>JANRMT010062818.1:3051669-3226712 GCA_026402145.1 Polypterus bichir lapradei | reverse complement strand
ATATATATATATACACATATATATACATATATATACACATATATATATATATATATATATATATATATATATATATATATATATATATATATACACACATATATACACACACATACACACACACACACATACATACATACATACATACATACCTTCTATCTATCCAAGATAGATAGATAGAGATAGATAGATAGATAATGTCACACACATGCGAATAAGAAGCAGCTGAAGGGCTTAACAACTGGTAGTAACATATCTGCCCACGGGTGCACTAACTCTTTTTCTAAGTCTCCTGCAGACCTTTCCCAGGAATTCCCCTGGAAGCCGCTACCTCAGCATGGGACACATCACTTCCGGCCCCGGCCCAGAGGACGACATCATTTCCGTCCCAAGGACAACATCATTTCCGGTCCCGGGCCCGAGGATGATATCACATCCCCCAGACTCCCTATAAAACCTCACTCCCTTCCTCTGGATTTCAGTTCTGTTTTGGACTCTGTCTTGTAAACACTACTCGCTCTAAAACCTTTTGCTTTTGCAGCCAGGAACACATTATATGGGTGGCTGCCCCAAACCTTTGCAACGTCTGGTGTCCTTCCTTGTTACAATAGATAGATATGACACTATATACAATCTATTTCTTGATTTATTGTATTTGTCCACTAGCACGGAGGAGACATACAAGTAAGACGATTATTGTACTACATACAGATGGAAATAAACTGGACTTGACTTCAATGGACAAAGCATTGTATGGCTGCAAAAAAGGGGCTTCAGTGCTTATGCCTTTAGGCCAATTAAGTCACTGAGTTAATCAAAAAAAAAAAAAGATGTAGACAAAAACTATGTGGATATTTGATTTATAGGTATTTTTTCTTATTCTTCAACCCTGGGCATGACAGCAGCTCTAACAATGGAATAGACTGTGACTCCCAGCTGATGAATAAACAGAATGGGTGTTTAGAAACTTTACACAACTCTTGCATAGGAAACTATATATATTTTCCTTTGTAATCATTTATACTTTACATCTTTAAATAAATATTTTATCAGTTGTTCTATTGTATGTACTCAACAGCTTTTGGTATAATGAGGCAAGTGGGGAGAACAAGGGAGCCCATTATTCTAAAATGTTAAGTGCTTTACAGTACATATTCAGTACTAGCTGTTTTCTGTCAAGACCCCATTGGTTGTTTTGAACGTATTAAGAGTAACTGTAACTGGAGGGAAGAGATAACAATTCTAGCATAGCACAAAGTCCAGAAAACAAAATCTTGCATGTGGCTGTTTCTCTTGTACCATATGCTGTACAATAGGATGAACCTCCCAGGTCTCTAAGAAAAGCATCTTCTTGAGGAATCCTAACACTGCAGTTCATCCAATCATGATCATTTTTGGCCATAGGTACATCAAAGACCGTAATCACTCACTTATGAGGGATCATTCAAGAAACATTTAATCATATCATCTCTCTTATTGCATGTATATCTCCATGCTCAGTTAAAATGCACTTCCATTACTGGTATTGACTGCATTTCTTTGAAGTGTTTCATTTTTTGAGAAAAGGCACACACAAACACACACAAACGCATCACAAATCCAAACATGAGCTTTCATGTGACTAACACACAGATATTCACATAGTAAGGAAATGGTATCCCATTCTGTCTGAAAGTTTGGTTGCATAGACAAGATTTTTTTTTCATTTACTGAGCAATAGCCAGTCAACATGAAATAAGTTTTCTTACAACAAACTAATTCAAAAAAATTTTAAAAAAAAGGAAAAAGGCAGAACCAGTCAAGAAAGCTCAAACTGTGTGTGATCCCCATAGTGAAGCTGAAGAACAATAGCTACCGCACTGACAGAGTTCCAAGACGCCTCTGTGTAGGTCCTAGTCCGAATTTCCTCTGTCCAGTAAAATAACATCTGAAGCTTATATAGACAGCCAAGCTTGGTCGTTGTCAAGAGCAACCAGGCTTTGACTTGTTATTGGCTCTGTATTTATTAACCATTTATTAACCCTTTAAAGATAGGACATCTAATCCTTAGTCTGCATAGTTCAAAGTATATTTGAGATGGCTTATTGTACTTATAAATTTGGGTGTAAAGAAAGAAAATTACCAATACTCTACTAAAATTAATTCCCAATGTTTTGGGTCTCTTCAGCACTAATACATTATTTCTAGGTAAGTACTATTCTGTTATCAGTTCACTAATAGTCTGTGCAGTTATGCAATTTATAATTGTCAAGTGAACTGGTGAGGGCCACTGTTGAATTTCATTCACTATAATACCACTTTAGTGGAGCTTTTGGGAGAGAAATGCATATTAAGTTTCTGCAGGACACTTCACTTGCACACGATTACAGATCAAAAAAATAGAATAATTTAACTCAACTTTAAATTGTCATAGGAAAAATATCACCTTGCAAATGGAAATCCCTACAATTTGTATGAAAATTAGTTCAAAAGAAATTCATTTGCAGAAAAAACTGGTCACTAATTAAGAAAAGGGTTAGAATGAAAACCTGCAGCCACTGCGGCCCTCCAGGACTGGAGTTTGAGTTCCCTGATTTAGAACATGTTTTTCACTGTAGGAGATAGTTATGTCTGATACATTACTGTACCACTGTAAAATAGACATATTTTTCATTTCCCATAAAATCATGATATTTAATATATGGAACACAGGACAAACTTTATGCCTGAAGAATTTTTATATCCATCCTTCCATCCACCCAATTTCCAAACCTTCTTAATCTAAACAGAGTTGTGGGGAAGCTGGAGCCTATCCCAGGCACTGTCAGAGGCAAGGCAGGAACTGACAAAAAATCTGAATCCCTTGAACAACAATGTCTCAAATATTATATTTCATCAAGATATTTATTTTACTAAATGCAAAATAGGCAGTTTGGTCTAAGAAACTTAACCAACTTTCCTTTAAATGCCTTAAAATCTGATCTAGGATTTTTGTAGATTTAGAGTCATACTATACGTATCTTTTCAAACACACGTCTAAATAATCTAAAACAGTGTTTAGAACAATACCTTTCAATTAACATAAGAAACATAACATTGTTAAACTCACTTGAGTTGATTCACTGTCACAAGAGGCCAGAGTTTACAGTAAACAATCTTGAACAAGAAAGCTAATCCTTTGTAGGGCCAACACACACAATGGCTAATTTGGGATTACATTGCAACCTAGCCTGTACCTGTTTGGGGAGAAAAACTGGAGTGCCCAGAGAATAAATCTGTGAACTACATGCTAAATTGCTGAAATCTAATCATCTGGGCACTGGATCTATGAGCTAGCAGTGCTATCCACTGTGCCACTCACCTGCTGATTAGGTTTTATAGATGCTGGCACTAGATTAAATATTTGAGAAACATAGTTTGACTGAACCCAAAATTGTACTTTGCACTCATCTTTGTCATCTCAGACTTTAGAAAACATAATTCTGAGAAATATTGTTAGGCAACTCCTTCAGGAGTTCACATGTTTTGGGAATGCTTTATTGGAACAAAATCTTTCCTTATTTGTTAGACAGCCTTGGGATCACGATAATGCCAACTACTCAGTCGGATTTCACTCTGGCATACAATTTCGCTTGGCAAAGAGCTTAAGGGCTGGGTTGATAGTAATTCTCTACCGAGACATGAGGTGGCGCTGCATAATAGCGATCTCTCTTCTCCTTCCTCTGTAGAAAGGAAGACTGACACCATTCCACCTCTGACACCACTTGTGGAGTCTATCCACCTGGACCTGCCTCTTCCTCCCAGAAACCCTAATGAATGGAAGACCCACCATCTTAGTCAGTCTGCCCGATACAGAAGTTGGGAGGGCTTGTTTTGCGTATTTAACAAAAGTTTTTTTTTCAATTCAACATATATATTATATTATATGGGGTGGGCCACAACGTGCCCCAAAACATTTTCTTTGTCTTTTACAACTGCTTAATAAACAATCTGTCAGGAGAACTTAACACTACACTGTTGGCACATCACTTAATCGTGGTGAACTAGAAGAATCACATTCCACCCAAAATAACACAATGGGAAACTAATGTCCTATGTTTGCCTAAAATGAGAAAAATATTACATCTCTTTACAAGGAACAATTCAAATCGTTCTTAAAATATGTTGTCACACATGTACGATTAGGAGGCAGTCAAAGAGCCTAAAGGTGAGTAAAACATCGCGAGATAAGGGGTTGTCATGTGTATACTTACCTAAACTCTCTTTTGCCAACAGAAAACAAGAAGAGAAATAATCCCGCAACTTCAGGGTTTCAAAATGGCCGCTATGACGTCACTTCTGGCCAACATTGATGAAGTCACTTCCGGCATCTACAAACCACCTGACTTCTGGCTCATCAAAATGACGTCGTTTCCGGTTCCTGTTGCCACGTCACTATTTTGCCAACCATTTCCTGTCACCTGTTTTCTGTTCTATATAACCACCATTTTGTTTCAGTAAAATTGTTCATTGTGCTTTCAAGACTTTGAATCATCGCATTTTTTTCATTATTGTCTGTACGACAATATACGGGGACGGTCCCCAAACCTTTATTTTGGTATTTGTGACGTTCTTTCGACCACAATGTCAAACATTCATTATTTAACTGACTGAATATCATGAACCATTGTTAACTGATCGGAGTGATTACTTTGTATTGTTTTTTTTCTTTCTGTGCTCTCTAGATTGGGAAGGAAGAGGACATCTGATGTGAATAAAATAAAGTCCTGTATCACTTACTGATCTGTAATGTATGCATTAGAAGTTGCAAAATCAACTGGAATGTTCAAGCAAATTATAGAAAAAAGCCTGATCTAAATCCGTAAAGTAGTTCTCTCGTTTACTAACTAAGCGGATGTAAGATATGTCCCGAGGTTGGCGCGTGAGTGAAGGAGGCCTGTCCCCTTCCCCTCAGCTCACTGCCTATCTTTCAAATTTGCGCAAATAAACCGGTACTGCTAGTGAACTACAATACTTAGTGCCATGAGAGAGGTTGCAAAATCAACTAGAATGTTCAAGCAAATTAGAGTAAAAAACCTGATCTAAATCCATTAAGTAGTTCTCACGTGTAAAGCGGACAGACAGACAGACATTGGATTTTATATACAGAGAGATAAGTCTATATATACTGAAAATGTATATATTTGCAGTATAGGCTTATAGGATCATTATTGCCATGCAGTGAAATTTTTACTTGAATTCTTAAATTGGTACTTGAACTAATCAATTGCCACCCTCCGATTCCTTGATTAGTGAGCATAATAACCCTATAAACAGATGGAGAAAATTTGAGTTGTAGTCTAAAAGACCTGGAAGAAGATGGGAGGTCCAGAGAAAAACATAAAATAAGAATATGAGCTGGTTCTCATTTAAGGATGCAAAAAAGTTTTGAACATATCAAGTAGGACAGCATTTGTGGTATTAAATGTTTTCAGGGTCTTTGCACAATTCTTGGAAATAACCTTTTATTTCTTGTCTTGTCTGTTCTGAAAGTTGCACAGAGAGATGGGGTATCATAAAAGGCAAACATAGCAGTCAGTGGCGGTGAGCACAAGCTGGAGTTGCGAGACAGAATTTGCACCTAAATCAATAATAATGCATTATATCATTGCTTGATTCTTCTGAAATGTAGTATTTTTGGTACAGACAATCATCAATGTTTTACGATGTTCCTAAATCATTGGTAAGACCTTTTTGTATAACTGTCACTGTAAAAAGCACTGTTCAACCAGAATACTCATTGATCTGTACTTAATAAAACTGCCTGATAGCTGTTGAATGAAACACAAACTTTTTTAGGAACTACGAATCTTTTAGTGACACAGGTCAGTTAATGTTTGTTAGAATGTCTTTAAAATGACGGAGAACAACATACTTATAAAAGGATATTCGAGTTAGAGTTAGAAAATCATTATACAGGTATTCTAGTTGAAAGTGTACTTTGAATTCCACAGTAAGTTCAAAGAGGCATGAAAGGCTTTGAAAGAATAGGCTTTTACATTTTCACAACAGGTAGAAGTTACAGCTACAGTTGAGCATCTTAGACCCAAAAATGTATTATTTTTCTATTTTTTTTTTAGGTTTTTGCTTTAAATGTTTTTAGATATATTCCTTGGTCCTCTCTGATCTGTTCTACACAAAAGCAAATGTATACATAGATTAGAGCTATACACTTGTGTTGTGAAATTGTATAAATTTGTCCTAACTGTTCACATTTTTAAATATTTTATATTTTTCCTTTAAGTTGTTTGATTTCTTTTCTACTCCTGAATGCAGTATGCAGGTTTAATATCAGATCACTCTGTATTATGAGATTTCTTTTTCACTTTTATAGATTCTTCTTTGTGTTTATTTCATATCCCTGTTCTTTTAGGTTACACTTTAGGTTGTATTGTATTTTGTACAACATGAAGATTCAATAGACAGACATTATCCTTTAGTGAGTATGCTGTACTTTACGTAGAAGACAATAAAACTCTCTGGTCCCTATCCATTTTAACTTCATCACATCCAGCTTTATCACATTCTACAGCAGTAGGAGTGGTTTTCTCCCAGCAGCCAGATGGGTTTGATAAACCATTTGGTGACCACACAGCTTTCTTATATGTATGGGCCTTTGCTCAGACCTTTTTGCCCACCATTGTCATGATTAGGAGTTCCACACATAACAAAAGGACATGAAGCCTTTCAAATAAGCTACCATAGTAGGCTAGCATCTCTAATTGCCTGGCCAAAATGCCTTCACCCCAAACTAGCTAACTCCCCAATTACTACTGCAAGCTTTAGCCCCAAAATAGGGCATAATTTATAGTCCCATAATATCACAAATGCTTCACAAGAGGTAGAAATTATGAGAGCTCAAACCAAAACTATGATTCTTTATAACAAAAAAAGAGCACAAAAGCAAAACAAAAAATAAAAAATCAAACAGTAAAAGGATGTGCAATCTGGGACAATCAACCTAGGGACACAATCCATCAAGCAGAATCTAAAGACAGAAATTATTACATTCAAAAACTAGGAAAGTCCAAATGAAAAAAATCAATACTTACTACACAATTCAATCCAATCTCAATGTTTCTCTGCCAAGTTCTCTTTCTGTCCAATTTATAAACCAGAAGGAGGACTCAGCAGCTGTAACATCAGGGTGGACCCACCTTTTGGGATTCCACCCGCAATATACATAGAATGGCTGTACATTCAAAGACACAGTATATAATTAAAATATAGTAAAGACTTTAAAAAATGGTAATGTGAGCTTGACAGGTACTCTATATTGGAGCAGCAGTGGATGCTCTGAAGCCATACCAGTCCATGCTCTAAAGACAAAAAAAATCTGTTTAGCACTTGATCTACTTCCTTGTCCTCGCCTATGGTTATGAGCTGTGGGTAATCACTGTAAGAATGAGATTATGACTGCAAGCAGCACAAGTCAGCTTTCTTCACATGACTGCTAGGCTGACACTTTGGGACAGGGTGAGAAGCTCAGCAGTTCGTTAGACCCTCAGATTCGAGTCTTTGGTCCTTTGGATTGAGAGGAGCCAGCTGAGGTCATTTGGGCATACTAGAAGGATACTCCCCTGGGTGGCTTCCATTGGAGCTGCTCTGGGCACATCCCACTGGACAGAGAGACCCTGCAGCAGACCCAGAACATGCTATAAAGATTAAATCTCTATGGCCAACTTTGAAATGCCTGGGAATACCCCAGGAAGAGCTGAAATTTTTAACCGTAGGAGAGAAGTCCTGGCTGATGTGCTTGGCCTGCTGCTGAGGAGATTGATGAGAACACTAAATCATGTAAAATAATTCAAAAAAGGACAACAAAATGGAAAATAAGCATAAGCTAAGGAATAAACCCTGGCTGTAACATAAAGACAATGACCATCGTTCAACAACCTAACCACTCTGTAAACTAGGCGGAGTGGCTATAAAATTTTGTTGAGAAATTCATACCGGTAAAACAAAGCATTTTAAGTCACACTTGTTTTATGTAAGTACTGTTGATATGACTTCATCAACTTGAAATTCAGCTGTTACAATCAGAATGTAATCATTCGCAACATATGTGGAGGAAAGTCAAAAAAAATAAAATAAATGCAATAAAATAACAAAATAAGAACCAAGCAATGCTCTTAATAGAAATGGTGCAAAACAAATACTAAATGACAGAAAGATGAAAAAAAATACATTCCAAACTCAACACAGAGTAGGAATAACAGAAAAAAACAAAAATAAAATAAAATAAAATGGCAAAAAACTTAGAAGAAAATTAAAATGTTTCAAAATAAAATGCCTTGAAATAGTAATCCAAACCCTTATCATAAAAAACAACATTTCAAAAATTGAATATCAATAAAAATAAGTGTCAGATCAAAAAGCTACACAAAAAAGAAAAAAATCGAGAGTGGTCTCCCTTAGACTTTCTCGTATACTCAGATATGGTGATGGACATTTGAGGAGTAAACCGCAAAACAATTATTATATTTGTATATTATGTACATTAAAGAACCATCAACAACAAATCAAATTAATAAAATATTGAACAATTTTTATTAAAATAAAGTTTAACAAATAGGACTCTACAGCTGCATGAATAAAAAATTAAAACTTAAGGTTAGCAGAAATAGCTCAAAAGTTGATGGAAATCTATGTTTTGTACCTAATACTTGTATGCAAAATTTGGTTGACCTAACTGAAAGCGAACTCAAGTTGTCGTATTTATATATACACACACACACACACACACAGACACAAAGATATAATTCCAAAAATGGTATTTTCGGACTCAGGGAGGTCTAAAACGTCAAGATTCATCAAAAATCTCGAAATCAAAATTTTTGGATGATTACAGTACTTTCCCTACGAGAATATGAACGGCGATCAGTGAGGCTTAGGTAGTTACCAGGATCTGAAAAGTGGCCGATTAAAACACCTGGAGCCTGCTTCCTAATTACAAGTCTGACCTCTCCATCATCAAACACAATAGTACAATGAATACAGACATAAGGGGAAGTAAATTAAACAAGCAAGAAAAATGAAAAGATGTCTATTAGCAGTTACAAAACAAAAGAAGATCTGAATCAGAACAAAACAAGAAAAGAAACAACACAATCCAAGGGCCAAACCAGTGACAAACCATACCATTCTACATCTGTTATTAGTATTCTTCCATATCAGGGTCCTTCACCCTCAGTCCAGGAGTTGCATGGTGTTGCTACAACTAATCTCCACACTAGAAGCCAGTTCCTACTGTTAATAAAGTGAGTTATTAAGTTATGTGTCTCAAAACTGCCCTCATTCCACCTTTTCAGGCATTTTTCATATTGTAGTGTTTCCTATTCTGAAGGCGTTTCATGGACCAAAGCAGACTTGGTTCTTCACTTACTTTTTACTTTTCTTGTTTTTCTATCCAAGTTCTTCATATAAAATAGCCATTTCATGATGAAAACATACAGGATTAATGGGATCGGTTTAGGTCAGGGGTCCTCAATCACGGTCCTGGAGAGCCGCAGTGGCTGCAGGTTTTTGCTCCAACCCAGTTGCTTAATAAAAAGCACTTATTGCTAAAGTAACACTTCTGCTTCACTTTAGTGATTTTGAGCCCTTATTGCTTAATTTTGTCTTAAACAGCTATTTTAATTGCTCCTTATTATCAATAACATGCAAATGACAAGAGAGAGCAGCATTTCTCCATTTAGCTTATTTACATTTACACCTGTGTGTATTTATCTGCACTATTGGGTTTAATTAAATACTTGGAAGAAAAATGAAGAGAAAAAAGTGAAGGACTGAGAATTACTCGTCCATTTTAGCCTTCAAATCATTTGCATGATAGAAATGGAAAGAAAATCTAGGATATGAGAATGACCTGACATAGCAGAGTTAATTTAATTTTATAGCTTGTTAGTGCTTTATTGGCAAGAATTGCTTTCTAATTAAGCAACCAGGTCAGAACAAAAACCTGCAGCCACTGCGGCTCTCCAGGACTGGGATTGAGGACCCCTGGTTTAGGTAGTTAGTATGCTATTTGTTTCTTTAAGCAAACGGGAATCAAATACAACTGTGAAAGAACCGGTGTTAAGAGTTAAAGAAGAAGTTAAGGATTGTGATACTTGAAATCTGAATTAAAATAAAGCACAAACCAATTGTGTGTTAGCAGTAATAACTGACTTCTGATCAAGAAATTGAATGAAATGAAAACCATCAAGAAATGGAATCCCCAGAAAAAGAATATCTAAATATTGGAAAAGTCTGACAATTTAGCACAGCTGAGGAATAAAATTGGACAACTTTTTTTTTTCATGAAAGCAAGAGATGGCTTCTATTGTGGAGATTTGTTGGAGCAAAAACCTTCAACCATGTAGGCCATGCAGGATGGAGAATGGAGACCCCTGAATTACTAGGGCTATGGCCTTCTTGGATATCAGTAAGGATCTGAAGCCATTCTCACATATCAAGAGAAGCTGTCTTGATGGAAAGAGACATACATCATTACTGACAAAGCAAGCGATCTCTAGTGAGAATGATGGCTGACAAAGATCACAAGGTAATTTTAAGTCAGATGTCTGGTGGCTTCGAATTGATCCACATACTGAGTCTCACGTCTAAGAAAAAGGCATGCAGGCTGAGTGAATGGATGGGAGGAAACTGCCTTACTGATTCTCCAACCATTAGTGTGGCCTTCTTATCAATCACAGGCATACTTTGAAAAAACGGTTTAGATTATTTCATGTCGTTTTTTTAATATATTTTTGGGCACTGTATTCAAAAGTGAAAACCATTTTTGTTTCTCGCCTAATATTTTGTCACAAAACACATTTTTGGTTGTCAATTTTAGTTTTTTTATTGCATTTGCACTACAATTAACTAAATATCAACATTTTATTTTGTTTGAATTTAGTATTTTGTAATATTAAAATCTATTTTTAAAGGAAAACATTTATTTTAATCATTAATAAGGTCAGAATGTAGCTGGAATAGAACACAGTCATAGCAGCAGTTGGGCCAAACGCAATTCCCAGTTTTTCCTCTGTGAGTGGGATAGTAGAGCCAAGAATTTACATTGCGTTTAGAAGGAATGCCCAGATAAAAAAAAAGCTACAGCTTGGTGCCAAAAACATCATCACACCCAGCTGGATGGAAACAGATCAAGTGCTGCTACCACCGCCTCATAGTAGGCTTGGTTTAATGACACAGTTTGGCCAAGACTATCAAAAAGATGGAGCCAGTGTTATGGATTTGTGCCCAAAGTTTGTGGGTTTGTGTGCGGCTGCACTGAAAGAGGCTGTGTTTGCCTATAAGCTGATGTTAGAAAACTGTGTTCTGATGCAAAATTAGATGATGTGATGAAAAACCTGCAATGAGAGGCTTAGGTATTTTAGGTAACAATGAAAAAATATATTAGTCAAGTTTAAGGAGTTGGGTGGCAACTTGAGTCTCAAGGTTCACATTTTGGATTCACATTTGGAATTGGAGCTGTTAATGAAGAGCTGAGTGAAAAAGTCCATCAGGATATCAAGAACATGGAAGGAATGTACCAGGGACGTTGGGATGTCAGTATAATGGTGGACAACTGCGGGATGATTTGTAGGGATGCCACAGAAAAAGTGGACAAACGACGGGCCACCAAACAAAACGTTTACATCAAAAAGGCTAAGAAGTGACAAGTCAATTAATATGCATTGTTATTTTTTATATATGTGTATTTAGATTGACTAAATATTTTCATATTAAATTGATTACATACTTGAATAAATGATGCAATTTAAAAATTTTAATCAAAGTTACTGACATGATGGAAACATCCACCTTTAAAAAAAGGACAAATCCCTCCAATCATTCCAAAAGATGGTGCATCACAAACATTATTTGTAATAAAATGCATTGCGTTTGCCATCTGTGGTGGGCTGGCACCCTGCCTGGGGTTTGCTTCCTGCCTTGCGCCCTGTGTTGGCTGGGATTGCTCCAGCAGACCCCTGTGACCCTGTAGTTAGGATATAGCAGGTTGGATAATGGATGGATGGATTCATGCATTTGCCATTTCAACAGATGACACATCCTAAGGATTAACACAGCTTTTCCGAATCCCATACCGAATGTCATATACCAGAGATAAATACGCTTTGCACATTGAGGACTATGTTCGTTACTTAGTTTTCAACCCCTTTTAAACACTTAGCTTATCTAGTTCTAAGTATATACTTTTAGTAATGTTTATGAATGCAAATAAAAATAATTACTCACTATTAAAAACATTTTTATGAGTTTAATTTTTAGACCTGGCTCTTTATAAGTCTTCTATTAAGATCCTCACACCAAGAAACCTGAAGTTTGCTCTAAATAATTAGTATTACCCCATGTTAAAATCTGTAGACAGTGCTTACTTGCATGTGAATATTCTTGTGTTTTACTTTGGCTGTTGGCTTTTGTCTCTTTCTTATGGGTGGGGGTCGATTTGAATTTAGCTTTGTTAAGTTTGACTTGATTGTATGAAATGTTATATGCTTTTAATAAATTCATCCAGCCATCCATTATCCAACCTGCTATATCCTAACACAGGGTCACGGGGATCTGCTGGAGCCAATCCCAGCCAACACAGGGTGCAAGGCATGAACAAACCCCGGGCAGGGCGCCAGCCCACTGCAGGGCGCACGCGCGCACACACACACACACACACACACACACACACACACACACACACACAAGGGACAATTTAGGATCGCCAATGCAACTAATCTGCATGTCTTTGGACTGTGGGAGGAAACCACAGCACCCGGAGGAAACCCACGCAGACACGGGGAGAACATGCAAACTCCATGCAGGGAGGACCCGGGAAGCAATCTCATGTCCCTTTACTTTGAGGCAGCAGCACTACCACTGTGCCACCCTTAATAAATTCAATAAAAGATAAAAAAATAAATGTAAACTGGCTCACAACAGCAGAAGGACGAGTGATGTGTCCCTTTTGAGACTTTAGAGAAAAACAGTACATGCTGTAGAATAGGTTTCTTTAACTTATCTTATATAATTACTCAGCAGTAATGTGCTTCCCCAGAGAAAAGCTGCCAATATGTAATTGAAGGAACCCACTGATGAATGAGTAAAAGATTAATTAGAACCCACAGTGGCTGACGGCTAGCAGTTTGTACAAGCTGGCTGTTGGCCAGTGAGCTGTTACACAACTGACATTCACACGTATCCAGTAATGGATGAATCTAATCACAGTCAGGACAATTTTAAATAATTTTTAAAGTGGTCACAGTTAAAAGACACTTTACAAAATAACAAAATGCACCTCACCTGAACATCACAAACCGAAGCACAGAGATGTAGAATCTGTGACATTCTAATTCTGTAATAACGAAAGTATCTTATCTTGCTGCTAAAAAAAACTGCCAACCTGCAAAACAGCTGGTGCTTTAATTGCTGTATTTTAATAGCCTCAGGAATGGTTGAAAATGAAAGCATCTGTGTAAATGAATTAAGACGTGTGACCAGTTATTGGAATGAAAAGCATGTAACAAGTAAAAACTGAGACTCCTGGTTTAAAGATGGTCTTAGGATAAAGAACTGATTGTCTGTGAAACCTGGCCTTCGTTGATAAAAAGGCTTCGGCTAACAGTTTCAGTTTGTGTTTCATTTCAAAAGATCTCATGCCCCCTGGTGGAGATCTTATGAAAAGACTCACTAAGAAGCGAGATGAAATTTTAAGCATTAGAATCAGTATAGACCTCGGTCAGTATTTTTACATACACTTATTTCTGTTATGTAAAGTAAAACTGTTCTGTAAAATAAATCTGAAATATTTTAGAGCCTATACCAAGGGTCTCCAACTCTAGTCCTGGAGAGCTATTGTGGCTACAGGTTTTCATTCTAACCCTTTTCTTAATTACTGACCAGATTTTGCTGCTAATTAACTCTACCTTCATTTTAATTGATGCACAACATAAGACTCAGGCCCCTTAATTGTTTCTTTTTTTCCTTAATTAGCAACCAAACAATATTAAGGCTCAAAATGAACTAACACATAAACCACAACCTGCGTCCATCACACAATAACTGAAAATAAAGAACGGTGAAGGCCTCAGTAATGTTGATCTGCCCAGTTCCACAAAACATTTTGACAGCGCTCTTAAAAAAGAAAATCAACAGTTGTGGAAATGTCTGCCATGACTGAATGAGCACCATGGAATTAAATAACGGGTTCAATTATCAACAAGAATGAAGTGAAGTTGGTTGAAGTCTGAGGTCCCAACTTAGTTGGTTATCTGTTGGCTCACTTCACATCAAATTTATATTTAGGTGCCGTTTAAGGAAAAAAAGAATCAATTCAACAGTCAGAGTCTCAAGAAAAGTCAATTAAAATAAAGGGAAATAGTTAATTAGCAGCAAAAACTGGTCTAATTAAGGAAAGAGTTAGAATGAAAACCTGCAACCACAGTAGCTCTCCAGGACTGGAGTTGGAGACCCCTGCTATTTACAAATTGAAATGTAGGAGATATGTCATCAGAGTAGCAATGACAAACTCCAGTAATCGTCTAGGCTTTACTTCATGCACCTTCAAAATTAGAAAAATCTCTTTATGACAGTGCCAGAGAAAGGATCAGCAATGCTTCTGATGGGCTGAGCTTTTGGTTGTGTGTGTAGTAGCTTATTTACGGGTCATTTAATTATAGCACAGCTGAGTTTTGCAAAATTGCATTTTATACTAATGGCTCAGTAACTTTACAGGCAGACGTTTACCTACGTGGTCTTATTTTATGGTCGTCATAGTAGGGATGGATACCCTACTAGATTGCAGTGCTGAATAAGTGGCTATGAGGATGAAGACTTTGTTAAAGTCAATGAAGCTGCCCTTAAGCTTCAAAACCTGCTTCATACGTTCGCAGGCTACTTCTAGATGGAGTTGAGATGTCATCACCTGGTTGGTCTGTTTTTTCTCTCTATCCGGATATAGATGTACAGTATGTTAGGTTCATTTACAACTCAAATTTGAAGAGTGTCAATGAGTGAAACTGCCCTGGGATTGGGCTGATGTCTCACCCACTGGTGTTTTTCACCATTTGCCAAAGGCTACCAGAATGGGCAATGGCTCTTTGCAACTTTAAAAAGTAGATTAAGTGTGTTTGGAAAATCTGTGAATGGATGGACCACAATTATTGAATCGTAAGCCATATATGCTATGATTTTCTCGTAAAATCAGCCTGCTCTTGAATTACTTTGAGCCAGTTTAAGCCAAATTATACCCTTCTTAATTTTAAAATGTGCATTCATTTAAAAGGAAAATTTCTTTTATTTTACAGCACCTTTCACCTTCTCAAAGTGTTCAACAAAGGCTTATAGAGAATTGTTTCCATACCATCAGAGCACAGGCTGGGTCATTATCTTACTTGCAATGAAGCCTGAGTGAGATCTGAACTTTAACTCTTATTTTGTCCAGTCTGGTGCCTTAGTCACACAGTTGCAGTGCTGGATGAGCTATAGCAGGCATTGGTATTGTCACTATAAACATATAGGGGTATATAGGGTCATTATTGTCGCACATGCAGAGGACAGTGAAATTCATACTTCAATGTGCCAATCAATATGCACCATGTCACCACTCTCTGGATCCATGATAAGTAAATATAACAACCTTACCTTGACACTTCAGTTTTCCACATGTGAAGTAATCACTTTAACTCGAAACCCCTGTCTTCCTTAACGGAAAAGTCTCAGAACATGTCTGAGTGCATATTGTCATTAAAATACTTATAGACTAGTTGGGCTATATGATTAATCCAAAGGGTGACAAGAAAGTGAGCACAACCAGTGAGATTCTTCCCTTTGTGAAAGTCCTACATCTCCAGATGCACTTCTGTCCAAGCCTAGCAGAATGACATTTGTGTCAGCTGTAACCCCAGGCCTGGTTCAAATGAAAGGTCTCAGGCCAGCCTAATTTTCTGTGATCATTCTCCTGCTTCAGACATGACTTGTTCACCATATAAAATAAAGTCTATGCTTGTCCACATCAATTGTCTCCTGTTGAAGTACTGTCTTCATAGCATTTTGTTTCCAAAAGTTAAATCAGCATTAAAGTGAGGAGTTAACAGGTTGGAAAAAGAATTAATGAATGAACTTAATCTAATTTAGTGTCAAGGAGATTAGCAGCAGAACGGAGAGCAATGCAGAGACAAAGGAAGTGACAAAGTACAGTTTTTTTATAAGAGTTTAGATTGAGGTTTACATCTAATAGTCCCTTATTGCTGGGTCACACTAATAAGGTCTTATTAAATATCAGTAAGTGACTAGTAGGTACAGTGCAGGTGATCCTTAACCTCAAGTGTCATTAAAGCTTTGTAAGTCTTATTAAAGCCACACAGATTCTTTGTTAAGACAGTTTTACATAGCAAAAACTGACCAACAGCCTCTACATCAGGAGTGGGCAATGTCGGTCCTGGAGGGCCACAGTGGCTGCAGGTTTTTGTTCCAACCCAGTTTCTCAATGAGAAGTCAATTAGTGCTGATGAATCGCTCATTGCTGAAGTGACATTTTGTTGCTTCATTTTATTGGTCTCGCTTATTAAAGTTGCCCTTAATTGCTTATTTCAGTCTTAAACGGCTGCATTCACTGCTTTTAATGGCTCCTTATTAGCAATAAGATGCAAATGACAAGGGGGCCGGCAGTTCTCCATCTAACTTGTTTCCATTTACATCTGTGTGGATGTGTGTGTGTGTGTGTGTGTGTCCTGCGGTGGACTGGCGCCCTACCCAGAGTTTTTTCCTGCCTTGCACCCTATGTTGGCTGGGATTGGCTCCAGTGGACCCCTGTCACCCTGTGTTAGGATATAGCAGGTTGGATAAAGGATGCATGGATGGACAATGACTGACTGACTTAAAAGAAAAATGTGACAGACTGAAAATTGGGAAGGAAAACATTGACGATATAAGAACATAATTCTAGACTAACAAGCCATAAAATTAAATAAGGTCTGAGACTGATAGAGATTGGTTTTTAATTAAGCACTTAGGTTGAAACAAAAACCTGCAACCACTATGTCCCTCCAGAACTGACATTGACCACCCCTCCCCTATATTATCATTATTTGTTAGAAGGTGTAATTTAACTACAACCACAAGATGGCACTTTAACACATTGATTGGATTTAAATATTTAACACAAGACTACTGAAAAGGAAACTCTGAATGATCGAGTAGGGACAAACATTTTGCTCTAAGACACAGCTGCATATTTGTCATTGTAAAGCTGTAGCATGCTGACACCCACCCTTGCACATGCGGGGCTCTAATGGTCTGCCGGTGGAATTTAGGACAGCAGCTTGTTCACAGCTGTAACAGTTTGGCATTGTACAAGATGAAAATCTGGACCTTTGGTATGTTAAGCGGTCATAATCCTTGACCAGTTGGCTGCTGTTATTTAGAGTTTGAAACAAGAAACATACCTCTAAAAAGATTCCAAGATCAAGGGACAATTTGGTCTATTAAATATACAATAGAGCAGACAAAATAGACCAGTGAATGGGGGAAAAATATTTAAAACAAATCATTATTGCATTTTCAGTTTCCAGTCTGTGTCTATTACTCATTGAACATGCTAGACGTTTTACTCTGAGGCCAAAAAAAATTTTAAACTTTAAACTTTGACTGCTGAAAATATGTTTTTTAAATCTAAAAGTGTACTGTTATTGCCAGATTTTTTTGTGAATTTTACTGTTTTCAGTGCCTCCACAAGAAATAAATGAATTCTTAAAGTTTTTTTTTTTCCTTCAACAGACAGCCACACCCAAAGTTAATAATACCAATGACTCCCTGAAAGCGCTCTGCACCATCCAGTGCTGACAGCAAACACCCAAATATGGGACCTTTGCCATCATGGGTTGGCAAAATGTTCCTTTTTTGTGGTCTTCTGAAACATCTGTCTATATATTCTAGCAGCTACCCCTGACCAGAAATGACTAGATTTGTCTCTGTGTCATGGGGTGCCTGGAACTTCTTGCCTCCAGCCTGCAGGGATACACCTGGCATCTGGATGTCGGGAATTACCAGGTTAACTGGAATTAATTGGTTCATAATTTAATTTTAAAATTACAAGCCACATCAGAAAGATGCAGGGCTGGCTTTAGCATTTCTTGGCTGATACTGTACAGTGAATGGCACCAGCCGACCAATCATATGACCTTTTCTATGAAATACTAGGGGGCTCCGCCACCCTCAGGTTTGGTTAACCAGATATACAATTTAAAGAGATTGATATTTTCATGGGAATTGCTACATATGCATTATTTTCACTTTTACTTTAATCTTTAGTAAAAACAATATTTGGAATTAACTTTTCTTCAAGATCGCATTGAATTTTTATTCCGCATTTGGACTTACATCGTGACAACACAATGTACAACTGCCTGTGAGTGAATATCGCTTCTTTCTCTCTAATAAATAAAACAACTTTTTCGATTGTTTATGCTCTTTCTTCTTCGTTTAGTCGTTGACGTGTGACAACACAATGTACAACTGCCTGTGAGTGAATATTGTTTCTTTCTCTCTAATAAATAAAATTACTTTTTTGATTGTTTATGCTCTTTCTTCTTCGCTTAGTTGTTGACGTGTCATGTAGAATGTATGAAATTTTTATTCTGATAAAATTTATAAGAGCGGAGGGTGCAAGAAGTGTGTCTGCCAAAAGCATTCATACTACTAAGAGCTGACAGCTCAGGAACCGTGTCTGACAAAAGCATTCACACGACTTAGGTTAGATGACCAAGTTCTTGTTTGAAAATAGTTGCAAGTAGGGCGTAACTTGAAAGAATCTCATGTTAAAAGTCTCCGTCTCACAGGACTTCATACCGCACCAATGTTTTTGGAATCTTTTAATTCAGGCTGGCAACACGCATTAGACGATCTACAAGTCTCTGACTTAAAGTTTAAATCTGAACAATATATCTGATCTCTTTTCACTGTTCCGTTATTTCACCAAGTAATAATTTCCGTTTGTTTGCACTAATGCAATCTTTCCTATCCTTTATTGAGACTTTCGAATTTTCGTACTTCCATTATCTCTAACCTGCTCTGCATGTGTACTGCGCCAACATTTCTCGTGGGACGTATAAGTGTCTCTCCGAGAAAATCATGTCTTGTCTCCTTCCAAGATTTTTTTTTATAATAGAGAGATGAGTTTTTAAAGTGTCGGATTATTACTATTTTACCATCTGAATTTGTATTACCTTTATAACATTTTGTTTGTAATCTGGTTCTGTTTGTAAATACAATTAGCTATAATGCTTAATTTAAAAGCATGCATGTTACCAACAATATACCCATGTCAGCCCACACAATCGTGCACCAACTCTTCCATTTTCTCAATCCTCCTTTCTTTTATAGGTTTGCTACAATTCATACTTGTCTCTTTTGACTCTGAATACTCCTGCCACTATAAAACTACAGGTAGATCTATGGATCCTAAAGGAGCCAAATTGAAGGAACACCGGCACCTGTTGCATTTTATTAACATATTCAGTTTTGATATCAAACCCCGTCTTCTACTGTTTAAGGAAAACATGAAAGGTTTGTTTATTCCTTTTAGGTTAGGTGGAGTCTTCACAAAGAGCACCGTGAGATGATGAGGTTGACTTAAGTGTTTGCATGTGAATAGAAGGAGTGGCATTCCATTGAGACAAAGTGACACCAACCATAAGACAAAGCTGTCATTGTGGTCTCCTGGTTAGTGCTTGTATGGGAACATAAATAGCTATCAAGAAACTGCAGCCAGACTGAAACCTTTGCTAGAGCTATAGAGCGCTGTGGAGTGCAATGTTTACAAGAAGAATATGTAGACATACAAAGCCTGTTTACTTGCACTTGAAAATCACTGTAAGGCTTGATTTCTGTTGTATTGTAGCATTATTCTGTTGTTCTTTAAAATGTATATTGATTTCTTTTTCTGCACCTACAATTTTTGAATCTGATCTTTAGAATCTTTCACTCTGTGCTATATTTTCTTATTGTCACATATATATTTTATTAACTGTATTGGCTCCATGTACATTCAGTAATTTCTTTGTTTTACTCCTTTAAACATTGTAATTGTACATATATCTGGCTGGCAAAGGGCTACAGAGCCTAATAAGGTAATATTAATGCCATGAAATAGGGTATGGCCCTGATGGGAACCCAACAAAAACATGCAACTGGTGTCCTGTGAGAGGACTTTCTAGAAGCACCACAGGAAGAGAAAATGTTAGATATGGGAGTATGCCTGCACTGTTCTCTCCGGAAGCTAGGTGGCAGTAGAAAAGCCCTACTAAGGACAAATGACTCCCTGCTATACAAAAACAATGACAGCTGCCTTATAATTTGTCAATTTAATGCACATCAGGGCACAGAATTGCACAATTTGTAGAATTTGAAAGCTCTGAACTCAGTAGTGTGTCCATAAGTAGAAGGCCAATCCTTGCCGATACCAACTTTTGTCTATAAAAGGGAGACGAGAAGAGCAGAATTTTTCTAACAAAAAATATAATCCAACTGAGAGAAATTCCCAGAAAGAGAGAGAGAGATTATATGACTTTATGGTGTTGTTTGGAACACTTTATTTAATTGAATGTGGCTCAATGGCTGATCCAACACCCATGGCAGACAGATTGAAATTTGGTGTTGTGGTGAAATTTTGATTTGTTTGTTTAATTTTTGTTTTCAGTCCTTTTGCTCTCCCTTCCCTTTGTTTTTAGGTTACCTAATTTTACATTTTTGGACTACCAGGAGCTTCTTGGCTGTTTTACTGTGGAGTTTGAGCACCAGTAGTGAGGCAAACTATTACTCTGTACAATAACTTTGTAGCTAGAGCAGATTCTTAATGTTGTTTCTTCTCCTTCAGTTATAATCATTTTTTTATTTAATAACTACATTTATTACATTTCCTTGCATTACCCTATCATATAGTCATGTGAAAAAGGAAATGGGGCAAAATGGAAATTGTTGAGCTTTTCAACATACTGTATTTGAACTGGCAAACAGTAGATCTTCATGCAAATAGTGCCTACAGATTAGGAAATATACATAAATAAAAACACAGGCAAATTTTACCTTTTCAATAATTTATTCAACACAAATATCAATAGGTGATCTGTTGGGGAAAAGCAAGTAAATCCTTGGCTTCAGAAGCTGGTATTGTCCCCTTTAATGAAAATGACCTCTTGTAGGCATTTTGCCTAACTTCCCAGAAGTCTCTGACATCAGCTCATTGAAATTTTAGACCACTGCCCCATGCAAAATTCCTTCACTTGAAAGATGTTTGTAGGGTTTCTTGCATGTACTGCCCGTTTCAAATCCCCCAACAAAATTTCAATTGGAGTCAAATCAGAGTTTTGACTAGGCCAGTCCATAAACCATCATTTCTTCTTTTTGAGTCATTCCTTAGTGGATTTGCTAATATACTGTACATCTGATCATTATTGTGCTGAAGGGTTAATTTACAGTTCAACTTCAACCTTTGGACAGATGGCCTCATATTCTCCTCAAACACACTCTGATGTGATCCAGAATTCATAGGTGATTCATTGACTGCAAGCAACCCAATCTATAAGGTTGCAAAGCAAACCCAATCCATAACATTTCGATTTCTGACGAACATGTCTACGGATACTGTGGCCAAACAACTCTATCTTTGATTCTTCTGTTCAGAGCATATTGTTCCAGAAGTCCTGGTTTTTGCCTATATGTTCAAAGGCTTGCTTTAATATTCCTTCAGGACAGGAAAGGTTTTTTTTTTTGGTTACTGGGGGTCCCACAATGAAAGTTTGGGATACTTGGAGACTTCTTTTAGTATCAAACAGTCAGTTCTTGGGCTGAATTGTGTGTTACTTTGTGTTTTTCCCTTTGTTCATCTCTCAGTTGAATTTTTGTTGTAAAACAATCATCTATTTTAGTATACTGTTGACCACCAAGGTGGGCTCCACTACCTCAACCCAACACAGACAGACATGGGACACAAGTTCAAGGCACACACTTGTTTTTACTTTTCTTTTTTCCCTCGTGGGAAACGCCTTCCCCGTTTCCCATAAGCACAACATGGTCTAAACAAGCACAACACAATTTCTTCCTTTTCTCTTTCTCTTTCTCTTTTTTCTCCTCCTCTCCTCTGGTCAAGCTTCACCTCCCCCCTCCCGACTCTGGCTCCCGGAGTAGTGACTGCTGGCTCCTTTTATAAGGCAACTGGAAGTACTCCAGGTGCTCGTTGACGCATTTCTGGCAACACTTCTGGGTGTGGCTCAAGAGCTGCCCACAAGGGCTCAGCAGCTGCTGTAGCACCCCCTAGCGGCACCCACAGATCCCAACAGGGCTGTATCCAACTCCAACTCCCATGGAGCCTTGCAGGAGTCCGAGGCACCCAGGGGGGCTGCCACCTGCGCCCCGGGGGAGGTAATGCTCTGGCTATGCTTCCTCCCCTGGTCCTTCTGGCATTGAGGCATCCCGGCCATACTCCACACTGCCCCTCCCTCAGCTGAGCCTTGTGAGGCAAAGCGGCCCATCCCGTGATGGCTGTCTCTCTCCAGGATGGGGAGTCAAGGGCCCCGGCTGTCCACCACAATACTTTGGCCACCCTGCCATCACTCTGGTTTGTAGGGTCACTACCAAAGTGTCTTCTATGATTTACAAAAACCATCCATTTTCTGCACACACATAATCCTGAGTAAAGTCACAAGGAGGCCAGAGTCTATACCAGCAAGCATAGGGTACAAAGCAGGAACACTCCCTAGATGGGTGCGAGTCGATCACAGGGCAAACACACACACTCACACGCACGCCACACACACAGAGGGCAATTTAGAAATGCCAATCCACCTAACCTGCAAATCTTTATTGGGTTGAACCACTAAATTACAGCCCTAGTTGCATTGGTTTGATTTTCAGCAAGGTTACATGTTGATTTTGAATTTTCTTTATATTGTATGTTCCCTCAGGTTTTATGATTTATCCAGATAATCAGCCTCCACCTCCCATGTGTGAGTGAATGCTTCATACTTTATACCTGATGCTTCAGAGGTAAGCTCTGGATACTTTGAATGGAAGAAGTCAGTTTTTGAAAAATAATGGATGGAATTCTTCTGATCTATATTAATTTGATTAGTTTTATAATAATAATAATAATAATAATAATAATAATAATAATAATAATAATAATAATGGAAAGAAATGTAGTTGACCAGAAAAGAATAACATAAAGAAACAAAACAATGTATTATAATGCGGGACTGTTTGGCCTTCGTGGATAAGGAATTAACTGTACATTCTAATATCCTGTTCATGGAAATCATTGCAGTGCCCAGTCCATATAAGGGACTTTATGAAAATGCTATATAAAATAGTGTTTAATATAAAGGACTATATTGTAGAAACTTCAGTACATTTATCAAAAATTCTATAGGCTACTAATCAATGAATAATGTATAAGGGAATACTAATCTATTTTGCGTTTACAGGCAGAGACATTTCTGCTGACACATCAATTGCTAATTTAAAAAGAATTTAAAAAAATGTTAAAACAAGCAGTGTTGGTGACAGGATGCTGCTTGGCATTGTGAAAGCCCTGTAGCTGTGGTCAAGGCCTGTTAGGGGGAGGGTGAAAAATAAAATAGCTCCATGGGCCAAAGACAACAGAAAAATATGTGTGGTTCAAGGCAGATAAGCTTCCTGGAATTATCTTGATTCCTATCTTAAGATGGTAAGCCACCCAACTTGATTCCCCTGAGGTTACTCCATTATTTTCCTTACTGACTGCTGAGTCTTTGTTATTAAACAGATGCAGTGCTGGGCGAGTGTGGCGTTCCCACATTCCTTTCCTTCTCCTGTCTAGATTTGGCACAGCAGTGATTCTGGGAGGCAGATTTAGTCACTGTGTCTCTCCGAAACAGAATGTGAGCTGTATAATCATGGAAAAATAATTGAACAAATATGCGTTCTTCTGGTAAACTAAGTGACCCAGCCAAGACAAGTGGAAAAAAAAAGAGGAAAAACGTACAAAGCTACAAGGGTATTGAATAGAATATTATCACCTTGTTTCTGCTACTAAATGTCAAGTCCTAAAATCAAAATAATTTAATTTGGAAACTTTTACTTAGAATATCTCAGATGTTTATGAATTGCTGTCATTTTCCATTTACGAATTTAAACACTAACCATAATAATAAAAAATAAATTGCACTAAAATGGTGATCATCTCACTGCTAACTTTTAACAGCTTCAAGATCAATCAAGTCACTTATGCCATGTTGTGGTTGGTTGCTACTCAGTGCTGCCATAGCAGCCTCCAATCACTGCAACTGACAACTAAACTGAATGAGCTCCATAATGAATAGAAGTCAAATCTGATTGAAGGCTGGACTTAGATCAGTTCAGCCTGAAATACAAAGTTGATAGCAGTTCTTTGCAAAAACACATGTGAAAATGTAATTTTACCAATACATCAATAATAATCATCCTGTTGAATGTGAAATTGTATAGAAACAGAGTGTACATAAATACAAAAGAAAACAAAGATGTGCCATTTTATACTGGTGCCTTCCTTGATAAGGAACAATGCTTTCATGCACATCCATCAGTCACTAAGGCATCATCACTGACAACTCTTTCTTCACCCAGCATCGTCCTTAACAAACCGTGAAGAACTGACGAATATTAACATGGATGTACCAGTTTGCATAGTCAAGTCAGGGTAAGGGCACATTCACACTTCTGTGTTTTGCTGCATTATTTCCACTGCCACACAACAGAAGTATCCGCAGCACATCAATTACATTCTATTAGCTACAGTACGTGTCGAAGATCCTCACATGTGTCTGATCCTTGTTCACCGGTGCTCCCTTTCTCAGGTAAGTTCCCTTAGAGCCTGTTTCTCAGACTGTCATTATTTTCTATGTGTTTTTCTTGCCTCAAGTCTGGTTTTATACCTTCTGTCTTTGAAGGCAAATCTCGGCGTATGCCTTTACTCCTCCTTGTGCATATTTCTTTTATCGCATCACCAAAACCAAACTGACCAATTAGATTGCTCAGGGGGACTGGACTCACAGACTTTAGTGTTTTATTATGTAGTAAATGGACCCTGTTCATATCATCTCAAAGAAGCGCAGTACATATTAGCACATTCTTTCTGCAAGAAAATGCCCAACACAGAAAGCCTGCCCCTTGCCATTCCCTAGCAAGCACCATTTCCTGTTGTCACACACGTGTGCATGGGAAGCAGCTAAAGACTCAAAATTGGACAATTCCATGCCAGACCAGGGGGTGGCAGAGTGCACTGATCCTTTCCTCTGCAGACCAACTACAGGAAATTCTGACAGGGCCAGATGACGTCAATCCCGGCTCTGGCTCTGATGACATCACTTCCAGTTCCTGTCCCGATCACGTCATTTCCCCTGTCCAGCTTTAAAAATGCCATTTTGTCTGTTGCAAGTCAGTTCTGTATTACTCTTATTTTGCCTTTTTTTACATGGCCAATTTTCAAGTGTACAGGGTGGCTACAACAAACTTTTTTATATCATTTCACACTGTTTTCTTTTGTGCTCCAAGCCATTATGTATAGTGCTGAAATGATGTTTCTTTGATGGGCTGGTGCCCTGCCCGGGGTTTGTTCCTGCCTTGCGCCCTGTGTTGGCTGGGATTGGCTCCAGCAGACCCCCATGACCCTGTGTTAGGATATAACGGATTGGATAATGACTGACTGACTGAAATGATGTGTATGTTATGTTTTATTATTTTTTCACATCTTTGTTTTTTCTGTTGATTTCATATGTAATGGTATAACTATATACTGTTGCTTTAAATTAGATCAGATTAGATTTATTTGCCATTTGCACACATACAGATATACATGGGCGTTGGAACTCTTGTGCAGTTCTCTCCAAAAAAAACAAAAACTTATTATCAATAATATATAAAGTAACATTTGTATACCACCTCTGGTTTCTGTTAAAAAGTATATCCTACACCAGCATTGATAGTATATTTACAAGGCATATGTATATACATAGCATATAATGAGAGGCATACTTAAAAAAAGAAATATGACTTAGAACTCCAGCTTTTAAGTAACTGAAGAAATATTTTGGGGAAGAGGATATCTTTCCCCACTCTGAATACCCTCAGCTATCAATCTGGTAACTACTGAAAAAAAGCTGCAATAACAGCGCTTCATGTGGTCTTTGATGCTGTCAGGTGGAAATCTGAGGTCCTCCATGTGAACAGAGAGTGCCCTGGATTGTTTGGGCCTTTAAAAATTGTCATAGCTTTATTCTGGCAATGACAGATGAATAACGTCTCTATAGAAGGTAAATGAGATCCTATTAGACTCTCAGCAGTCCTAATAATCCTCTGTACGGCCATTCTCTCCTTCTTTGTGGTATTCCCAAATCACACTGTGATGCCTCTGGTGAGAATACTCTCCACTAATCCCCTATAGGCCTGAATAAGAGGTCCAGGATGGCTTTCTTCAGCAACCCAATATGATAAAGACATTGCTGGGCTTTCTTTAATAATAGCTGTAGTATTAAATGTAGTTATTTTTCTTGTTCTGTGTGAGTGGAGCCACAGGAGGCAGAGCCACATCAACATCTCCACTCCTGAGACCTTCCTCAGGCTATTAATTCTAAAAGAGACAGCTCAGGAGTAACTATCATTGTAGTTAACTTGAGTATTGCTTTGTTTGGTTGGATTTTCTGTTTTCCTAAATTAATTTTTGCTTTGCTTCAAGGATTCTGGTTACTGGACTATGTACTGGGAACTTATTCATTTAGGATTACCTTTTGGGAAATTCTTCTGTGCTTCCTTTTGATCTTTTTAAAGTATTGTGTTATTTTTACAAATAAATGTTTGATTAACATTGGCCTTTTTATGCATAAGTTGGATGTTGATGGTGACCCTTCTTCTTGTGGGCATTTCCCTTCATTTTTAAGTTATCCATGGCTGTTTTGCCACCTCTCCATTTTTGGGCCTTTTCTAACTGAAGCCAGCAGGTTGCCTCGGGGTTAGGTTGAAGTTAAGGTTTCCTCTGCTGGGCAGATCAAGTAGGTTTCTCACATGCTGCCTTGTTTCTTTTTGAGGCCTTACCTATTTCCCCTTGGAGCAAACTTCATAACACAGGTATTGTGGAAGAATGCACCTAATATTGTGTCTGTTTCCAACATTTCTCTGGGATTACAGTCAACAGATGAACAAAATTGCAGAGGACTACAGAGCACAATGACAAATGCGTGTAACGAGAAATGATCACAGTTAATGGGTTACTCTTTTTATCCCAGGCAGTTGCTGTGGAGAAAAGTGTGTGAATTTAATCTTGTGAACACTTATAAAAAATGACAAATTCTATACCTGCTTTTTAAAATGTAATTAACTTTAGGCTTTGGGCCCTGTGACAAAATTTCTACTGCTTTTGAAGAGCTGGTGAAAACGTATAAATGTATAGCATGATATATAACAAAAGAGAACATGTTATTTAATGTCAGTGTATTAATTTCTTAAAGGTAAAGTCTTTGTTTATTTACTTTTATTTAATATAATAAGTGGCCTACTCTTTAGGAATATTGGACATGAAAAAGGAAAGCGGAAATATCTGTTGTAACAAAAGGCGCTATATGGGCGCCAGCCAGACACAGACAGACACGGGAGGCACACTTATAAAAGAAATAAACTTTAATTTTCTTTGTCTGTGGGCTACGTCTTCCCTGTACCCACAGACACAAAACAGTCCCACACTAAGCACAAGCACAAATCAAATCTCTCTCTTCTTTATCTCCTCCACTCCTCTCCGGCAAGCTTAGTCCCTCACCTCCCGACTCTGGCTTCCGGACTAGTGCCTGCTGGTCCCTTATATAGGTCACCCGGAAATGTTTCAGGTTCTCGCTGACCCACTTCCGGGTGTGGTGGAAGAACTGCACACACAGGCTCAGGGACAGTTGCAGCACATTCTGGCGGTCCCAAACTCCAATTCCCATGAATCCCTGTGGGAGTCCGAGGTATCGATGCCATCCGGGGGGTTTGCCATCTAGTGTTCCCGGGGGAGGTGATGTTTTGTCCACATTTTCTCCCCCGGTCCTTCCATGGCAGAGGCCCCGGCCATCCATGACACTGTATTTTCATGTCTTAAATGTCTTCATATACTGACTTGTACATGAACTGTGTGTAATAAGTGAGCCTACCCCTTTCAGGATAAGGCCCTGAGTGCTATGGGGTTTGAAACTGGAAAAGAGACAAAAAAATACCTGCTACCAAATCTAGTTAACAGCCATTTTAATGGATAAAGAGGTGCACATACTGCATGTGCCCAATTAATAGTAAATATATTATTTAAAAAAAAAATTATTTCAGCCTGAAACGTATATACAAATACATTATTCCAGTATCTACCTCTTTGAATTTTTGTCTATACCACCTATTACAGTATAAGTACCCTTCTATTTACATGGCCTCTTCATTTGTGTTATATCTATAATGTTTTTCCTCAGGTTACATGTTTTGTCATGATATATAAACACTTTATTATTATAATCAAAATATATCTTAACAGTAAAAAAAACTAACCGCAAAGGTGGCTTACTATCACAGCTCACATTTTTCACTGCACTCTTTTGTTGTCACTCGTTTGTCAGCGCCTTTTTGTCTTCTGTGGTTTTGTCATGCTACCTTGCAAAGCAGGCATCCTACTACCAGAACAGGAACAAGACATGTCACTCAACTCAACATAATGTCTGCATTTGACAAGAAATTACACCAGTGATTAAATTTTTTCATAAGTCCTATATTTAAACACAAAATGGCAGATCGATTAACGTGGAATTATGGTTGTGATCCTCCTTTGGGTGGGCATTTGTTTGTTTCTTCATTATTTTTATCTATCTATTCATTTTCTTCAGTAAACTATAACTGTTATTTATGCCATAATGAAACATCTAGTTAGCAGAACTAATTGTATACTGGTTGCAAAAAGGAAGCAGCACTCATTGACTGAAATTTCAACTCTCATCACTGAAAAAAAACATAACCACATTGCAATAATTACAAAACAAAAAAGAAAAAGAAAAACATTGAGGAACATAATACAAATTTTGAACATCAACTTGTAGTCCTTAAGTACCTTTTGTGATTGCCTCTTGTTTAACACCTCGGGCTCAAACCGCCAATGAGTCTCTGAATCTGTAGTTTTGGAATGTTATGTCAGTCGTGCAGAAGAGGCAGACCTAAGTGCATGGCCACTGGCAGGGGGTCAGGTCTCCAGAAGTTGTGATCCAATGTGTTCCAAAGGTGCACTGTGGGGTAATTGTCAGGAGAGAAGAAAGGCCAAGGCAGTACCTGCAGACCAGCATTCATTCCACAGCACAGATATGACCACAGCAGCTGTGTATGGCCTGGCATTGTCCTGCTGTAGCTTCAGATGTCAATTAGGTGTGAGCAGAGGGCCAATAAAGCTCACCTTACTCTAAAGCCAGAAGCTAAGAGCCTGTCCCTCACAGTCCTGTTACTGATCTCGGCTGTGTCTTTTGCCAGTTTTATTGGCAGATCTGAAACAATCTCTCAGGTGGACCAGTATGGTTTGTATACTCTCAGTTTAATGGAGACATCTTCAATTTTGACTCAGGTTGTAATTTTTAAATTGGAACCAGGTTGATTCATATGCAGTATTATTGCAGTTGAGTTCTGCTCTACCTAAGTGAATGTCTTTTGTTGGGCCTGGGTAGCACTAAACACAAAAACAACATCAGTGAATTAGGGGAGAATCCGTTCTAACCCATATTGAAGAGCAGTCTAGATTTCAGCATTTCTGCATTTCATTCATTCCTTTTCAGAAGCCTGTTTTCCAAAGACACTCTAAAATAGAGTGTGAAGCTGAAACCACCTGGGGGGAATTATACCAGTGTGTTGCAGAGCACACTTGCACACAATCTCTAGTTGTTCATATACGGTCAGTAACCCATCGACCTAACTTCCAAGATTTTAAAGTGTAGGAATACCTGAGGAAAATCCAGGTAGAGAAAAGGAAAAAGAGCAAATCCTACAAAGACAATAGATGGGCAAGTATTTCAGCCTGGGACTTTGGAGCTGAATGAAGAGCAGCATTAATTACTGTGTCACACAAAACTATCCAGTGATGAAATGAAATTATTTTAAAAATTATAGTTTTGGAATAACTTCTTCCAGCATGTTTTTAACAAAATATCCTTGTGTTGTATTTAATATTCAAATAAATATGCAGTATATATACTCAGCAAAAAAAGAAACGTCCCTTTTTCAGGACTGTGTATTTCAACAATAATGTTTTAAAAATCCAAATAACTTTACAGATCTTCATTGTAAATTGTTTAAACAATGTTTTCCATGCATGTTCAATTAACCATAATCAATTAATTAACATGCACCTGTGGAATGGTCGTTAAGACCTTAACAGCTTACAGAAAGTAGGCATTTAAGGTCACAGTTCTAAAAACGCAGGACACTAAAGAGACTTGTCTACCGACTGTAAAAAACACCCAAAGAAAGATGCCCAGGGTCCCTGCTCATCGGATCGGTACATCCGAATATCACACCTGCGTGACAGGTACAGGATGGCCACAACAACTGCCCGAGTCACACCAGGAACACACAATCCCTCCATCAGTGCTCAGACTGTCCGCAATAGGCTGAGAGAGGCTGGACTGAGGGCTTGCAGGCCTGTTGTAAGGCAGGTCCTTACCAGACATCACCAGCAACAACGCCGCCTATGGGCACAAACCCACCTTCGCTGGACCAGACAGGAGTGGCAAAAAGTGCGTGAGTTTCTGCATGACAGCAATGTCAGTGTTCTGCCATGGCCAGCGAAGAGCCCAGATCTCAATCCCATTGAGCACGTCTGGGACCTGTTGGATTGCAGGGTGAGGGCTAGGGCCATTCCCCCCAGAAATGTCCAGGAACTTGCAGGTGCCTTGGTGGAAGAGTGGGGTAACATCTCACAGCAAGAACTGACAAATCTGGTCCAGTCCATGAGGAGGAGATGCACTGCAGTACTTCAAGCAGCTGGTGGCCACACCAGATACTGACTGGTACTTTTGATTTTGAGCCTCCCTTCATTCAGGGACACATTGTGAAACATTTTTAGTTTATGTCTTATGGTGTTGACTCTTTTAGTGTTCATACAAATATTTACACATTAAGTCTACTGAAAGTAAAAACAGTTGAAAGTCAGGGGACGTTTCTTTTTTTGCTGAGTATATATATATATATATATATATATATATATATATATATATATATATATATATTATCTACAGTGACAAAATAGAGTATGTAAAGAGGAGAGAATCATCTGCTGAGTTGCTTTTAAGGGAAATGAAAAAATTGTGCAGAAAACACAATCCCAGATAATGACCTCCAGTATCTTTATTGGTTTTCTGCATTGGCTGTTTTTTAGTATTCACTTTCTTTGTTCTGCTTTTTTTTTAACATTTTCTCTGTCAGTACAAATTTAAATCTTCCAGGATTTAGGAATCATTATCCAATGGCTTCAGTGGAACATTTCTTCTGGTGATTCAGTAGAGTACTCAAACTGTTAAGCTGTTGCACCTATTGGGTTAAATAATAATAATAATAATAATAATAATAATAATAATAATAATACAGATGTGCCACATTACTAATTTACAGTAAATGTTCTTAAATGTCTACCTAAACATATTATGTTATTCCAACAGATGCCACATTATAAACATTAACACTGCTTTTACAAATCCTATACCAAATAGTATGTAACAGGGACATAGAGTAGACATCATATTTCTCAACAGATGCATCACAAAATCTGAAATAACACATTTTATTACTACACACAAATTGTGATACGCCATTTGTTGGAATGACAAATGTAATGTAGTTCTTTCTTACATGCCTTACAGAAAATACTGTATATACTCACTTTTACATTCTTCCGTGGATAAGTCGCGTCTTGATTTTACCGTATTATTTCCAGAATCCAGAGTCGATCGTATAAGTCGAATGCGGAAAACTCACGCTATTGGTCCAAGAGATTATGATATGCTAAGTGACGTTTGCACTGATTTGTGTTTTTTGTACCTCACACCCTCATACACCTTTATCGTAAGAGCATCCCTTATCTATGATGGAGTGTTCGATCAGAAGAAAATATGAAGCTGGTTTTAAATTAAACATTGCTGAAGTAGCGAAAGAAATTAGTAACTGCGCTGCTGCAACAAAATTTGATGCATCTGAGAAACTGATGCAAGATTGAAGGAAGCAAGAAGATGTAAAAAAAAAAATTTTAAGTATAGTTTTTTGAATGGATGTATAAGTTGAGTCCGATTTTATGACTTAGAATATATGGTGTTTTGATAGATGGTGCACTGCAGACATTTACTCTATCTTAGATAATTAGTTTTACATACCGTATATACTTGAATATAAGCTGAGTTTTTCAGCACCCAAAATCTGCCACCGTACATGTTCAGTCTCTCCCTGTGCATACCCTGTGTAGCGAGCGAGAGAGAGAGAGAGCGCGACACACACAGACACACGTGAGAGAGAGACACACACACATGAGCGAGAGACACACAGAGACACACACACACGTGCACGAGAGAGAGAGGGCTAGCCTCATCAGGCCGAAAAGAAAGTTAAAGAGTGCACTGGGCTTGTTTTTAAAGAGACAGATTCGAGCATTGTTTTAACCTCGTATTTAATGAAGACTTTTTTCTATTGGATTTTAACCTCCACTTCACTTCTGTTTACAGCGATCGGTTCATAGCGTGCATTGTTGCAATGTTACTTTTCTTGGTGGTTTATTAAATTACGGATTTTTCAAATGTTCATTTTTTTTCCCTGTGCTTAAAACTCATTAAAAAAAGTGTTTTTAGCGAGCGGTTTGTAGCACTATAGCGCAAACTCTTGCAGTGTTAGTTTTCTCTGTTGTTCAAAGTTTTCTCAGTGTTATTCAATGTTTTTACATTTAGTTTACTATTACGCTATGCATTCTATGGTATAAGTAACTATATTTGTGCTTAAAAAACTTTTTTAAAAATATATTTACATACAGTTCGTACGGTCTGGAATGGATTAATTGTATTTACATACAATCCTGTGGGGGAAATTACTTCGGGTCACGACCAAATCGGGTTACGACCAGAGTTTTGGAACGAATTACGGTCGTGACCCGAGGTTACACTGTACCTGGTTTGGTCCGCGGCGGTAGATGAACTGCTGCGGGCTCTGTGTGGTGCTGTGCAGCCTCTGTGAGACTCATTCCGGGCTGTGTGCTCAATTAATGAGCTGATGCCTCAATTAATGTACGGTAATTTTATTGGTATTTATTTTGATTATTGAAACTTACTAGTAGCTGCTGCATTTCCCACCCTAGGCTTATACTTGAGTCAATAAGTTTTTCCAGTTTTTCTAGGTAAAATTAGGTACTTCGGCTTATATTCGAGTATACCTGTATATGGTAATTAAAGCAATTTATCATGATTTAAAACTGAGAAAAAAAGTTTCTAAAGTCATCCTAAAAATCTGTCCGTTGGTCAGCACAACTACAGTCTAACTAAAGTGGGTTCATATTAACTCTGTGCAAACTCAATTGTTTTTCTGTGTGTCAAAGAGAATAGTGGGGTACTTATGCCTTTCTATATACTTCAGCTTTTAACTCCATACATTCTGTAATCATTTTTAATATACTATACTTAGCTTCTGTGTATAAGACTTTAAATTTATTCACATTAAGCTTCATTGTTCAAATATCTACCCATGTCTCATTTTTTTTCAGGTCGCTTTGTAGTGATTTTAGTGACGTATGGGGGTCTGCTATTTCCTGCTCATTTAGTATGTTCTTTAAATGTAACATTTATATTTTAAAATTCAAAAAAATAACTTGCCGAGTTAACTACTAGTAACAAAAACAATGTTTAGAAAATATTACACTTTTAGCTAATGGCTATTCTCAGTAATCATTCAAAACGAGAATGATGCCTGTCACAGTTGTAATAACAAGCAAGTCAAGTCAAGTTGGGAAGCATGCACTGGTACAGTGTGTTGCCGCACCCACTACACAACGAAACAACTTGGTGATCTCAGTTTGCAACCCCTCAGGCAGACACGCGGTCCAGTCCCACACTCCTGAAATTACCCTCTATCTGCCGCAGACAGGTGTTACGTGGGTGACCCCTTGGCCTGGTCCAGCCACTCTAGTCCCCAACAATGTGGATCTTACGAGCTGGATCACCCTCAGGCAAATGCGGCACATGGCAGTAGTGCCGTAACTGACACTCCCTCACAATGCAGGTAATGTGCCTCATTCAGAACTCCATGAGCAACCGCTCATTCGACACAAAGTCAAACCAACAGTACCCAAGGATTTTCTGGAGGGACACAGTACCAAAGGAGTCCAATCTTCGTGTCAGGTCACTGGATAGCGTCCATGTCTCGCAACCATATAGCAAGACAGGAAGCACCAGGACTCTAAAGACTTGGACCTTCGTCCTTTTGCATAGATATCAGGAGTGCCACACACCCCTCTCCAGAGTCCTCATGACCCTCCATGCTCTCCCAAACTATCTACTGACTTCATAGGAAGAGTCACCAGAGACATGAATGTCACTACCAAGGTAAGTAAATCTCTCAACAAGGTCAACACTCTATCCACAAACAAACACACTGCTGATGGCTGTGCCCAAGAGGTCATTAAAGGCCTGGATTTGGTTTTTATCAAGGACACTCGCAAGCCCAGACACTCAGACTCCTCGCTCAGTCTCTCGAGCTCCCCGATCAGAGCCTCCATTGACTCCGCGAAGATCACAGCATCGTCAGCAAAGTCAAGATCTGTGAACCTTTCAACAGATGACCCACAGGCACTGGACCCCACGACCTTGCCCAACACCCAGTCCATACAAGCATTGAACAGAGTAGGAGCAAGAACACACCCCTGATAAACCCGAGAATCAACTGGGAAAAACGCAGAGGTCATAATAACAATAACAACATTTATTTATATGGCGCATTTTCATACAAATGATATAGCTCAAAATGCTTTACAGGATGAAGTGAGAAAAAAGAAAAATATACAAATAAGATTAGGCAATACTAAGTAACAAAGAATAAAGTAAGGTCTGATAGCCAGAAGGACAGAAAAAACAAACCAACAAAAAAAAACTCCAGAGGGCTGGAGAAAAAAAAAACAAAATCTGCAGGGGTTCTGAGGCCACGAGACCACCCAGCCTCCATAGATAACTGAGATGTCTCAACATTGAGCCACATATTCTGAAAGGGAAGGACATTTTGTTTAGTAGATACTTCTACAAATGTTGGTTCTACTTCATCTCCTTCTGTTCCTGTCTTCCCTTCGCTTTATCAGGGACGTGGTCAGGCTCAAAGTGATGTGCAATTTGATGAATAATGGTGCACCACAGGGAGTGTTCTATGATTAGGGTTTTTTCTGCTAGTAATGTTGATACTACGGTTTGTAAGATTGGGCTTAAGGGTGTTTTTGAACTGCATCTGCTTAGAAACTAGGGGATCTCTGACCTTGGCTTGGACAATCTCAAAGTGAAGTGCCTCCTAATGAATAATATGGTACTGTAGGAGATTTTCCATAGTTATGGTTTCCCTGCTTGTGTGTTCTGACTCAAAAAGATACAATGAGAATTTTTTTAATGAAATGGATCAGGAGATGAGACACAGTCGAAAAATTCAAGATGATGTTGGTACCAAAACTCTAACTCTAAAACGTTATTCAAAAATGAAAGACTTATATCTCAAAAGTGAGTGTTTTTTCCAGAAAAGGGGTTTCTCGCAAGTATCACACACCAACAGTGTTTTTCTCCTAATCGAGGATACTACAGAAAGCTACACGCTGACCATTTTGTCATCACTACGATGATGACATGCGTCACACATTCCTGGAGTATACTGGGAAGATTGCCATGGTAACTGATAAATCTAATATCTCAAAATGGTGTTATAACAATAAAATTATTCCAGTTTTCTCAGGGACCCTTATACATGAAAAACAAAGACAAGAATTAGATTTGTCAAGTAATAAAACACCAGAATAGATACATACTTTGTTCAAAACACGTCAGGAAATCTCAAAAAAATGCAATCAAAAATACCTATCATAACATAGTGATGCTGATCCATCCCTTCGTAAGAAATGCCATTAAGGTGTTTTTAAAGTGTTTCCTCTGGCCATTCTGGGTTCCATGAAATTAGCTCAATGAAGATGGGCGTTCTGCCGCCTTTGCTCCTTCAGCAGATTTGGTTCTGCAGGATCACGGTTTGAAACACTGGTCATCATTACCTCAGTGACAGCGTTGGAATTGCTGCTTTGATCTTCCCAGTTGATATGGAGAATTTTCAGAATGCATTGCTAATGGAATCTTTCAAGAATTTTTAAGTGACAACCGTAACAGCTCCTGAATTGCAGTTGTATAGTTGTATGTACTGTATCTCCTATGAGTAAACAGATGTACAGAGGCTATCAGCAAGTCAAGATATTTTTAGTCCTCAGCAGCCTGTGATGTAAGTCTATGTAAGGGTTGCTCACAAAACCTGTCATCACTTGCATGTCCATGTAATATAATCATGCAACTAAACAGTTGTGATAACTCCACCTCGGTGTTGATATCTTTTAATATCTTAACATACACAAGGAATTACCTCAGTATGATTTATGGTCTATATAACTCTCTGAACTGGGATGAGATTTTAAGTATTGTGTAAGGTTTTGTTGTATGTGAAGTGTTGTACGATTGCATTCTTGATTGAATTGTATTTTGCTTGTTGTGTTGCGATTTTTATAAATAACATTTTATTGAAAAATAAAAATAAGTTATACCTATTACCAGACATTTCCCACTGAGGTGCAATATCTTTAATAAAGGCATGAGGAACGGTGATAAAGCATGATCAAATGCTTTCTTCTCTTCGCATATGTTGATGTTGTGACAGTAGATGGCGCTATACCAGCGCATAACCCGGCACAGACAGACTCAAGAGGCACTCTGACCAAAGCACATGCTTTTATTTTACAGTTCATACAGCACAATGCACCATAAACAACTCACAAGACTCAGTCCTTTTTATTTCTCGTAAGTCTTCTGCTGCCGCCTCCTCTCCTCTCCATTCCTCTCCTCTCCTCGCTCCGTCCTCTTCCACCCAACTCTGGCTCCCTGAATGGAGTGAGGCAGCCCCTTTTACAATTCACCCGGATGCGCTCCAGGTGCTCCCTGATGTGGCGGAAGTGCTGCCTTGGCACCTGGAAGCACTCCGGGTGTACATGCTTCCTGGTCCGGCAGCACTTCCTAGTGTTGTGGAAGTGCTGCATACCATGGATAATTTACTGAGGTTGAATCTAAATATCAAGCCGTACCTCTAACAAATGAAACTTTTCCCCACAATCGACGTTGTAAATATAAGCACAACAGAAAAGCAGATATGTAAAATTAAACTGATTAATTGTATTTAAATGAAACAACAACAAGAAATATGCAAAATAAATAAATAGAAATATATATATATATCTATATATATATATATAACCCTCCACCACAGCAACAACGTGACACCACCATATATAAATACAAAAAAACCTCCTTTGCCCCTGTAACATATAACAAACAACGCATAATAACAATGAATGATAAATGGAATGAATGATCGTGAATTATAATCCGGTTATAAAAACTGGCTTGCAGATGGATGACTGTACGAGAAATAAGTGAGTTGTTTGAATTTCCCAGCAAATGGAGCAACTGCACAGTGATTCCTCGGCGCGTGGTGGATGATGATCTGACCCCGGGGTCTCTGCAGATGAGGGATGGAAGACAGTCCGGCGGAATGAAAAACAAACTAGGGTAAAAGCGCGATGTGAAAAAACAGCAGGTAAGTTGCTTCGTGGTTCTGAACAAATGGTCTCCTTCTTTCTCCTCTCCTCTCCCCTCTTTGTTTCCTCCTGATTGCTTAAACAGTCCTGTGCTGGATGTAATTGATTGATAGTTAACAGGTATTTTCCTGGTTATGGGCTGCGATTTCCTTCCATCATCCGTCCCACTTTGTATTTACGGGGAAGACATTTACTGACGCACACAAACAGCAAACGGGACGATACAATACAATACAATACAATACAGTTTATTTTTGTATAGCCCAAAATCACACAGGAAGTGCCACAATGGGCTTTAACAGGCCCTGCCTCTTGACAACCCCCCAGCCTTGACTCTCTAAGAAGACAAGGAAAAACTCCCAAAAAAACCTTGTAGGGAAAAATGGAAGAAACCTCGGGAAGGGCAGTTCAAAGAGAGACCCCTTTCCAGGTAGGTTGGGCGTGCAGTGGGTGTCAAAAGAAGGGGTTCAATACAATACAATACACAGAACAGAACAAATCCTTAATAAAACATAATAATAAAAATTTTAGAAGTACAGAGCAGAATTTAACAGTAGATGATATCATATAATAAGATTTTGATATTTTTAGAGTGCTGGAGACCTCATCCGTCAAGCTGCCTCCCCATTTGGCCATTCCACGGCTGAAACGTTGCTCGGCAGCCAATCCGATGAAAGGGCCCCTCTTTCCCATGATTCCAGTGATCCTCCACCAGGGATGACTTTACCATAGGCAGGCAAACAACTTGGCAGGTGGGCCGTGGCACCAATTGCCACATTTGAGTACCGAGAACAGAAACAGAATAGGTGAGGGTTAGTATTCAATTATACTTATCATGTTACTTATGTTTTAGTGCTAATGACTAACAACAGAGATGCAGTATGTACAGTTAATCAGCAGCTCTAGTCAGGATATGCTAAACTGAAGTAGTGAGTCTTCAGCCGGGATTTAAAGGCTGGGACCGAAGGGGCATCTCTTATAGAAGCAGGAAGACCATTCCACAGTTTAGGGGCCCTGTAACTAAAAGCTCGACCTCCCACTGTTATTTTATTAATCCTTGGAATCATAAGCAGACCGGCATCTTGAGATCTTAATGTGCGCTCAGGTTTGTAAGTCATGATAAGTTCAGACAAGTAAGCCAGACCTTGGCCATTTAATGCTTTATATGTTAAAAGGAGGATTTTGAAATCTGCCCTAAACTTAACCGGGAGCCAGTGTAAGGATTTAAGAACTGGAGTTATGTGTTCATATTTTCTTGTTCTTGTAATAATTCTTGCAGCCGCATTTTGGATTAACTGGAGGCTGTATAAAGAACAGTTTGAACAGCCAGTGAACACCGCATTACAGTAGTCAATCCTACTAGAGATAAATGCATGAATTAATTTCTCACAATCCTGTTTATTTAGAAAGCGCCTTAATTTCCTAACATTTTTTAAGATGGAAGAAACATGTTTTGGACAACTTTGTAATATGTGCTTTAAATGACATGCTAGAATCAAAGATAACTCCTAGATTGCGGGCTGATTCAGTAAAATTAATTGGGATTCCAACTGAGTTAAATGTCGACAAAATATTGCTGTGATCAGCGTCATTCCCTCCAACAATTAACATCTCTGTTTTATCTGTATTTAAAGACAAGTAGTTCTCATTCATCCATTCCTTTAATTCACTAACACAACTAATTAAAGACAACATCGGAGAAACTTCATTTGATTTAAATGAAAGGTATAACTGGGTGTCATCTGCATACGAGTGAAAATTAACATTATGTTTCCTAATGAGAGATCCCAGTGGAAGCATGTAAAGTGAAAACAGTAAAGGTCCCAGTACTGAGCCCTGTGGGACACCATATTGAACTTCTGTGTATAATGATGGAGTACTGTCAGCACATTTCTGTACATATTGGAATCGATTTGATAAATAAGAACAGAACCAAGCGAGCACGTGGCCTGTAAGACCAACATCATTTTCTAGCCTGTGCAGTAAAATAGAATGGTCAATGGTGTCAAATGCTGCACTTAAGTCTAATAACATAACGATGGAAACAAGACACACTCAATACTAACATTTGACAATATTACTATGTAGCCCCGCTACAGTTGAGCTTCCAAGCTCTGTTCCCATGGCCCCAATACCCACCAGGCCGGCTGCCTTCTCATGTTCCAGGGGAGGTGCTGTTCCTCTCCCGATCCTTTCATCCTCCAGATGTCCCAACTGGGCATGAGCCCCAGCCACCCGCCACAATGTACACAAGGCCCATTAAACTTACTTTTTATTTGTCAATTTATTTCACTTGTTTTGCTGGTCCGTACTTGCTGACATTAAAATGAAGTGAATACTTATTGGAGAATCAGATTAGGACATACAGTATGTATCTTTATTACTAGCTTAAAATGTTTCACAAAGGATTGTGGAAGTGGCAAATTTCATTTTGTAAGATTAACTATTTGAGATGTGTCAAGAAATTATGGAGTCTGAAATAAATAAACTGTCATTGTGTGTTTAGGAAAAAATCCCAGTTATGTCTGGAAATGGCCAAATGGTTTACATTTACAGCTGCTTCCATGTTAGTGAACTGAAGTATTTTTACACCAAAAAAGTAGTTTTCTCAGCCAGTAGTGAAAAAAGTGCAGAAATGGCAGTTAGTCATTTTCTAACCCGTTTAGTCCTGAACAGAGGCACAGGGGAATTCTGGAGCCGATCACAGCTAACATAGGGCAGAAGGCAGGAACAAGCCCTGGACAAGGCATCAAGTGCAGAAATGATTTTTTTCAAATTATTTAATTAATTTTCAGTCTTTTTATCCATAGTTCTGGCTATGTCTATTGGGCATCTATGTGATTCATATGCATTGTGCAAAAACACAAAAAAAAATTAATGGCAAACTTGAAAACTACTGTACAATCAATTATCCTTTAGACAAAAACAACAATAAAGTTATGAGGCCACAGTAGGGTGTCCCAGCTGACTAGAAAAGAATCTCACACTTTAACTTTTCCATAATTATATAAAAAACTAGAGGGCTTACCCCCCGCTCACTTCGCTTGCCAACCCCCCTTGCCTGTGCTATACGCCAGCCACTTCGTGTCTCTGCCACTCGTGTTGTGAAGAGGGGGGCTGGATGCATCCCAAAGAGATGCAGTTGCTCCTCCGAAACACCCTTGTAAACGGTGATAAAATGGGAAACAAATACAGTTTCTTGTTTTTTTTTTTTGCCTCCTCTGTGCTCGATCAGCTGCTGGCTTTCTGCTGCTGCCATGCCATGTGATTTGTATCTCATACAAACATTTCAAAGCCTGTACAGCAGCTGTCTATGTCATCTACTCTTTGTCTTTTATTTCCGGCCCCGGGCCTGGTTAAATCTGTTGCCACAAAGTCTTGATCGCGGGACATGAGTTCTCGATATTTTCAGTTTATAATTTGAAAATGGAATAAGAATCTGAAAATACTAACAACATCACATTAAAGTTCGATAAATTCTGAAAAGAATGATAGCAAACATATATATGTAACTTTTTAAAATAAACCCGATTTAAAGTGTGTCAAAAAACGTGACATAAAAACATCACATAAAATCATTGCACTTTTAGGCTTAGGATTTTATATATAGAGAGAGAGTAGAAAAAGGATTTATTAATTTTTCTTCAAAGTAAGGCTGAGTTTTCCAACAGCACTCTTGTATCTGGAGTTCATTGTAAATAAAAAGAGACACGTTTTGTTAGCAAGCAGGTCCTGGGCCAGGGTGTAAGTTCTTGAAGACAGTCTCTCTAGACCCCTATATATACCCCTTTCTCTTGATGCCCGAACGGCACCCACCACAGTGTAGAGGTTTGATGATATTGGTAGCTGAAGGCAAACTGGAACTAGCACTTGCAGCACTTTTGGCTCCTCCCCTCTTTATCGGTGGTTCCTGGTTCACAAGGCCAGAACAGGTTGGGTCTCTCTACCTCCTGGTTGCCCTTATTGGAATGTCCTTCTGCCCAGAAATTCTGCTGATTTCTTTTGGTGTGTCCATGTTGGCATTACCACCAGTTTTCACATGGGGAAACAGAAGAACATACTTTGAGGAGTGAACTGTAATATTTGATTTGAAGCCTTTACCTAACTCCTTATCTGTTGTTATGAGTGCTAATAAGTATTATGTATGAGGACTACTGGCCCTGGAAGTAATGGCACTATTTTAATATGTATAAATGATCAAATCCCAATAATCTCCAAGCAAGCAATCTTGCAAAAGCAATTCGTGAGTAACAAGTATGTGACACACGTCTTTATGTTTATGTTTGTTTGCTTATAAAGTAAGGTGTGTTTTGTCAGCCCTTTAGAATATTATGGGCCAGCACTTGAAAGGATATGACCAGAAAAATTCTCTGTCAAAAGGTTGGATTAGTGTTCTGATTTGTTGCAGAGTTGGATTTCTTTTCTATTTATTTTAAAGGATCATCTGGTGACTTTATTTTGGCTAAATGACTATCAAGAACTTAAGAATGCAGTATCTGGCAATGCTACTCTATCTCTTAAAAAGTGAAGACACTTTCACAAAATAACCATCATTCAATTTTATTTGACGCCTGTGGATATTTTTTTTGCATAATGGAAACAGCTGTTTCTACATGAGACATTAATCTGGCTAACAGTGATACAAAATCTGCGTGAATTCAATTCCAGAATGAATCATGATTTGGAATCATTTAAAAGATGAGGATTTCTATATGCTGCTGCAGTTGGAGTATTAGCTTAAGGGAGTTCATTCTTACTGTGATAGTTCTTGTTTTTAACATTTTTTTGAAAAAGAAGTCATTTTTATGGAACAAGTTCAGTTCAATTTGTCTGAATTGAGTTTAATCTTATCTAATGCGTCTTTCAGAGAATTGCCTGCTTTGATGGAACCGGGACACCAGTGAGCCCCAAACATAAAGACACAAATGCAATCCCAGGTTCAAATAAAGGATGGTTTATTACACAAAATACCTCCAAAAGTAACAAGCACAAAGCACAGGTTTTGTGTCCTTTCAATACTTCACATTTCCTCTCCTCCCACTACCGCACTGACCTCCTCCAGTTGAGTGTTGCCTCCTTTCCTCCCAGCTCTGACTCACCTCAATAAGGGAGTGGAGCCCCTTTTATTGAGTACTTCTGGTACCAGAGCTGCTGCCCACTGGAAGCACTTCCGGATCATACAGAAGTCCAACATAGCGGGGAACTCGTCCTCCTGCAACACCTTCTTGCAGCACCCGTGAACCCCAGCATGTCTGCTCTGCAGGAATACAGCTCCCAGTATATCCTACTGAGTCCTGATATCCATGTCCCCTGTCATCTAGCGCCCTGTAGGAATAAAGAGTCCCCAGTGACATTTTCTACTTCCGATGGGCTGTCCGTCCATCCACTCTCGCCATCTCTTTCAGGTCTGGCACCTTTCTCTCCCCTGCTTGTCTGCCCCCTAAGAGCCTAGGGATAATCTCTTTTGATCGGGATTCCCGGCAAACCCATATGGCACTTGCACTACATATTTATAAATATATAAAACAAGATGTTTAGGTCTTCGGTGGGCTGGCACTCTGCCTGGGGTTTGTTCCTGCCTTTCGCCCTGTGCTTGCTGGGATTGGCTCCAGCATACCCCCGTGACCCTGTGTTAGGATATAGCGGGTTGGATAATGGATGGATGGAGATGTTTAGGTTTTGGGTTGCGTATTCATTCCATACTTTTTGTATTACACTATTTAGCAGAACTGCCTCAGTGTGTCTGGTTTCTCTCCACATGTCTGTGTCGGGGTCTGTCCTTGTGCTCTAGTTTTCTTTTCACATCTCATGTTAGGTTAATTGGTGACAATAAATTAGCCCAATGTGTGCCAATGGGTCATGTGACTGATTGGCGCCACGCTGTTTTATATTTTAATTTAAAATATAAGCATGTGGGGTATCACTTTAGACTATTTCATGGTCAGTAATTATGAATATGATTGCATGTATATCTATACAACGATCATGACATAACACTACATTCCACTGAATTCAATTCTGGATCACAGGGGCCTGAACCCATCCTGATAGCATCAGGCACAAGGTAGGAATCAGTTTTGGACTGGGCACCAGTTTGCCACTTGCCCAACTAAGCACATTTGGCCAGATTGAAATCAGCAATTAAAGGAAAAGTTCAGTATTTTTCAAGTCAAAGTTTATAATCATTGTCAATATTCATTTTCCACATAAAATTACATTCTAAAGCAGGGGTGTCCAACCCCAGTCCTGGTGGGCTGCAGTGCCTGCAGGTTTTAATTACAACCATCTTTTAAATTAGTGAGCCATTTCAGCTGCTGATTAACTTGTTTTGCCTTTGTTTTAATTGACGTGACTCAGACCCCTTAGTTATTTCTTCTTCCTTAATGAGCAGCCAAACAATAATGAGACACAAAACAAACCGCCACATGAACAGCTCAGCTGAAAATAAAGAAAGGTGAAGGTCTTGGTCATGTTACCAAAACATCTTGACGGTGGACTTAGAAAGAACACAAAATCAACAGTCTGCTGTGGCAGAATGAGAGCAGCAACAAGTCACTATATTCAATAACGGTTTTAATTAACAGCAAGAATTGGCTTCTCATTAAGAAACTGGAGTGAAATTGGCTGGAGTTTGACGTTCCACATTAACTGGTCATCTGTTGGCTTGTTTCAGATCTCATTTCTGTTTGGCTGCCATTTAATGAAGAAACGAATGAATTCAGAGGACTGAATCCTTAAAAACAGGGCTATTAAAATGAAGGGAAAATGAGTTAATTAGGAAGTGAAAACTGTTTGCTGATTAGGAAAAGAATGAAAACCTACCGTCACTGTGGTGCACCAGGACCAGAGTTGGACACCCTTGTTCAAAAGTGAAGTATTTTTATAAATTTTAAAAATTTCTTTTCAGCAGCTTACAATGGAGCTCTATGGAAACCAGCATCCATACATGATGAAAAAAGCTTAACACTTACCAAATTTGCCTATTTTATCAGCCAAAAAATGTTATCTAGTACTGATCTACATCTTACGATTACACACATAATGTAAAACAGTAAATCCATGTGGTTTTAAGAAGGGAAAATACAAAAAGCAAACCATTGTTGTGAGATTCAGAAATTTTTAAAAGAGCCTCATGGTTTCCCCAACTGAAACTCTTCGTCTGACTCTGCAGGACCCTTGAAGTGCGGAAATAACTTTGACTTGAAAAATACCAAACTCATCTTTTAAGCTAACCTGCATATCTTTGGGTCATGAAGACCCTGAGAGAACAGGCAAACTTGAAGTGGTAGTGCTAAAAATTTAGTTCCATAATTTCTGTATGTTTACAAATTTGGCAATTATATTTGAGATTTTTCATCAATAACATCTATTGAATATGGTGTAGCTGTGTAATAATTCCTGGATAATACGTTTATAAAAGTAAATAATAATAAAGACAATGGATGACCAACACTACTTTTCTATTAACCTTGCACAGTACAGACTATACAATACATATTGTAAGTACAAAATGTTAGATTTATGGTATCTATTTGATTTAAAAGAATTAAATTAAATAACACACAATATAACAAATGCCCCTTGAGTAAAGCCCTCCCCAATACCTAACACATTCAGTAGATTACGACCACAAAAGTGCCATACACAATCAAAAAGCAAACACCCCTTAGTGAAAGGATGGAAATTGATTAGAGAAAAAGCCCAATAAGTCCAAAGATAATCAAAATTATTGAATAAGCGATTGTATGGAATAGCAGAAAAGGCTACGGTATTTGACCAATTAATTAAAGTATTTAAAAACAGCTCTGCCAGTAGTTTTTAGTCATACTTAAGAGTTTTCTTCCAAGTGATCAAAAATCCTGGAGGACTTTGTTTTAGCTGATAATGTAATAAGTTGTATTTTCCCGTTATATATTTCTGCTGTAACTCGTCTTGTCCACAAAAATGCCAGTATTACTTTCCTACTACCACTGCATTTAACACTTTAACATTCCTGACAAGACTCCACCCCTAACTCACAGTCCATGTCTCCTATTGGTCCTTTTTCATTATTATTCCTATTGCAGGCAATGTAACATTTGCTTCTTTAGACTAATCAGATGATTAGACTCAATTGCATTGAAACAAAAGAAACAATGGGTGCAGACAAACAATTTAACTAAATATCCCCATGACCATTATAGACCTGTAGGAAAATATAAACTGTTAAAAAATTAAAGTTTATTATTCAGACTATAAAGCATTAATTAAAAGAAGCTGACTCATTAAAATGACCATGTCAAAGGTAATCAAAATTGTTACTCAAGACTAGATGGTTTGTCATGGCTCATTTGCACAGAATAAGGGGGTTAAGTGCTCTCGAAGGTGCTCGTTCATTCAGGAGCTGGCCTGTAGTTATAAAGGTCGCACAGTTGACCTGCATGTTTAATTAATAGCATCCAAGGAAACATGAAGACTGCAAATGTTCTAACCTTGTTCTTGTTTCTCTCTTTTGCGTCACACTGCATCAGTTTAAGGGCGTGAGGATTGAATAAGAGCAACCAGTGGCGTAGCTAACTGGCTGAAGGCTCCTGTGCAGCGCCCTGTGGTGGGCCCCACCTGTCTAGCATAACTGTTAGTAATTCATTCGCAACTAGATCCTTTGGGCCGGCTGGGCAGTGGTGTCCACGACCGAGACACTATCAGATCACACGCTGATGACGAACAAACCAGCTCTCTTAATGGAATTTGTAATAACTTTTTTAATCGCTTTATTACAGCACCTGTAAGTTAGCAGAAATAAGATAAATTGTGGGAATGGAATGTGGGAGGTGTGGGTAGTAGTAGCAGTACATAAATATATGTAATATGTGGACCCGCTTGCCTTTCCAAGACAACTTTGTGAAGGAAAATGATTAAAATGCAACATAAGCTAGAAAGTAGAAATGTTCTGCGCTATACAATAAAGGAATTTCAATTTGTAGCAAATTAAAATGACAACACTGGATGACAGGATACTATAACAACAACAACATTTATTTATATAGCACATTTTCATATACAGTAAGTGATGTAGCTCAAAGTGCTTTACAGGATGAAGAAAGAGAAAAAAGACAATATATAAAAATAAAATTAGGCAATACTAATTAAGATAGAATAAAAGTAAGGTCAGATGGCCAGGGAGGACAGAAAAAACAAAACAAAACTCCAGGCGACTGGAGAAAAAAACCCCAAAATCTGCAGGGGTTCCAAGGCCACGAGACCCCCATCCCCCTCTAGGCATTCTACCTAACATAAATGATCTCAATCAGTCCTCATGGTATTCAGGGTTCACATGGAAGAACTTGATGATGATGGTCATGTGGATCTCTGGCCTTCAATCCTACTACACAATTGACCTGTTTTACACAAGTTCTGAGAAAATGGACATCATAAAGTGAGGTGTCAATGGTTCCAAGAAATTTGCCTTGCGGTAGGAAATTGCTTTGTCATATATATTGCTTGTTTGTCTTTGGTACTTTCTCCATTTTTAACGGTTTTAGCAGATTGCACCTGATCTGAAGCCGTTGTATAGCTACTTCCAGACTCGATAGTTGCAACCATTCCACTCACTCCACTGTCTGCATAACCTGCTTGCGACCGTTGCGACGATTCACCAGAATCAGCATTCTCAGTCACTACCACTGGTCCTTGCTCTGTTTTGAGAAAGGTAGAAATCTTGGTAAGCTTAGCGTTTTTCAGTTCCTGTTGCCGGTGTGCCTTATGTTTAGCAGCACCACTCTTATAATGTTTGCCGGATCCGCTGCTACTGGCCGACATGGCTTCGTATGGTGAGAGTATAAAAAGCATCAAATTGTTCAAATATTCGGCTTGCTGACTAACTTAACATAACTTAACAACAGAATTGCTATGATTTACTGTTTACGAGTTCGAACTTCGAAAACTGTTGACATCAAATCAAAGTACAAAAGTTACAATTATTTACGATAATAATGTATATATACCTTATTCATGTGACGTCCTTCAAAACTTCTTCTGTTCATGTCTATTATGGCAAATTTGGGAATGTACACTCCTCTGTAAGGTGGCCTAGGACATGTTGTGCATCCTATTAGGCTCCGAGCCTCCGAAATCCCAAAGTCTAAATTCATGTAAACTGTAGGCCTGCCGAATACGTAATATCATCATGGATTGAATTGGACATGTAACTGAAACTGTCAGTTATTAACACAATAAACTATGCAAGTGATTAAAGTTATTATTTTTTTTTAAATCTAGTGGGTCCCTCAAGCTCGTGGGCCCTTGTGTTTTGCACAACCTGCACAATCCATTGTTACGCCATAGAGAGTAACACACCAGTCTAAAGGCCAAATTTAAAGGTTTGAGCTACTGTTAACCAAACAGAAATGGACAGGGAGAATTTAAAAGATTTCAGAAGGATAGTAAGTGAATGAAAAGTTAAGGAATGATTAGAAATATTCCTGATAAGAATAAGACAAATAACAAAATGTTTACATAAATTAGCCCAACAAACCAACTTAGCTCATGCACTGGCAGCTGTTAAGATAAATTGCGCTGGTCAGAGGTAATGGGCAGGTTAGACAGAATAATGAATTTTATCCTAATTTTAAATTTGTCTCCATTTTTAAAAAAGCCACAGATGCCTTAGTGATAGTAGCAATGCACATATCAATAATTGAGCATATGTTTTGGATGATAGACAATGTAGCTCCATTGAGGAGGAAACTTGTCTTCAAAACAGACCGTGATTGACACTCAAGGATAGGGTTTGATGGACAATGCCAACCTTAATTTTTCTGAAAACAGCCTTTTTTGCTACACTTCCAAAGTTGAAACTATGATCTTTGTTGCCTACTGTGTACATTGTTAGTTACAATATAAAAAAAGTCTAAGGATGTCCATATAACAGAGAGAAGGATTTGACATGCACACTATGCAGTTTACACTAGTGATTCTCACAGACAGGCCTGGGGACCCCATTTGTTAATGTTAACAACTTTTGCTTTTAACTGGACTCATAGCCCTATTAAACAAGCTGTCATTTTTATGCCATTGTTTGCCCATCAATCTACAGTCCATAACCTATGATAAAGTGAAAACATGTTGTCAGAAAGAGTAGCAAATTTATTAAAAAATCAAAAACTGAAATCTCTCATTCCTAGACACATTCAGACCCTTAATTTAATATTTTTAGAATCCCCTTTGGCTGCAATTATACCTTTAAGTCTTGCAAGGTTAGTCTCTACAAGCTTTCCACACCTGGATTTGTGCAGTTTATCCCATTCTCCCTGGCAGATCCTCGCAAGATCCATTAGACTGCATGGGAAGCATTTCCAAACTGCCATCTTCAGGTCTCTCCATAGATGTTCTACTGGGTTTGACTCTGGGCTTTGTCTGGGACTCTCAAGAACTGTCAAAGACTTGTCTCGAAACCACTCCAGTAATGTCTTGGCTTTATGTTTCAGGTCATTGTTATGCTGAAAGGTGAACCCCAGTCTAAAGTCAAGTGCACTCTGGAGCAGGTTTTCTCCAAAGACCTCTCCATATTTGACTTCATTCACCCTCCCCTCAATTCTGACCAGTCTCCCTGTTCCTGCCACTGAGCAGCACCCCTATAACATCATGCTGCCACCACCATGCTTCACCATAGGAATGGAATAAAGCAGGTGATGAGCAGCGCCTGGTCTTCACCAGACATAGTGCTTGGTGTTCTACCCAAACGGTTCAATTTTTTGTCTCTTCAAACCAGAGAATTTTTTTCCTCATGTTTTCAGACTCTTTTAAATGCCATCATATGCCTTTTACTCAAGAGTGGCATACGTCTCCCCACTCTACCATATACGCCTGATTGATGGAGTGCTGCTGAGATCGCCATCCTTCCAACAGGTTGTCCAACCCCAGCAGGGGACTCCTGAAGGCCTTTTAGGGTTCTTGGTCACATCCCTGACCTAGGACCTTCTTTTTCAGTTACTCAGTTTGCTTGGATGAAGAGTTCTGGTGGTTTCAGACTTCTTCCATTTCACAATTTTTGAGTCCACTGTGTTCATGGGAACACTCAAAGCTTCAAAAATGGTTGTATGCCCTTGAAATAATCTCTGGCTCACCACACGTTTATAGTGTAAGTCTGCAGAGAGTTCCTTGGACCTCATGACTTGGTTTTGTCCTGACATGCAGTGTGAATTGTGGGACCTTGTATACACAGGCGTGTGCCTTCCTAAATGATGTGTATTCCGAGCAAGTTCTAGACACCTCACAAGGAGAATTAAAGCAGACAGGATGTACCTGACCACAATTTAGAGTGCTACAGCAAAGGGCCTGAAAACTTACAGAAATTAGATATTTCAGTTTTTGATTTTTATTAAATGTGTAAACATTTCTGAATGCATGCTTTCACTTTGTTCGTTTGTGGATTATTGAGCGTACATCGATGGGTAATAATGGCAATTTTATCCCCTTGAAATTAAATCTACTGTACATCACAACAACATGTGCAAAAATGAAGGGACCTGAATACTTTCTGAATTTATTGTATGCATGTTACATGACAATAATTTGGTGTGTTTGTTTTTAACTTGTTTTTAACAAACATCATGATTTCATTCTGCTTTTCCAAGTGTTCTGGTTATTTAATCCATTATTGACTAATGAGTATGTTACTGGGTCTGACCCTGAAGGAGTTTAGCTTTGCCGTGTCATTCAGCTAGGTGTCTGTTCACTAAAGACAAAGTCAAATGAAAGTAAAGAATGGATAAGAATCACGTTAAAAAATGTATTCCAAAAAGGAAATGGCCACTGGTAAAATAAATCCACTCCCCATCAGCACCAGAAGCACATAAACTGTATTGTGGTGCATGGGCTGAAGGTATGTTTGAAATGCTCATGAGAGAAGTAATTTACACTTTTGGAAGCAGGATGAGGTTAAACTAAGGAGTGCCTGCAGCACGTGTCACAGTTCACACATCTGATCACCAGGGGGCAGTGTATATTTAGAAGAAGTGGCACACATTCAAGAAAAATACAACAGGGCTTTAAGACATTGCTTGCTTTGCAATCAGAACAGCAGACAGCCAATTCCATGCATCAAATATAATAAAAATGTTATATGATTTGTTCCCCCTTCTGTGTTAAGTACAGACTGTTCATTCTGTGCCCAGAACAGTTTATTATGTGTTTAAGGTCCAGCTTACTTGCCTGCATCATTTGCGTTCTAACCAAGAATACAAGCAAACATGAAACACTTCTCTTTCCTGATTTTGTATTTTATGCTAGAGTGTTAATGGGTGGCAGCTCTCCCTGCGGTCAATGCATACACAATGTGCTCAAATGAAACAGAAGAGTGGCCCATTGTATATCTTATTTGCATGTGATGTCTTCTTGTTTACATACTTCCCTCTGGCAGAATCTGCACTTTGCATTTTAAACACCATTTAAACATGAGCCTTAGTGGTTTTATATATTGCCATTTACATTTGAAATTTGATTCTTGCCATTAAATGACTTCAAAAATGTGAATATTCTAATTTCTGACAAAAAAAGACCATAATTGCATTTTTGGATAATCAATCTGTAATATTTGCATCCATTTGTGAATCTGCTCAGCCTCTGAGTTAAAATATAGGACAACTAGAAGCACTGAATTAGGGTCACTGTTTGTATGAGAGAGCACACTTTATTAATCAAACATTGTTTGAAAGTAGCTGAAGTTCCCTGTGTCACCTGGATGGAGGAAAAATGTCTTTATTCAAATGAAAAATGGCTAAACGCAACCCACTTCCTCTTTTATAAAAGGTTCAATCCAGTGAGATAATGTAATTTGTCATAATTAGCTGAGGAAAAAAATGCAGTACCTATGATCTTGGAGGAGATCCTGCTGTGCCCAGAAGATGGTGTCCTTACATCAGCCCCAGCTGCTTGATGGGAATTGTAGTCCTCACTTTGGTGCTGGTTTTTGGTTTGTTCCCTCTCTCCTGACAATACCCCAGTATGCCATATAGCCTATATTTAGAGCACAGGCAATACAGATGCAACATTTTGTGAAAATCGGTCTGTTTTTGCTTGATTGGTCAATGAACGAACAAAGAAACAGCCAAATAACTTACAATATTATTTATACAAATTGCATATTTCTGGGTCAATACCATCCATTTGTGTTTTATACAAACAATTAACATGCTTCTGTATAAATCTATATAAATAAAATTGTAATACTCTCAGTCTGTCTTTTTAATTTATTTTTTGCTTGGTTTAACATTATTTACCCATTTTGCACACTTAGAAAATAATTTCAACACTCAAGCTTCTTGTTTGTTCGTCTGCTTGTTTTTTTGTGAATCAGATAAAGATGGCTAAACCAATTTTTAAAAATTTTGCATGTAGTTTGCTGTTGGTCCAACTTAAAATATGGGCTATAAAGAGTTTCAAAAATTTCACTGGGAAAAGATATGTTGTAATAGGATAAGGCAACACAAAAATTGTGCATTATTTCAAACTGGAATAATGTCAATCTTGATGAAATTTTGTATGTCATATTACTCTTGATTATAGTTTGCCAGTGAACATCCGGGTCTGGACATGTGCCTTCTTGCGGGCACTGCAAGATTTCAATTCATTATGGCACGGATGCGGGCAGCGGCTACAGGTTTTCATTCTAACCTTTTTCCTAATCAGTGACCTGTTTTCACTGCTAATTCACATTTTAATAGCCCTGTTAGAAGGATTCAGTCCTCTGAATTGATTTTTTTTTTCTCATTAAAATGCAGCCAAACAGAAATGAGACGTGAAACGAGCCAACAGATGACCAGCTAAACTGGGGCTTCAAACTCCAACCAGTTTCTTAATAAGAAGCCAATTCTTGCTGTTAATTAAACTCATTATTTAATTCCACGGCTTGTTGTTGCTCTCGTTCAGCCACAGCTGACATTTCCAAAACTGTTGATTTTTTGTTTTTCATAAGAACATCATCAAAGTGTTTTGGTGAGTTGAGAGATTAACCTTACTGAGACCTTCACCTTTCTTTATTTTCAGATATTGTGTGATGTGGTGGCTTGTTTTGTGTCTCGTTATTGTTTGGCTGCTAATTAAGGAAACAGAAACAACTAAAGGGCATGAATTAAAAAGAAGTAATTAGCATCAAAAACTGGTCTCTATTTAAGAAGATGGTTAGAATGAAAATCTGCAGCCACTGCGGCCCTCCAGGACTGGAGTTTGACACCCCTGCACTACGCCATAATGCAGGGGTGTCAAACTCCAGTCCTGGAGGGCCGCAGTGGCTGCAGATTTTCATTCTAACCATCTTCTTAAATAGAGACCAGTTTTTGATGCTAATTAACTTTAGCCTTAGTTTTAATTAGCTTGACTCAGGCCCCTTAGTTGTTTTTTCCTTAATTGGCAGCCGGGCAGTAATGAGACATAAAACAAGCAGGACATGACCAGCTCACCTGTACCCATCAAACAAAATCTGAAAATAAAGATGAAGGTCTCAATTTAGCTGTTCATCTGTTGGCTCGTTTCATGTCTCATTTCTGTTTGGCTGTTATTTAATGAAGAAAAGAATCAACTCAGAAGACTTAATCCTTAAAAACAGAGCTATTAAAATACAGGGGAAAGGAGTTAATTAGCAGTGACAACTGGACACTGATTAGGAAAAGGGTTAGAAAGAAAACCTGCACCCACTGCGGCCCTCCAGGCCTGGAGTTTGACATCTGTGGCGTAGTGCATGGGTGTCGAACTCCAGTCCTGGAGGGCCGCAGTGGCTGCAGGTTTTCATTCTAACCATCTTCTTCATTAGTGACCAGTTTTTGCTACTAATTAACTTCTTTTGCATTAGTTTTAATTAACTTGATTTGGGCCTCTTAATTTTCTCTTTTCCCTTAAATAGTGGCCAAACAATAATGAGACATGAAACCAGATGCCAGCTCACCTTTGCCCATCACACAATACCTGAAATTAAAGAAAGGTGAAGGTCTCGGTAAGGTTGATCTCTCAAGTCACCAAAACATTTTGGCAGTGTTCTTATAAAAAAACAGAAAATCAACAGTTTTGGAAATGTCTGCTGAGGCAGAATGAGAGCAGCAACAAGCCATGGAATTAATTAACAGGTTTAATTAACAGGAAGAATCAGCTTCTCAGTAGGAAACTGGTTGGAGTGAAATTGGTTGGAGTTTGAAATACCAGTTTAGGTGGTCATCTGTTGGATCGTTTCACATTTCATTTCTGTTTGGCTATCATTTAATGAAGAAAAGAATCAATTCAGAGGACTGAATCCTTGAAAACAAAGAAATTAAAATGAAAGGAGAAGAACTTAATTAGCAGTGAAAACTGGTCACTAATTAGGGAAAGGGTTAGAATGAAAACCTGTAGGCAGTGCGGCCCTCCAGGCATGGAGTTCGACACCCCTGGTGTAGTGTGTCACCAATGGTGTTCTTGGTGACTGTGGTCCCAACTGCCTTCAGGTCATTAACAAGCTCCTCCTGTGTAGTTCTGGGCTGATCCCTCATCCTTCTCATGATCATCCTCACCCCATAAGGCAAGATCTTGCATGGAGCTCCAGACTGAGGGTGATTGATGGTCATTTTATATTTCTTCTGTTTTCAAATGATCGCACCAACAGTCGTCACCTTCTCACCAAGCTTCTTCCTGATGGTCTTGCATCCCATTCCAGCCTTGTGCAGGTCTACAATCTTGTCCCTGATGTCCTTTGACAGCTCTTTGGTCTTGCCCATGGTGGTGAAGAGGTTGGAATGGAAGAAATTGATTCTGTGGACAGGTGTGCTTTATACACATAATGAGCTGAGATCAGCGGTATCTGCAATTGATTGACTGATTGATTGTAATCGGTGTGCCACATGGGCACACAGCCAATCTGTGGGAGCCAGAATTCTGTCTGGGTTGTAGGGTATCAAATACTTATTTATCTCAATGATATGCAAAACAAATTTTTAACTTTTATGTAATGTGTTTTTTTTTTCTGGAAATTTGGTTGATATTCTCTCTCTCCATTAAAATGAAACAACCATAAATAATAGAGACTGTTAATTTCTCTGTAAGTGAGCAAACTTAGAAATTCAGCAGGGGATGAAATACTTATTTCCCCCACTGTACAACTTAATATCTAGATGTTAAGGCATTTCACTGAGTAACTCAGTCCAAGTGGGGGAGTAGTGTTAGGGGGGCGGCATTAAACCAAAGCCATGTTATCATGTCAAAATGGTTCAGCCTATGATAATGAATTTAGCATATTGTTTAGATTTGGCCCTGGTTACAGGGCTGCATTCCGCACTGGTGATGAAATGGAAAAAACAGAAGAGGTGGTTTTGTGGTGTGATTGGGGACCAACACAAAAATCACGCATCACTCACTTGAAAACAACGTTTATCTCTATAGAATATTTTCATATAACACATGTAGCTCTAAATGCTTTACAAGGTTTCAAAGAAAAAAAAAATGCAAATAACAAGGAAAATAATACATTAGAATAGAAAAGTATATGAATGAATAAATAAAGAATGAGAATAAATCAATACACACTTACATAATATAGATAAATAAGTAACAGTAGAGTAGAATTCTTAGCTATTTTCTAACAATTTAATCCATTACTATGTCTGCTTTCACAAAATTTTGCATTTACATTATTGTTCTTGTAATTTAAATCATAGACGTAATGAAGTTTCAAGAATTTTACTGGGAGGACCAACACCACAAGAACACACATTACTGCAAAACAGCTAAGTAGAGGTGCATGAAATTTTGCATGTATTTTTCATTTATCCCAACTTCATTTCAAGAGTTGATGAATTCTGATATGATCGTTCTCATTTGTGTTGCATGGCCACAATTCAAATATGTATCTGATGTAGAACTACATATGAAAGTGACTCAACTTTGACTAGAAAAGATCAGATTTCTGCGTACGTACAGCCCTGAAAATATCAGATTTGTGTAACAATTAGGCAAAATGTCGGATTTGAGTCACTCCAGGCTAGTAATGCGAACATAGTCTTTGAGTTTCAGAGATCAAAACAAAGTGATGAATTAAATTGAGCAAGAAGAAAGAAAAGAATGAGATGAAAATCTGAGCAACACTGATAACCAAGGGTAAGAAGAAACAATGTCTGCATCAGGCATCATGAATGCCACTGCTCGAAGCCTGCAATTTGGTTGAGGGGCTTTCCTGAATAAGAGGTGTTCATTACATTTTTCTAAATATGCGATTTTGGGAGAAGTTATTATTAACTGATCTATAATGTGCTTTTATCCAATGCTACTTGCAGTTATTAAAATGCAATTGGTTACATTTCTTTTGTTTTTCCATTTGGGGCATGGGTAGGTGAACAGATTGGCTCATGGTCACACAGTTTTAGTGGCAGGGATTAAACCCACACACTGGGCATATGAAGTCCAAAGCCTTAACCACTACAACACACTGATGTTGTAAAACCCAGCTTTCTGTGATTGTACTTATCTCAATAGCCAGTGAACAGCTAAACTTACTAATTACGCTGATCACAGTTTTGTTTCATTTTAGGTATTACTTAATATGCAAAACAAAATAACATGGGAGCAAAAAATGTAAAGGGAATAGAAGGTAGCTTACACCTTTTATATGTTGTGACACTAGAGGGCACTGCTGCTCCTCTAACCCAACAGACAAACGTTCAGGGCACCAGATAAAAGCACAAAAAGGTTTTTGAATTCTTTTCTTTGTGCCTCTAAGCACCCCAACCACCATTCACAGGCCAGTAATATTAATAAATACAATAATTATTCTCCACAATAATAATAATTCTCTCCTCCACACCTCCCAGCAAGCTCTGTCATCTACCTCCCAACTCCAGCTCACTTGCTGGGTTCCCAACAGTCCTTTATATAGTCCTTGACCCGGAAGTGCTTCTGTTCTTCCTCCCACATGACTTGTCAGCACTTCCAGGTCAAATGGAGGGCTTGAAATTTTTTCAGCCCGGAAGTACTTCGGGGCTTCCATCCCTGTGACCTGGGAGTACTTCCGGGCTATACGGGAAGCAAAAATCCCCCTGTCTCTCTGTAGCGTCTCCTGGCGGCACCCACAGTACCCAGCGGGGCTGTGAAGCCGAACTCCATATACCATGGTGCCCTGCGGGAATCCAGGCCACCGCTATGCTGCAGGGAAATCGCCATCTAGCATCCTGGGGGAGGCAGTGTCCAAAAGTAGCTACCTTCCCCCATTCTTTCATCCATCACAATGTCTTTAACAAAGTTCTGTCAAAGGCCATTTAATATTTCTTGATCATTTTCCTTGTGACAATACTATAAGAAAAACTGTCACTAAACCCAACAATATATAGATTCAAGCAATGCATAAAGTAAATAATGAATAAATAATTGTAAAAATGAATATGCATGAACCAACAAAGTGTCCAAATTGGCCTCTGGTTTCCACTGCCAGCTAGTGGAATCCAAAAGTCAAACTAAATTCAGAGCAGCAATCCATTTTATCTCTAGGTCAAAAAGTCAGCAAATATCAACTGGAACAGAAGTGCTTGGAAATGTGAAACAACCAACAGCCGGATTATGCCAGATTTGTAAAGACAAATTACAGAGACAGGCCTAAATGCTTCACATTCTTCTGATCAATTCCACAGATCACTTTGTACATAAATGATTATTATTTAGAGAAAACATAAAAAAGAAGTGAAAATCAAAGAACACAAAACACAATGAGGAAACAATACAGTCAAAATAAAACTTTACAAAAACAGGATTCACCATTTAAAATGGAAAGCAGTAAGAGATGACATGAGATAACACTGAAGAACACAGAGTCTGCAACTTTGGAGCAAACTCATTGGATAAGAATATGAATGTGTCAACTGGCCATAATTCCACAAATAATTAGCAGACAGATATTGTTCAGGTCCATTTACGCTCATCATTTTTAAACTGCTTTGTTTTCCTATCTGTATTGTGTGCACATTACGTATATACTAAATTCATTTACTTCTGAACTTGTTATAATACTCTGAGTCTGCACTCCCTGAAGAATGTTATACATAAAACAAATAAACTGGGGTTGCAGACTCATAAAAGTGTTAGTATATCAAAAATATATTAAAAACCTAAACTCAAAAATGATTTGAAGAATGTGTGTCCTAACAATTTTAGATAGTATAGCATAAGCTTTACCTTATTATGAACACAAGCATGTTAACCTGTATGACAGTGAGGACAATCCTTAGAGTACAAAAGTGCTAAGAAACTGGACCAGCAGCAACTATTATAGAAAGCAGAAGAAATTGTTAAACCATTTTTAGATGACAGTAGCATTTAATTTAGAAACTAGACATTATTGTAGGGTGTGTCTTAATCACTTTTCAGCTGGAAGATTGTCTGTGCTTTTCAAATAAAATTCTGAGCCACTGAGTATGTCATGAAGCACTTGTACTATGTATCATTTTTATATTCAACTAGGGGGACAAGCTGCCCTGGTGCCTTCGGCACCCAACCCCTAGTTGCGGCCAGAATATTAGTAAAATCTGCAAATGTACAAAAGATAAAATATTATTTATTGGAGTCAAAATCATGAAGTTCTATAAATATGTAAAAAAAAAAATTAATTATTATTTAACGGAGTAAAAATGGGAATAAAATATTTACTCTCTTACCAATTGGAGTATTCCCGTTAAACTGAGGTCCACTATGCTTGATGCACGACTTTCTTGATATTTTAGTTTATAATTTAAAAATGGAATAACAATCTGAAAATCTAAGAACATCACATTAAAGTCTGATAAATTCTGAAAATAATGATACCAAACATATATATGTAGGTTTTAAAATAAGCCTGATTTAAAGCGTGATAAAAAACATGACATAAAAACGTCACATAAAATCTTTGCACGAAATCTTTACACTTTTAGGCTTAGGATTTTATATATATAGAGTAGATAACTCTGCTAGGTACTGTTTAATTAAGATATAACTTTTAAATTTAAATTGATTCTCTTTGGTTTAATTATTTCAAATGGAGACTAGTATACAGTGAGAGAGATTATAGCGCTCTTCACTAAGATCAGGTGCAGAATGCTTTAAACACATTTTCAGGTAAAAAAACAAGTATAGATTATACTATTTACTAAATTCAGGATTAGCACATATAAAGATACAAGTTTGTTAAAATACATAGAAAACATAAATAGACGGCAACAATATCTGTCCATTACTATGGCCAGTTGACAACAGAGCAGATAAGAACTGTAGGCAAGAATGTCAAAGACAAATTCAGACCTCGGCCAGCTGGCTACCTACTCACTTCAAGGCATTTTATGATGGAGTCTGTGCTGGCCCATCCAGTCTGATGAGAGAATCATTTCAAACAATGATTCTAATACTCCTTTATCTGAAATGACTTTTCCATAGGCAGCAGAGCAGCTTGCTAGAGGACCAGTGGCACCAAGTACATTTTTTTATTCTGCAAAATCTATATATATATATATATATATATATATATATATATATATATATATATACTGTACATACTGCACAAAAAATTAATGGAACACTTTTTAATGAGAGTATAGCATCAAGTCAATGAAACTTCTGGGCTGTTAATCAGTTTCAGCTGCTTTGGTGTTAATGAAATTAACAACAGGTACACTAGAGGAGCAACAATGAGACGACCCCCAAATCAGGAATGTTTTAACTGGTGGAGGCCACTGACATTTTTCCCTCCTCATCTTTTTGGGCTGTTTCTTCACTAGTTTTGCATTTGGCTACGGTCAGCATCACTACTGGTAGCATGAGGAGATACCTGAACCCTACAGAGGTTGCACAGGTAGTCCATCTTCTCCAGGATGGCACATTAATAAGTACCATTGCCAGAAGGTTTCCTGTGTCTCCCAGCACAGTCTCAAGGGCATGGAGGAGATTCCAGGAGACAGGCAGTTACTCTAGGAGAGCTAGACAGGGCCATAGAAGGTCCTTATCCCATTAGCAGGACCGGTATCTGTTCTTTTTGGCAAGGAGGAACAGGATAAGCACTGCCAGAGCCCTACAAAATGACTTCCAGCAGGCCACTGGTGTGAATATCTCTGACCAAACAATCAGAAACAGACTTCATGAGGGTGGGCCAGACATCCTTTAGTGGGCCCTGTGTTCACTGCCTGGCACCGTGGAGCTCAATTGGCATTTGCCATAGAATACCAGAATTGGCAGGTCCACCACTGGCACCCTGTGCTTTTCACAGATGAGAGCAGGTTCACCCTGAGCACATGTGACAGACGTGAAAGGGTCTGGAGAAGCAGTGGAGAATATTATGCTGCCTGTAACATCGTTCAGCATGACCAATTTGGTGGTGGGCCAGTGATGGTCTGGAGAGACACATCAATGGAAGGACGCACAGACCTCTACAGGCTACACAAAAATGAAAATGCAATCTCTGTTTTGCAATTTCATTTTCAAAGTCTGTGCACGAGAATGCTGCAAAAATTAAAATTAAAATGAAACAACCTCATTTCCAATTTCATTTTCAGCCTGAACCACAATGAAGCTGCAAAAATGAAAAATAAAATTCAAATAAACAATGGTGCCACCTGCTGTTCATTGAGTTTTCATTTTCTACTTTGCATTTTCATTTTCAACTTCACAACATGTAAATAGTGTGGGTCAATGGACGGGGCTTTATACCTCAATTTCCCACAATTCTTTGTCCATCGTAGCTGTACAGCCAATTTGATCGAGAGAATACTTCTCACTTCGACTGTGTTCAATTCACGTGATATTGTTGTTTTCACCCCCATGCTGTGGGGTGTGGAGATACTGATGTACCTGTCCCTTTGCTGTTTTCATTTACTGAATTGGCGCTGCAAACTGCGTTCCAGGTCTGGATCTCAGCCTGGGGCTCTCCTTTCACTGCTACTTCATGTCTCTATAATCTTAGTCTTGTCCTTTGCTTGTGCATTTTTAAAACTGGCCTTACTTCTTACAGCTTACTTGGGGTTAGTAGCAACTCGATCTGCCACACTTTTCTCCAGCTTCATGAGCCGAAGATCCACTGGTTTCTGTGCACCTGGAAAAATTGACCTTAGCAGATGGAGAAGCGAGGGAGCAACTGCCCAGGCGTCCGTCTCTCATCTGTCTCCATCCCTGTACTGCTGCTGTAAATGGCACTCCTGGTTACAGATCTGAGCCTCAAGGCTCTCCAGCACCTCCACCGAAGAGTACAATATAATACTACAGAAATACAAAGCGTTCTGTATAACTAAATGCAAACTATGATGTAATAAAGGCTAATTTCTGTCATGTTAAATATTGTAATCAAATTACACATTAATATCTTCAGACCTACAATTCTGCGTAGTCTTTGGATTTAATGAGAGCAGTACAGGGGTGAAAAGATCAAAATCACAATTGAAGTGAGAAGAATTCTATCCATCAAAGTGGCTCTACAGCTACAAAGGTAAAAAAATTATGGAAAATCAACCAAGCCCCGCCCATTGAGCCCCACTGTTTGCATGCTAAGAACTTGAAAATGAAAATGCAAAGTGGAAAATGAAAATTCAGTGAGCAGCAGGTGGCGCCAGTGTCTATTTGCATTTTACTTTTCATTTTTGCAGCTTCATTATGGTTCAGGCTGAAAATGAAATTGCAGATAGGGGTGTTTCATTATCATTTTAATTTTTACAGCTTTTTTGTGTGGAGACTTTGAAAATGAAATTGCAAAAGAGAGATTTTTTTTGCAGGAAATACCTCCCATACAAGTGCAACCTATAAGAGGAAATGTTTATACTATGTCTTTATGGTGTTTTGTCTCACCTTTAAAAAATTTAGCATGGAAATTTCAGGAGACAGTATAAATAATTTCTTATATGGATGCTTGTGGTTCTGTTTTGTACTTTTCTAAGGGTGCTAATGCCATTGCCTCCTGCTTGGGACTTGTTGCCCCTGTCTAGCCCATATGCAAGTAATGTGTTGAAATTGACTTGCAAAGGAGCAACTATGAACCCTGTGAGAATAATTGTGTTAATGATGTACCTCTAGATTTATAGGAAATTGACTTATTAAAAACATACTACTGACATCTTGTTGTAGACATAACATTCTATTTATACAGTAGTGCAATATATCAGCACTAAAGTCCTGACTAGAACTTGATACATCAGGTCAAGAAGTGTGAGCCCAAAGGAAACCCAATGCTGGGCCAGACTAGAATTATCTAATGATGAATAATTCAAACAGAGGGGCTTTTATGAGCTCACTGACTTAATACTCTTACTAAGTGTCAAGTGTAGCATCATTACTGTAATATCTTTTAAGTTAAAGCAACACATATAAACATGTTGGAATGCTAAGGTTCAGTGAGTGAAAATATAAATGGAAGTTTTGAAGAGAGTTAAAGAAGTTATTCAGTATGGAAAAATATCATTTTGGTGGCACACATGTAGACAAATCTTTGAGTCTATGTGAAAGATTGAGAAACATCAGAAGCTAGAAAATGATGTGGTAAAATGAATAAATATACAAATAAATAGTAGCACACAAAATCAAGGTGTCTTTGGAGAAAATCAAAACTTGATGAGGCAGGGGATCAGGCCACATCCTTTTTCAATTTATATCTAATATTTCATAAACAGAAGCTGTACAAATGGTCATTTTTATGGCAAAATGAAAATTTTATAAACTAGGTGTTTTTTCAGTATGAAGCCTGGTACGAAGAGGACTGAGGTTATAAAGTAGTAAAGTATACTGTAAATAATTTATTGTAAAAATGTGACAGGAATCTAGTATTCATTTTTCCTTTAGATGGTGTTCATTCATTCGTTTTCTCCTTCTGTCTTTTCATTAAAAATCAAAAGGAGTCAAACCAATTTCAGCAGCAATGAGTGCCATTCAGGGGCCAGTCTGGAAGGGGATGCCAGTTCCTCTCACAAAACATTTACATTGAATTTAGAGTGTGGGACCTATAGAGGGTGTTGCAGCACCCCGTACCACAGACATAAGTCCCGGGTTCAGATAAAAATTATTTACAATCATAATACCTTACTTTTAATAATGGCACAAGAACAATACAGTTCTCTTTTTTTCTTGCTCCTCCACTCCTCCCAGACAAGCTTTGTCCATCCTCCACACCTAAATACAAATCGGCTGGGTGAGGCACAGTGGCTTCTCCTATGGAAGACCAGGGAGCACTCTGAGTCAGTTAGAAGCCACACAAAGTAGTGGTCATGGATCCCTGCAGCACGCCCTGGTGGCCCCCATAGAACCAACAGGGCTGCCCCATGATACTACAGGCCACAGTATGTCCTGCAGATGTGTTCGTGTGGAAATCCCAACCTAGGGATGCCACCATCTAGCTTATTTCCCCTGGACTCTCCTGTACATTGGCGTCCTGGTTGGGTTAAAACCCTTGCTTCATCTCTGCCAGGATGCCAGCATATCCACAGTGGCCTACCAAGTTCCTGGTTAAGGCAAGGAACATTGTGCTTCTTTTCTGGCCCACTCATTACCATAGACACCTGGCCAGGTAGGGGAATGGGACTGTTCCTAACTGGGATGCCAAGATATCTCATATGAAATGATTTATATAGACATCGCATCCATAGTGGCTACCTACATTTCCTGCTTTAAGGGCTTTGAAAGTCTGCACTTGAAAAACCTGCTTCAGATTAGGATAGAAAGACAGAGGGTATGGTATTATGAAAACATCTACCATTACACACAAAGAAATGTAAACAAAAATATTGCCTTTAACTGTTTCTTATTTAAAGGAATTGCTTTGTTATTCTCACCTTATTTAGTATGGTTTGCTGTCATGTTTCTATGCTACACTGTGAAAAAGGAAGAATGCAACACTGCTTAGAACTGACTTTTGTTATTGTTGTACCTTTTATTTATTTATGTCTTTTCTCAGCTCCATACACGGTACACCTTGTTTCTACCTTTAAATCAGGCTGACCGATTTGGTAAATCCTCCTGGCTTCCAGCCAGTTCTCTGTGATGTGAATTGGCAATCAGCTGCCAGTCTGGGAACATTTTCTTCCTGAACATACTGTTCAGTGACGGATAGAGACATTTCCTTTGGTAATTGCATATTAAAGTATACAGGAACATATGCTCCAGAAATCACTTAGATTCTTTATTTTACACTGAGACATTAAAGGAAACACCATCTCCAAAATACATAATCTTATAATTTATGATCAGGCAAGTCATGTGACCACAAGTTAGTAGACCGATTTCAAACTTCAGCCTGGTGACTTATTCAAGTTAAAGTATGCTGCAGAAGTTATTTATACGAATTGCTTCTTACAGTATAATAATATTATTTCTTAAACTGTCTATTTACTTTATAGTGCAGTCTAGTGTCTAAAATGACCGACCTTGTGATTCTAAGCAAACATCTGCCTGTGCTCCTGCCAGAATGTGAGTTTCCAGTTTGTGAGGAACATCTCACCATTTTCACACAAATTTTACCTTCCAAAAAGTCATACGTCACATGATAGTGGTGTGTGATATAAATCAGACAGGCCAGTATTTCTAGAGATTGAACACTGGAATGGGCAAAATCATTGACTTTAGTGGCATGATAGTTGGCACTAGGCATGTCATTTCTTTTTCCAAATGGTTGTTAGAGTATAAGCTTTTCATGCACCGCTTCTTCAAGGGTTTACTGAGAATGGTACCAATGATAGGTGATACTCTGGATGAAAGGAGAATGATGAGAATTATACAAGCAAACAGACAGGCCACAACCAGATACATCACATCCGAAATCAACATTGGTGTGTAGAATGTCATCTCAGATCACACCACTTATCAGGTTATGACAGCCAAAGACTGTCAGGCAGTTACTTTATGTGAGAAAAACATAAAAACAAATCTGCAGTGGAAACAGAAGCATTGAAACTGAATCATTGAAAAGTGGGGAAACAATTATTGGTCAGACAGCTTCAGGTTCTTTTTGTATCATGCTATTGGAAGGATCAGAATCTGGCACAAGCCACATGAATCCATGGAGTAATCCTGCTTGGAGTCAACAGAACAGGCTGGTGGTGTCAATAAGATGTTGTGGGGAAGGTATTCCTGGAAAACCAAAGAACATCTGACTGGCAAGGTGTATCTGAACATCACTGCTGACTACATTTATCCCTTCCTGATCACAGTTTATTCACACTTGGATAGGCACTTCCAGCATGATAATTCTCAATGGCACAAGGCACCATCCTTGATGAATGACTCATGGAATATATCAGCAGGTTTTCATTGATGCAGTAGTCTACGCAGTCCCTGGATCTCAACTCTATCAGTGATTTTTGGGATGAGTTGGAAAGGCCTATTCACTGCAAGACCATGCAGTCATCTACTTTGGTGCGACTGTGCAATGAAATTTCTGAATAATAATAATAATAATACATTTTATTTATATAGTGCAACACTGCTGAAGAACAAGTCCAGCATCTTGTTGAATCCAGATCCAGATGAATCCATGAGTGCCAAAGGAGATGTGAAATGCTACTAGACAGGTATACCTAATAAATGGGCAACTCAATATATGAAAATAGTTGTACTATGGACTTAAATTTTAAAGTACTTTGGGATGATGAAAGATGACAGATGAAAGATGACCATAGAAAAACGATTTGTAAGAGAAAAGATTGATTGTTTATTATGTATCTATCCATCTATTCACTGACATCCTTAAATTATTTTGGGTTGTTAGCAGCAATATGTTACAAACTGGATTAAAGCTTGACCAAAGCACCTGTTCATCAAAGGGCATACTCTTGCACACACCTTCACTCACTCGCTCCTACAAGCAAGTTTATAATCACTCAACATCGTAACACAAATGCTTTTGTGATGTTGGTGAAAAACTGGAGCCCCCAAAGAAAACCCACACAGACATGGAGAAGATGCGTGTTTGCATACACTAAGGGAAGAATGTGGAATATAAATGCTATAATCATCTATTCATCCAGCTTCTTAATTACTCTTTGGTGGTAAACTACTGTAGCTACTACCCAACTAAGATGGGCTGAAATCCAAGTAATCAACATAGACCACATCATTAATGTTTGTAGTGCACCATCTATTGGAATGTATTTTGTAATGCATGTAGTAATAAAATGCGTTGCATTAGTCATTGTGCATCACAAACATTTTTAGTAATAAAATACATTACTACAAATATTTCTGATGTGCCATCTGATGGAATGACAAATGTAATGCATATGTCTCTGTTACATGCCATTTGGTGTGGGATTTGTAACCGCAGTGTTAATGTTTGTGATGCGCCATCTGTTGGAATGCCAAAATGCCATGCATTTTATTACTAAAAATGTTTGTAATGTACCATCTTTGGGAATGACAGAGACATAGCAACGAGATGGATACACAGATACACAGACACAGACACACTTGTCATACTTGGACTAGAAACTGCACCATCTGTAATTGGCACACTAGCACACACTCTCACATCTGATCATTTCAGGGCCACCACAGTACTTGGGAGCAGACCACTTTTGTGGACTGTGTGAGAATCTTAGACACTTTACTGCGCCAAGGTGACTTATAATATCATGATATTTTACAACAATCATTTGGTACTAGGGTGTTGTACCTTGTTAGCCATTATGAATGTAGAGAAAAGCCAAGCAAAATGACACCTTTTATTGGCTAACTAAAAAGATTACAATATGCAAGCTTTCGAGGCCACTCAGGCCCCTTCTTCAGGCAAGATGTAATACCGAAACTGAAGTTCCCTGTGTTTATATACACACACTAGGACAAGAAACAACATTGGTAAATGTTTAAATGAAAAATCTTAAATGTAAAAAATTAATAGGTTCATTCAGGCTAAGATTAATTTAACAAGAGAGAGAAGAACAATGTATGGTCAAGATCTTTGGGTAAGATAACTGTCCAACAAAGTCTTTTGAAGTTTGTGATGAGTTTTTCAAAACAATATGGGTCTGTAGTCAGGTTATCTGTGTCAGTCTGAGAGATGCAAACAGTCCTCATACCTGGCTATAAAACTCTTGTCTCTATTCAAGCCATGTTGTAATGTATTAAATTTTAACATGAGTTTAACTTTCCATTCTTTTATCTCTTGCTGTGTTTTGAAGTTGCCCATAAGCACTGTGACTTTAAAGTCCCTCTCACAGTGTCCATGGCTGTTGAAGTGGGCCGCTACAGGAACATCTGTGTTGCCATGTTTAATGTGGAATCTGTGTAAATTCATTCTTTGGCGGAGTGTTTGTCCAGTTTCTCCCACATAGAGTGCAGTGTCAGGACATTTCATACAGAGAATTAGGTAGACAACATTAGATGATCTGCAGGAAAATGATCCCTTTATGTGATGTTCAAGTCGGCAGTTTGGTATAACCATACGGTCTGTATTGTAGATGTGGGCACACGTTTTACATCTTTTCTGTAGGCAGGGAGATGTGCCATTTTCTGTCGGTTCATTTAGGGAGCTTCGGACAATTAGTTGCTGAAGGTTTGGTGGTTGTCTGTATGCCAGGAGGGGAGGTTCAGGAAATACATTTTTCAGTGTTTGGTCGTTGTTTAGCATTGGCTGAAGATCTTTTATAATTTTTTGAAGTGTTTCAAGATGTGGGTTGTAGGTGACAACAAGGGGGATGTGGTTTTTGTTGTCTTTGTTTTTATATTCCAGAAGGTTGTCTCTGGGTATGGCAGTAGCTCCTCTTATTTGAGTGTCTGTTGTTTTGGGGGTTTACCGACAGAAAATATAACTTATTTCCAATGTTTCAAGCCAGGGCATACACACAAAAGAAGGTTGTAGTGACACTTGTTCCATAGTGTCTTTCTGAATTTACATACCTACTTATTTTTACATAGCCAGTCCCAGTAGTATCAGAAGCAAGGCAGCATAAGCTGCCAGCATATCAGTGGGCACACCTACTCACTCACATAAAACCAGGAAGTAATCACCAGTTAACAAGTGTATCCACTCCCCAGTGACAATCCATGTGACACAGGAGGAATGTGCATCCTCCACAAAGACAGCAACTGTTTGAGGATTTGAACCCAGGACTTTGGAGTAGTGAGACAGTTATGCAAACAGCTACGCTTACCCTGATGGATAAATCATCTCTGTATGAATCAGGGCAAATTCTCATCAACTGTCCTGTTCCAAACAAATTATTGTTTTGGGCAGATTTGTTAATTATTCTTTATCTTCTTCTTCCAGTTATGCCAGAGCTGCATATTTGATGCACTGGAAAACATACTGTGAATGCAAAGTTGCTGTGCCATGTCTAAATGAATACAAAGTTGACAAGGAAAAAAAAAATCCACGCACTCACATGTGTGACTGATAATGTGGAATGCCTCTGGCATGAGTTGGTTAACTACAGGAAATTCTCTGAATTCTTACTGGATCATTGCAGTGCTAGTTCAGAAACCTGACACAAGATGTCGCTGTGTGTTTTTACTATAAATCCTGCTACTACTCTTCTCTTCAAAACTGTTTTCTATTCTACTATTGCTAATAAATGACTTTTACAAAAAAATGCACAAAAGCAGTAAATGGAGGTTTTGGAAGTATTCTTTAAACATGAGCATTTTCTGTGGCCTGATAAAAATGTATTTACAAAGTTCTGTTCATTCAAATACTTCATTTTTTGAAATATCTATCAGCTAAGAACACTTATCTGTCAGTTTTAAACAATGCTTTATTCCACTTTTGTTCATGTATAATCTAAGGGATCTTCTGGAAGCCACAATTTCTCACTGGTGTACAAACACACACACTCACCACAAGTTTAGCACCTTTAATCTGCAGCATATTTTTGGATTTAAGAAGGGACAGAAATTAATCAGAATCAAGTCAGCACAAGGTCAGTGACTTTCCTTTATAATGTACATAAATTTCTATTTTTATATTACAGGATAACATTAAGGAGACCTTCTAGGTGTATACTGTATAAATTCATTATTGTCATGTACACAGTGTATGGATGATAAATTATTATTTGCATGCAGGGGCTAGTAACATGCAAGACATTTCCACTCTCCAATGCCATGATTAGCAAGTATTGTCTTGGCATCTAACCAGAGTGGGAAGCAGCACTGGATGAGATGCTAATAATTATCAAACTATACCCACTCACAAATCTACACTCATTCTAGGCAATTTAGAGCTTCCCTTTATCTCAGCATGTTGAAATGGGGAGAAGGATGATGAGGTTGATGATCCCTGGAGTTGTGGTAGTGTGACCACTGTGACACCTTGTTGTCCTTGACAAGTATTAAATACTGTAGATGTATTCTTTCTGAGAAAAAAATTGTACTATCTGGTCAGTCATCCAATTACTCTACCTAGCCAATCCAATTCAGTGTGAGTGAGCATCAAAGTTTCTGTGACATACCTATACTTATTCATAGTGAATTGATTTAAAGTTAACAATTAACATAGTGTGAACTTGGGGAGCACCTACAGATTCCACACAGACAATGTTGTCACTGGTGAAAATAAATTTGTCTTGCTTGTATGGAATGTTACCTGGTTATCATAAATTCAATAAAATGTAAAATAAAAAGAAATAATTAATGTAATTCAATCCTTCCACCTATCCATGACCATAACACACTTAGTCAGATACAGAGTCTTGGAAGGCTGTGGTCTATGGCAGAAACTTTGGACACATTAAAGGAACCAGCCCTGAAGGGGACAACAGTCCATCATAGGACACACTGATGCACATACAGACACTCACATTCACTCATTCTGGGCCAGAGTACTGCAGAGACATCAGCCAAACTAACATTCCTATTCTGGACTAGTAGAAGGTGGTGCAGTGGTTAAGGCTTTGGCCTTTAAAACCTGAGGCTATGGGTTCAGCTCCCGCTACTGACACTGTGTGGCCATGAGCAAGTCACTTGACCTGCCTGTGCTCCAATTGAAAACCAAAAGAAATGTAACCAATGGGATAAAGGTATCAGCCAAATAAGTAAATGTAAATTGGAGAACCCATATAGACATGAGTAGAATGTTCAGATTTCAAACAGACAGCGGTCTGCAGCAACAAAGAAACATCCTCATAAATAAGCAAGATGTGAAAATCAAACATTGACTTCTCACTTGACTATTTCACAACTAAGTGCAACGAGGGACCTCACCCATATCTATATAGTGCTGGAAGTCTCCTCTGATAATTTGTGTAAGAGCAACTAAACATTTTTACAGACACATAAAATGAAATTAGTCCAAATTAAACAATATTTTAATTTGTGCTTCACTGCAGTGAATCTACTATGTTGATTTATATTTTGTCTTAAATATGGCCATATCTGTTTGGTGTGAATCTTTGTGATAAGTCACATAGATTCAAATTAAAGTGCCAAGTCAAACGAGTATTTATAAAAATTACTTCCATACTCACATTATTATTATTAATCCATTTTGCCCACCCTTTTGCATTCATATCACATCTTCTCTGGTTCTTCCATAAGTCCTACCAAATCCAGTCCAAATAACTCCAAATATTTTTAGTCCTCACAGAGGTAGAAAGTACCTGCTGGACCCATGTGAGTAGGTGGCATCTTCAGGGCTTCTGCAATCACTGTAATTCCATCCTGATATGCAGGTTGGCACTGTCTCTTACAACTTTCCAACTTTTGCACTCAGATCCAAGAATCGATGACTGAAGAAGCTCTGATGTCATTTACATTTCTCTATTGGAAGAATTGTGCCTTCTCCATTTGGGCCCTATTTAAGAACCACGCATGATGGAAATACCCAGTTTCTCTGACACTTGCATTTGAACAAGATGCTGCCCTTTTCAGCCACATGTTGAAACATTCTTTTTTACATTGTTGCCTTTGCATTTCCACCTACCATTAGACAATATTCGCCATTTGATGCTTGATTATGTTTGTTTGTCTTCTCATTTACAATGGATAAATGAAAATTCATAAACTTTTTCAAATTCATCTTAAAGTTACAAATGGCTGACCTGGCCTTGATTACACACAGATAATGAAAATTGTGAAAAGTCATACCAGTTTCACAGGTCTCACCCAATGCTTTTCGTGAGCTGAACATACAGAAGGCACCTTGTTTCTACACCCAACACTAGGCTTTGGAACAAGTACTATTGGGCTGATCATAACAGTAAAAATAAGACAGAAATAAAAATCAGTTTGAACAAAACAGAAAAGTGAATAAATGACCTGACACTTACCATTTTTTGCTTTAATCTTAATGTTATTTTTAAAAAGAAAGAGAGACAGCCGTGATGACAACTGTTTGTACAAGTGGAGAAAAAAGCTAAGTTGCAGAAGAACACTTAGATAATAGGAGCCTGTGATGATCTGGGATACTATCCAAACACAGATGTTGATGTATGTTCAACTCATTAGTTTATACGATATATTGTAGATACTTTTATTAGGCAATTCAGATACAGAAACAATTCTCATTAGGAGCCACAAGGGGGAAGCAGAAGGTCTTTGATGGAGGTATTTCATTAGATACCGAGGTAGCTTTCGCAGTGCATTCTTAAGGTGGTGTATTGATGAGTGCCTAAATAGTATGGTGGTATGGAGTAATATTAGCCATTGTACCTTGCAGCTCTAGGATCTTCAGTCAACTTCCCTGCTCATTCATTGACATTGTGGTGTTGAGTGTTTTTCCTGCAATTGGCCCAGTATGAAGTGGGCTCTTGCTTTGTATATAATGCTGCTAAAATAGGCTCCTATCTATAGTGGTATAGTATTATAATGAAAGGCAACATTTATTATCTGTATACTAACTAGAAATTTCAACAAACAGTCGAGTACAGAAAAAAGACACAATCAATGATTGTATTTAACTAAGGACAGTATGCAAATTTTTAATGAGTCAAAAAACCTGTCTAGGCTTAGTATTCTGCAGCAATCAGAACAGAACTTGGGTTGTGGAGTTTATTTAACCATTACACTTTAATAATCATATTCTAATTAGCTTCAGAGTAGACAAAACCTACACACAAAAACCTAAAACTATTAAATATAATTGTAGCCAGGAAATTTTTAAAAAGAAGCAGTAAAACCTTAAAGAACTAAGAGCAATAGAGATTGCAAAAAAAAACTTTTCAATGGATGAATAATGAGTTTGGGTGGAAAAATGGATGAAAAATCAACTGTATCACACATATATGCCAAATAATCAAAAAGCTAACCATAGTGTTTATTAGCACATAAAGGCAAAATTTGAAATGCCCAGGGACAGTTCCTTATCCAGTCCTAACAGATTATTTGCAATAATAGAACAGCACAAGGAGGAGAGGAGGTGTATTAAGAACAATTAGAGGAGAAAATAAAAATATCAGAAGTGCTCATGTTTTTGAGGTTCTTGTTTATGAATAAATCCAAAGCCTCTCTGTAGCTTCAAAGAATAATAATTAAAAGAACTAAACAATCTGGTGCCTACAAAGGCAGAAGCATCACTACAAGTAAATGATATACTGAGCCTAGATATCGCATATGAAATGACAAGGAAGCATGGTACAATATATACATACATACATTTTCAAACCTGCTCGATACAGCTCAGGGTCATGGTATGCCAGAGGCTATCCTGGCAGCTCTTCTCACAAGGTGGAAGGCAACCCTGGACAGTCAATTAGAACACTAGTTGAAATTTTCTACAAATTAACTCTGAAAAAACTGAGATCTTAATAACTGGCCCAGAACATAAAACTGTTCATTAGAAGCAGTCCCTTGGGTATTTAGAACCTGATGTTAAATCAGTGTCCAGGAACTTAGGGGTATTGTTTGACTCTAATTTGAATTTTCAGTCTCATGCAAACAAAGTAGTACAGTGATGCTTTTACCAATTAAGAGATATTGCCAAAGTCTGAACTAAAAGGATTCTTTGTGCTTTTGTCACATCTCGTCTTGATTATTGCAATGCCATGTTTGCCAATTTTAGCATCACTTCACTGGCTTCCAATTCAATATAGAATTAATTTTAAAATTTTTATTGATTACTTCTCAGGCTTTGCATGGTTTTGTTCCCAAGTATGTAACGGAATTGCTGACACCGCATCAAACAATGAGACCCCAAAGCCTACTTGCTGTTCCAATATCTAGAGTAAAAACTAAAGGTGACAAAGCATTTTCTGTGATGGCCTCTTGACTTTAGAACAGCTAACTATCAAGCTTTAGATCAGCTGATTTTGTAACAATGTTTAAGTTTCATTTAAAAACATATTTTTTTCAAATAGAATTTCTTAATATACATGCTTTTTAATGTTTAACTTGTTACTTGTTTAGATACATTTTGTTTATGATTATATTATTTTTAATAATTTTGCCTGCTTTTGTCATATATTTGTATTTCTACGTATTTCCTTTGTTGTACTTTTTATTTGTTTTATTTTGTGTGTTCCATGTGAAGTACTTGGTTTCCTCCCGGCTTGAAAAGTAATACAAAAAGTTATTATTATTATTATTAGAACAATTTTAACAAGATCAGGACATTCTGTGCAGTTTAAGCTTTGTCTTGCTTGCCATATATCACACTATATAACCTAATATCCTATTAACATTCTTAATCATTTTTGGACACTAACTGGGTGAATAAAGTGAAGAGACTGCCGCAGCTCTTAGGTCTTTCTCTTATGGTGTACTTTCAAGTTTCAAACATTTGAACATTCTTGACAAGAACAGGCCATTCAACCTAACAAAGATCTACATTCCTATTCGTCTAAGTTTTCCATAATAATGAATTAAGTCTGCACCCAGACAGTGCTCATAAGTAATAATTAGTCTAATAGGATGCTGGCTTACATGGCCTGATGTGTTGAGTACAAGGCAAGGGAGGTTATTGTTAAGCTATATAAAGAACTTGTCAGACTTCATCTGGGATGGGGTGTATAGCTTTGCTCGCCATACAACAGAAAAAGATAATACGCTATTAGAGAAAATTGAAAGAAGTGCTGTTAGACTGATTCCAGGATTGTGTAGCATGAACTATGGGGAAAGATTACATAAATTCAGTTCAGTTCAGTTAAATATTTGTAGGTGACATAAGAAATATGCTTAAAGTTATGAAGCAAATTAATAATAATAATAATAATAATAATAATAATAATAATAATAATAATAATACATTTTATTTACATAGTGCCTTTCCCATGCTCAAATTAGAAAGATGGATACCAGCTGTTAATTTATAAAGAGCTCGTCAAGAAAAAATAAGGGTGACTGTTTAAGAGTAAATTCCACAGAAACTTTAGACAGTATTTCTTAGCTTTGAAAAACATAAATACAGTAGAACCTCGGTTTACGAGTAACTTGGTTTACGAGTGTTTTGCAAGACGAGCTAAATTTTTTAATAATTTTTGACTTGATAAACGAACGATGTCTTGCAATAAGAGTACTATGGATACACTGTCTGCAGAGCGTCATGTGATCACAACTGAGCTGATGGTTCTTCTCTCTCTCACGCGCGTCTCTATCTCCTTATCTCTCTTGCTCGCGCGCACGTCTCTCTCTCTCTCTCTCTCTGCTTATCTCTCTTGCTCTCGCGCGCATCTCTCTTGCTCGGGCGCGCGTCTCTCCTTATCTTGCTCGCTCCTGCGCGCGTCTCTCTCTCTCTCTTCTCTTGAGGGCAATCGTCTCCTATTCTCCGTCTGAGTCTGTGTGCCTCACTCATATAGTCAACATCCGTACGAGCGTATACTGTTTACTACAACATTGTGACTGTGTGTGTGTGTGTGTGCGCACATGTGTGCTGTGAAGTGCGAGTCCCCGTCTTGCGCCCCAAAACACGAAGCTGAGTTTCAGTACTTTAACAACACCAGCTTTATTCAGCTTGAAACAGCAACAGTGCGGTTATTTATTGTAGCGGGATCTTTATAATGTTCCTTGTATCACCCATCGACAGCAGGCGCTTATAGCATGTCCGCGATCTTTTTGGATACGCTTATAGGGCGAACTGCTACAGCGCTGGGAGACTGCGGTTGCTTTGGGTCACTCTTCTGCGTGTCGTCCCGTTGGGTGGAATCCCACTTAGAAACTCACTCACACCAGACATGATTCTTTTTAAAGGTAAAGTGCAGGTTAATTTGTGTTATGTATTTTTACTTTATATTTTGTATTAATCATTTTTATATGAATAGTTTTGGGTTGTGGAACGAATCATCTGAGTTTCCATTATTTCTTATGGGGAAATGCACTTTGATATACGAGTGCTTTGGACTGCGAGCACGTTTCCGGAACAAATTATGCTTGCAAACCGAGGTTCCACTGTACATGGAAAGTTACCAAGCTGTGCAGATGATTGTAGTACTTTGAGCACCGTAAAATTGCCAGTTTAAGACATTTTGTGAAAAACTGAATAGAACCAATGTGTTATGTTGAGCTGAATTTCATCAGGGTGTTCTCATTTATTTTCTTCTAAACAAAGTCTAGGGAAATATATAGATAATGTATATATGAGTATTTTAAAAGTGACTACAGGTAATGCTAACTACAGGTAGTGCAAATGAAAATCAAAAATAAAGGGATTTTTTAATTAACCAAGAAAATACATATTGTAACAAACTCCACAAAGAGCCATAGCAAGGTTTGGGGCAGCCACCCATATATTATTTTCCTGGCTGCAAACTGTAAATAAATGATAGCACTGTTGTGCACAAACAGGAGTCCAAAACTGAACTGAGGGAAAAGGGAAAAGGTGGAGGCTTTTAAAGGTCAGGGTAGGTGACGTCAGAATGGATGGGATTGGAAGGGTCTTCAACCATAGCCTCGAGCCCAGATATGACATCAAGGGGGCCGGAACTGAAAAGGTCTTCATCTATAGGTTTGGACCCGGAAGTGACGTCAACAGGGCCAGGTGGAATTTTCCGTGAATGGTCTGCAGGAAAGCGAGAAAAAGAATCAGTGCACTCTGCCACATCCCTGTCAGATTTGGAATTGCCATCATTCAATACCTTTAGCTGTCTCCCATGCTCACGTGTGTGACAATATACAAAAACTTCAGCATGACATTTCACAATGTCTCTTTTGTTTCTCATATAATTCGTACATTGTTCAGTAAGTGCCTCAATGACATTCATTTACTTCAGCCATTTAATCTAACCTCTGTGTCACAGGAGGACTTAGCCTATCCCAGCAGTACTGTGAACAAAATAGGCTTCGAACATGATGCTCTCTCAACCTGCGGGAGAGGATGGAATGAAGACAAAACTCACAGCCATTATGAACAATGCTGCTCACCCTCTCTATTACTATATAATTACTATAAAATAATTACTATAATTAAGTACTTTTAACCAACAAAGTGTGTCAAGAAATGCTACTGGATACTTAAGGCAATGCAGCTTAATGGTACACTGTCAATGACAATTTCAATTTATTTATATAGCACATTTAAAACAACACAGGAATGCTGTGGCCAAACTGCTTTACGATAATAGAATAAAAGAAAAACATACAATTAACACGAATAACATAAATAGAAATAAAATAAATGAACATAAATAAAATAAATAATAAATAGAAGTTATGTTACATAATCACAATGAGGAAACCATCAGTATTACTGAAGGTCACGGAATGCAAATGAATAGAAATGAGTCTTTAATCTTGTTTTGAACAGTTCAATTGTAGACGATTCCTTTATATGATGAGAGGAGAGGAGCAGCAGCTGCAAAAGCCCTGTCCCCCTTGGTTTTACACTTAGTACGAGGGACAACAAGAGACAACTGACCAGAAGATCTAAGAACTCCGGATGGCTGGTGTGAAACACACAATTCAGATACATAGGCAGGAGCAAGCCCATGTAAAGATTTAAAAACTAGCAACAAGATTTTAAAATCAATTCGAAAACTTACAGGCAGCCAGGGTAAAGAAGCTAAAATTGGAGAAACAGAATCAGACTTTCTTGCCCCAACCAGAAAGCGAGCAGCAGCATTCTGGACCAACTGTAACCTGTGTATCAGAGATTTGCTAATCCCAGAATACAGCGAGTTGCAGTAATCAAGGCGAGAGAAGAGAAAAGCATGAGTAGCTTTCTCAAGATCTCTAGAAGATAAAAAGGGTTGATCTTACCTAATAGACGAAGCTGGAAAAAGCAACTCTTAACTACAGAATTAACTTGTTTCTCAAAAGAGAGGTTACTGTCAAAGATAACACCTATAGGGTGGTCCAAATCTAATTATGCAATTTTCATTATGCTATAACTTATTAAGTTTATTACATAGAGATTCACAAAAAATTATTTTTGTTGCCGATCGATGGCAGCACCTGCCCTGCATTCCAAAATGGTGGGGAGATGGTTGTCAGTTGAACAGCGGGTACGATGTGTTCACCTTTTCATAATTGCATAATTAGATCTGGACCACCCTGTAGATTGTGGACTTGAGGTTTGCAAAAGACAGAGAAAGAGCCGAGAAGTCCAAGATCAATTTGGGCTTTAGCTGATGGACCCACTATAAGCACCTCCGTTTTATTTTGATTCAGATCAAGAAAATTATTAGCCATCCAGGACCTTAGTTCAGAAAGACAGTTGTGGAGTTGATTTACTGCAGAGTTGCAGACAGGAATATAAACCTGTGTATCATCAGCATAGCAGTGAAAAGAAATGTTAAATTTCCTAAAAATAGCTCCAATAGGATGAACGTATATAGAAAATAAAATAGGACCCAAAATGGATCCCTAAGGAACACATTATTTAAGAGGAGCACTAGACGAAAAAGAGGAATTTAAACTCACTGAAAAGTGTCTACCAGTTAAATATGACCTGTACCAGTTAAGAGCAGCCCCTTTAAGCCCAACAAGATGCTCAAGCTGCAACAGCAATATCTCATGGTCAATAGTGTCAAAGGCAGCGGACAGGTCAAGGAGGAGAAGGACTGCAGCATCACCTGAGTCAGTAATAATAGAGATGTCATTGAATACTTTCAGTTGGGCCGTTTCAACACCATGAAAACGCCTAAAGCCAGATTGGTAGATCTCAAATAAATTATTGGAGTTAAGATGATTGCCCAATTGATTATAAATAATTCTTTCCAGAATTTTAGCCAGAAATGGCAGTTGGGAAATTGGGCGAAAATTGGCTAAAACTCCAGGATCTAATTCTGCCTTTTTTAGACAGGGACAGAGTGCAGCATGTTTAAAAAATGAACGCACAACCCCTGCACTTATAGAATCATTGATAATGGCTAGTAAGGATGGGCCCAAAACATCAAAGGCTTCGACTAAGAGGCGTGGTGGTACTATATCGAGAGGACTGGGAGCTAGTTTAAGGGTGTCAATAGTTCTTTTTAACTGTGAAAGTGAGACTAGATCAAAGGATTCTATGACAATGCCCTGTTTAACAGTAGGAAGTTCAAAGCCAGTCTAAACAATGTCACAGTGGATAGTATCAATTTTGATGACAAAGAATGATAGAAACTGCTCACATGTATGAACAGTGCTATTTAATCCCATCACAGAATGAGGGTGAATGGCCGCATTAATTGAATTAAAAAAGATCCTAGGATTCGTAGAATGACGGGATAATAAATCAGCAAAGAAATCTTGTTTAGTTTTCTTAACTGGACTTCAGCCTGGAAGTTGAATAGAGAAGTCCTAAAAATCTGGTTAGAAACAATCAGTCCATTTTTTTTCTAATGCCGTCCAGCAGCTCGACAGGTGCGGTGCAGCAATTGCGTAGTTTTATTTAGCCAGGGATCAGGTCTTCCCTTATTACTGCGTATCTTGAGTGGAGCAATTGAGTCTAAAACCATTTTACAAGAAGAATTAAATTTTAAGACAGAATCATCGATACCATCATTTTGGACATGCACATCAAGACTAGAGAATATGGTTTTAATATCAGATATAAAAGAAGAGTTTAAAAAGCGAGAGCAGCGTGAGGGACAGCTAGTAGTCGGGACATCAATAGTAATATTCATATCCATCATTATAGAAAAGCGATCAGTGAAAGAAACATCACATAAATTGATATTATTAACTGAAATATCACGAGTAAGAATGAGATCAAGGGTGTGACTGAGAGAGTGAGTTGCCGTATTAATATGCTGGATAAAAAAAAATGAGTACAATAGTGATAAAAAGTCATTAACCAAAGGTTTCGATTGACAACAAACGTGAATGTTAAAATCACCAACAATAAATACTTTGTCATGGGAGAGGGTAATATCAGCCAGGAGATCAGAGAATTCAGAAATTAAAGTATCATTAATTACAGGAGGTCTATAAACCACGGCAAACAGCAGAGAAGAGGAGCTGCACACTTCGAAAAGTTGCAGTTCAAAGCTGCTAAATGGACCCTTTGTAAGGCTCCGACACAAGAACATACTTTTAAAAACAGTGGCAATGCCCCACCACAACGAGTCAGCTGCGGAGAGTTTAAAAATGAATAACTAGATGGTAACATCTATTTATCTACCCCTAGTACAAGCTTTGCTGGGCTGCTTGTACTTAGTAGACATTGCACATGTAAAGAGTATACAATACACACAGACTCTATAAAAACACAAACAATAATTTCTTAAATAATCGTAGCTAACATTACAGACACAATGTTGTCCACATGACACTTAATTGGATAAACTAGTTAGATGGATTATCATAATTAATACTGTATGTTGTTGTCTGCTTAAATACACAGACATAACGTGTGCATATGCTTAGTGAAGCAAAAATTACATATACAAGGCATTTCCTTTTAGATAATCACAGATCAGTTGGGTTGTTCTACAACTTCCCTTGGCCAATAACACAGGAACAGCCAATCATTGCCAAGTGAATCATTAATATGGTTCTAAGACAGAAAAATAAAATCTGTTCCATCTAGACTTGAACTAATTTACTGTTGTGAATTTACTGATATGCTTAATTGACAGCTGCATTTGAACTTAAACTTGTTTCTGCTTTTTTTCAATGTGAGTGAAATTGTCACCAAGGGAAACAATAATTAAAAATTATATGATGTTCCTATCATAAGGCCAACTCCACAGGTTTGTTCTTCCAGCTGAGGTGGATTTTCAGAATAGAATATATTAAACATTAATGTTTAACTTTTAGTGTAGCTGCTGAAGAGTAAGGCAGAATCAAGCACGGGTCAAATGTGTGCTGAAAGAAATCTCTCAGTCCAAAAGTTTGTTTTAAAAGATTTAGTGAAAATTCAAAGCTAACAGTCCACTCAAGAATCAGGAGTAAAAAAGGTTGTTACACACGTAGAATAAAAGGCAAAAAAAATGAGAAAATGTATCTTCTCTAAACTTAGCGTTTCTTGTAAACTTCGGTTGTTTCTATACTTAAAGATGCTTTTCAGTATGCTCTAAACGTATGTTAACTTTCATACTATTAGGCATGTTAAAGTACAGTTTAAAACCGTGTGGCCCCTGTGCCTTACACACGGTTACACGGTGACCTACACTAACTGTGACTAATCTATATAGATGGAAAGACAAGAAATAGTTACAATATACCAATTTAGTTCAGTATGTATTAATAATAATAATACATTTTATTTATTTGTAGGCCCCTTTCTAAACACTCAAGGACACCGAATAAATAAATAAAACACAGATTTTACACAAAACTAAAATACAAAACTTAAAATCAGACAGAGCAATTGTAATCAAAAAGAAAAAGAAGTCTTAAACAAATAAGTTTTAATTTTTCATTTGATGATTCAGTATTTCTAAGCTCAGGTTGTAGTGAGTTCCAGAGCTGGGGAGCAGAGCCATTGAATGCTCTGCTCCCCATGGTGGTAAGACAGACGAAGGGGACAGTCGAGTGGACGGAGGAAGAGGATTTAAGGGTACAAGAGGGAATGGCAACATGGAGGAGGTCAGACAGATATAGAGGGGCAAGGTTGTGGATAGCCTTAAAAGTTAACAGAAGAATTTTGAATTGAATGCAGAACTTAACTGGAAGTCAATGAAGCTGCTGCAAAACAGGAGTGATATGGTGAATAGAGGGGGTTCTAGTAATGATACGGGCAGCTGAATTCTGGACAAGTTGAAGCTTATAAAGAGATTTGCAAGAAAGACCAAAGGAAAGGGAATTGCAATAATCCAGACGAGAAGTGACAAGGCATGAACAAGGACAGCAGTGGTGTGGAGAGTGAGGGAGGGGCGAATATGATTAATGTTACGCAAGTGGAAATATGCAGACCGGGAGATGTTATTGATGTGGGACTGAAAGGGTAAAGTACTGTCAAGGATGACACCCAGACTCTTAACCTGTGGGGAAGGGGAGACAGAGGAATTATCAATAACAAATGAAAAATGATCAGTTTTGGATAATGTTGATTTTGTACCAATGAGGAGAACCTCTGTTTTGTCACTATTTAATTTAAGAAAATTTGAAGAAAACCAGGATTTGATTTCTGCTATGCAATCAATAAGCGAGGAGGGTGGAAAGGAAACAATAGGTTTCCTAGTGAGATAGAGCTGGGTGTCATCAGCATAACAGTGGAAGCTAATGTTATATTTACAAAAGATATTTCCAATGGAAAGAAGGTAAATAATGAAAAGGAGGGGCCACAGGACAGAGCCCTGGGGCACACCTGAAGTAACAGTGGTGGATTGGGATGTGAAAGTTTTAAGATGAACAAACTGAGTGCAGCCTGAGAGGTAGGATCTGAACCAATCTAGTGGAGTGTGGGTAATGCCAATCGAAGATAATCTATTGAGAAGAGTAGTGTGACAAATAGTTTCAAAGGCTGCACACAGATCAAGGAGGATGAGAGTAGTAATTAAACCATAAGGAGCTGCCATAAGGAGGTCGTTAGTAATAACAACCTTCGGCTAACGGATAACAGCTCTCTTTATAAGAGCCGTTTCTGTACTTTGGAGGGGCCGAAAACCAGACTGGAACTGTTAATACAGATTATTTTGAGATAAATGAGAATGAAGTTGAATGGCCACTATTTTTTCAAGAATTTTGGAAATGAAGGGTAGATTAGAAATAGGACGAAAATTACTGAAATTAGTATTAGTATTGGGGTTATTGCAACAGTTTTAAAAGATGAAGGAACAGAACCAATAGTGAGAGAAGAGTGGATTATAGCAGAAATAAGAGGGACCAGAGAGGGGAGGCATGCTTTGACCAGAACTGTAGGGAGGGAGTCCAGTTGACAGGTGAATGGCTTAGACTTACAGACAAGATCTGAAATTTCTGAGAAAGTAGGAAGCTGAAAAGAGGAAAATGAGTGAGTTGGTGGGTGAAATTGAAATGATGTACTAGAGGAATTCGGACCGAGAGACAGGTGAATCTTCTGGATTTATTCATTAAAAAAGGACATAAGGGAATTGTAAAAATCAGTTGAGTAAAGGTGAGAAGGTAAAGAGGAGTTGTGTGATATTATTAAGCAGTGAAAACAATGACTTGGTGTTGCTTTCATTGGAAGAAATAATTTGAGTATAATAGTTAGATTTTGTATGAGCAATACAGTCCTTGTAATAAAGTATATGTTTTTTGTAAATCTCTTTGTGAACAAAGAGTCCCATAGACTATGCAGTAATATTTAGGCAAATATTTAATATAACTTAAATAACTAGCAAATGGCTCTTACATTAACATTCAAATTCACATCACACATACGTTGGTGGTATGAATGGAAACAACCAACAGAACCTCCAGAAAAAAAAAAAGTTGGTACCCCAAAAAAAAAGACTGTTAACTCAACTTGACAATCTCAAAATCTAAGATTCTGTTACAGTCTTGTGTTGTTAGATGCTTTGATTTTTGGATTTGAAGAAAGGTGGAACAATGTAACAGATCATATCACTGACAAAGGTTTGGTTTGGCAGAGAGATTGATAGGAAAAAGTTCAAGTGGACTACAGAGAGTCAAAGCAGAATCCTGATGGAGACCTCTTTTTCTTTTATAAGCCACGTGGAGCTGACATTATGTCTCAGTGTCGTGTGGAGAAAGTCCACATGAAGAGATGAGATCAGGATACCCACATTTTGCTTCAATTCTGCAGCTTCTTCCATTCTTTTCTGCTTTAACTCCAAGCTGTCTTTCATGATTAAATGCTCTGATCATCCTTACATCCCAGTGGGGACTTAATTTGTGACTCCCAGAGGGTACTCAGCACACCAGTTCACAAAATACCAATGATAATATAAGAATTCAGTCATGATGGTTATTTTTTTTTTACAAAACCTAAACTCTTGTTAGTTATTTTTTTTGTTCTGCTGTCCACAAAGATGGTTGTGGGTTTCATCTAGTTTTGGATCAGCACTATAATTTTTATTTTTGCATTGATACCATATTTGGATCTTAGTGCCAGGACTAAAACACTTCAGAAGCAAATAATGGATAACTCCATCCCAACCCAATGTCTTACTCAAGTCTTCTGGGTGCAACCCAGAGCTTTGCCCCTCCTTAGAGCACTGTGCTGCATTACACACCACTTTCTTGTTAATAGCATGAAGTTTGCAATCAACAAAGCAATAAAGGAGCTGGGGTACCCATGAAGCTGTGATTGCTATAAAGCAATAAGAGGATGTAGGGGTTCTTCCCAGTGAAGTCACGATTGTGTCAAAACATGTGGCTTCATTTCATAGAATGCACAATGTGAACATTCTGCCGCATATATGTTTCTGATAGATAATAGACTAGTATGGAGATAGGGGGGACTGAGAAGAAAGCTGACATTCACTCCTGGTGCTGAAAATCTGGAAATTATTGCACTGTATTACTTTTAAATATGAGTTTTTCTCATAATTTTCCAGTACTGATAAACCGGCCATCCAACACAAGGAGTGTCACAAGAAGACTCTTGGGTAGAATTTGTACTGGAATACAAAAGGGACAACTGAGAGGCTTCTCCAGTAATGACACCTTACATGAACAATGAGAGTTCATTAGGACAGAACATCTAGGGAGGAAAATGTGAACAAAAGAAAATAATGAATTGATTAAGAAAGAAGACTTTTTTAATGATATTTGCAATCAGTATATACCTTAATAAAATGTTGAGTTATTCAATAAAAGTAGCACTCCTTAAAAAAACTTAATTTTCTTAATAGCTTGTGTGACAGATAGGGGGCGCTATTGCTCCCTTGAACCCTCAGACTTGACTCCAGACACAAGGTAAAAGTCCAATAATCGACTTTATTATAACACAACAGTGCACAAAGCACCCTCCTATCCACAATACTCATTAAATACTCAATACTAATCAATAATAAACTCTCCATCACTCCCAGATGCATTGCCACCCTTCAACCCAGCTTAGCTCATCGTCTGGGAGTTCCCACAGTCCTTTTATAGTTCCTGACCTGGAAGTGTTTCCCCATCCCTCAGTCCATGATTACTCATCACTTCCGGGTCAGATAAAAAGTCCTTTTCTTCACCCCGGAAGTACGTCATTCCTCCTGTCCATGTGACTCGTACGTACTTCCGGGGCGTAGGGCAAATAGTAGTCCCTGGGGGGTCTCCCTGCAGCGACCCCTGGTGGTCCCGACGTTATCCAGCAGGGCTGTACAGGAAAACTCCATAGTCCATGATGCCTTTGCTGGAATTTGGGGCATCTCTATGTCGCAGGGAGGGCTCCCTCTGGCGGCCTGGGGGTATTTGCCATGGACCACACTAGTCAACAACATGTTTCCAATTTTTGATTCAACTGCATACTAAAGTGACTTGTAGTTGCTGCTTCTTAGAGGCCATTTGGTCATGTAACAATACTTTGAGGTTATCCCATTACCCAGCAGATAAGCTTTCTTGGCAGACCTGGCTGGTGCCATATGCCTGACCACACATCAGTGCCATCTCATAGGAATGACTATTTCACATTAATATCCACCCCTCTCAGTTGAGCATGTGTGGGGTATCCTGGGATGCCAACAATTGTCTCCAAGGAAGCAGTTCCATGCCTTTTGGCTGGGTATGTACCAGGTCATCTGTATGACTCCATGCCATGAAACGTATTCACTTGGATTGCCAACAGCTTGGGTGTTACTTGATATTAAGACAATAATGTATAACTCAGCTCTTAACCAAGAGATAATTTCTTCATTTGGATTGATAATAATTTTTTTATGAACTTCTGAACTATTCTGGATGTCATGGAATGTTGAAACACCTCTTCTAAATTAAATTATTTTTGTCACAGAGTAAATGTATAAATAGAAAAACAAACATATGCATTAGTGGCTAAGGTCTGAGTTTGAAGCCTAAAGGTTGCAGGTTTAATTTAAGTGGCCCTACAAAAAGACAAGCTGGTTGAAGCCCAGTATTAATTACATAGATAAGTGGTGATCTTTATGTAAAGTCAAACGCAGGAAAGACCTCATATTGTTTGCAATAAAGCTTAACAAATTATTTCCAGTGGAGTGCTCAGCTTAGTTTCAGTACAGTTTGCAAGAATTTACAAGAGTGAGACACTTTTAACATGACAGGCCTCATTTCAAGAAGGTGTTATACAAGAAGAGTTTCTGAATTGGTTTTAAAAACATGCCTTCAGGGGCACAGTGATCTTTTTTTCTGCTCTTAATGACATAACATCATCTATTTAGCAGAAAGACGTTTTGCCCCACAGGGATAACAATGTACTATTTCACTAGAAAAGATTTCTTTAAATGTAATCTTAGTTTTTTGGATTCCAGAGACTTCATTGCGTCAGTTACACCTATATTCGGCTCACTCCAAAACAATAAAACATAATTAGTATTGGAATTTTTAACTCATTTTAGGTTCCAAAGCAAGATTAGCCATTCATTTATTTTAACCAAGTTATCTTGGGCTGACTCCATGTCCTGGGCTGATTATTGCTTGCATCCAGTGCTGCCAGGGTAGGCTCTACTAAAGCCATGAATTTGATTTAGTAGGTCAGAAATAGTTTTCTAAATATAAAGCAAAATTAACACTTAAAATGTGTGTGTATAATGTTTCCATAAAACACACTTTAAATAACATAAGTGTTGTGGCAAAGGCGCTATATAGGCATCAACCTGACACAGACTGACAACGGAGGCACAGGTAAAAATAAACAAAAAGATTTATTCTTTGTGTTCTTCAGCCATGGGGCCTGTCTTCCACATGTCCAACAGGCCCTACACAGTCCCCAAAACAAACACAAAAGAAAACACCCCAAAACAACACTCTTCTTTCTCCACTCCTCCCAGGCAGCTTTGTCCTCCTCCTCCTGACTTTGGCACCCGGACCGTGGCTGCTGTCTCCCTTTATAGCCCACTCGGAAGTGCTTCAGGTGATTAATAACCTAGATCCGGCTGCACTTCCAGGTATTGGCTGCATCACTGCCCACATGAGCTCAGGAAGCCGTGCAGCTCCCCCTGGTGGTGGCCATGGTGCCCAACAGGGCTGAGCTCCGAAGTCCCATGTCTGTGGCCCAGATGCAACCCAGGGGGGCTGCCACCAAGCATTCTGGGGGAAGTAGCATACTGCCCATGGCTGTTCCACCGGACCAAGTGTCGAAGGGGCTGGGCATGGGCCCTGGCCATCCGCTACAGTGTTTAACTCTAGCAATGTTGCTGTGAAGATGGTCAGGTGAAGAGTATCATCTGCCCTAAATGGTCAGTCCATCTCAGAGTATACTCATGCCAGGCCACTCAAACTAATACGGAGACGAGTAAGTTTTTGAAATAACAAAAGTGCATAAATTACGTGAATATAAATAGAGACCAATAGAAACTCAATTGGAAATTACATCAAAAGGGCAAGTATAGATTATGTTATAAAATTAAATCATAAGAGAAAAGTAAAGTCTTCAGCTACTCCTTAATAATTATTATTAGGAAGTACATGTTAACTGTTGTATAAATAATTCATCAACAAATTGCTTTCAGTCAGTCAGTCAGTCATTTTCCAACCCACTATATCCTAATACAGGGTCACGGGGGTCTGCTGGAGCCAATCCCAGCCCACACAGGGCACAAGGTAGGAACAAATCCCCGGGCAGGACACCAACCCACCGCAGGGCAAATTGCTTTCAGTGTAGGTATTACTGTTAATACTATCAACTAAACAGCTGTATGGGGAAGAGGTTTGACCTGAACACCCCAGAGACGTTCCACTTGCCAGGACAGATAAAAGAAGAGGAGCTCTATTGAGAGATGGTGTCTTAGTTCACACGCCTAACAGGGCTTTTCACAGACGTATGGTGCATGAGATCTAGGTCAGAGCGGGCTCACGGGAGCTGGCAAGCTGTAAAAGGTTGCCAGGAGCTAAGAAGGTTGCGCTCTGTGAGGCCCTTAGGATTAACAATTGAAATACATAGCCGTGAAAGAAACTTGAACATCAGATGATGTGGCCTGGGTTTCTTGCAAGAGACACTTTTGCTGTTATTATATGCCCCTTGTTGGCCATAGCTTGCAGACATGCTGATAAAATACAGAGTTGGAAGGCTGAATATCTGGATTCTCCATTAAGTATAAGTACTGAATTTCCTTCAGCCAGATATTTTCTGCCAAGGTGGTCCTAGGCTTCACAACGTTGTGGTTCAAATTGTCACAAATGTAAAGATTCAAGGCAGTGTAGCCCAATGGATATTTAATTACTGTTTCTAGTTTCTGCTTTTAACTTACTTTTCAAACGTGAGCAATTTACTTAACCTGTAAACAATTATAATTAACATACAGTATATCAAAATTAATTAATATTATAATAAGGAAAAAAGGTTAAATGTTATTTCCATGCTCAAAAAGGAAAGAAAATTAAAGATATATTTCGGTTGTATAGCTTTCATCAGGTATCCAACTGAAAAAGCAAAGTTCATGAAAGGGGAAAGAGGGAACAAAGCCAGGGCAGAAGAAACGGGAATAGGTGAGAGTAGGTGAGAAAAAGATGCAATTAGTGAAGAGATTCAAAAGTTAGTTGGTCATTAAGACTGGGATTGAGCTTAGCTTCATCTGTTTTTCTTTGAAGAGTGTTTTTGAAGCCCTAGACAGGTCAATGTAGTTGTGATGTGAAGAGTTCTGCAAGGTCTTTAATTTGAACTTTTTTGAACATGCTGTATGTAGATGACTGGCCATGTCCTTCAAGAAATGCAATAAATACGATTTTTAGACTAGAAACAAGCAGCCCATTGTTTAATGCTGAATTTATCAGAGAGACCATATACAAGGGTATTGATGGCGGCGTATTTGTAAGTACCTTTAAAATGATCTTGGATAAATGTGTCAGCCAAATATTCAGTGATAATGATAGAAATCTCAGAATACTTGTCTATGCTTCAAGTGCCATATAAATGTGTGAAACAGGGTGAAACAGTTGAAATCTTCTGACTCTGGCTGCCTGTCTATTATAAGACACCATTACTGAACTATTGGCAAATGCTCACTCAGCATTGTGTCTCCAGTTCTTTGGACCTTTCCTTCTAAATCTACTGATGAGGTCCTGTCAGTCTTAGCATTCAGTTCCAGCCTATCTTTTCAATGACAAGTTTCAACAGTTCCTGCTGTCACCTCAACAATGCATACTATACTAACTTGGGCTGTTAGCTTTCAGAGTTGTATAAAAAAATCAATGTATTTAGTCTTGTTACTTTGTGCCAGGCAACAGCCGTTCATGACAATAAACTTGGATTGCACTTAATTAAAGATGTTACATTACAATACAATACAATTTATTTTTATATAGCCCGAAATCACACAAGAAGTGCTGCAATAGGCTTTAACAGGCCCTGCCTTTTAAAAGCCCCCCCCAGCCTTGACACTCTAAGAAGACAAGGAAAAACTCCCCAACAAAAAAAAAACCTTGTAAAGGAAAAAAAATGAAAGAAACTTTGGGAAAGGCAGTTCAAAGACCGACGACTTTCCAGGTAGGTTGGGCATGCAGTGGGTGTCAAAAAAAATGGGGTAAATACAATACAATACACAGAACAAAACATAAGTAATCCTCAATACAATATAATAGTGCAATAGAAATATTACAAGTACAAAGCAGAATTCAACAGTAGATGATATTGCATAATACGATTTGGTCATAATAGGTTCTGCAGTTTTCTGCAGTTTTCTCTTTGAGATTTTACACACACACACAAAGTCCTCATCTGATAACATATCAGTCAACTCCCATCTTTAATAAGATGAACGTGTGGCTTTTGTGTACGGTCTTTCACTTGCTTGTGCAACTTGCTTTACTTTAGCAAGGTTTGGACTTGTGGCACTCTCATCTAACTCCAACGCAGACAAGTCTTCCATTCTTCCAGCCCAGCAAAAGGTTATGCTTCAGAGTAAACGGGATCACTCCAGCCTTTGCTATGGTCACACCCTAGGCAACGAGCTCCCTTCTATGGAGCAGAAGCTACAGCCAGGCTGAGAGCATTGAGCAGGTAGAGCATAGATCTGGTGTTTCAAATGTTTTTTTGGGAACACTTCCGGGTCAGGGTGTATAAAAGGACTGTGGGAGCTCCCAGATGGCGAGATGAGCTGGGTGGAAGGGTGGCAACGCGACTGGGAGTGGAGGATTGTATTTGTGATTATTGATTTATGAGTATAGTGGAGGAGAAGGTGCTTTGTGCACGGTGGCATTTAAATAAAGTCAACTTGTGGACTTTTTCCTGGTGTCTGGAGTCTTGGACAGGGGTTCAAGGGAGCGATAGCGCCCCCATCTGTCACAGTGGCATAGTCGGCAGGATACTCCAGCGTCTATTGCACATAAATTTTGCATAAATTTGTACATAAATTTTCTGTGGGCAGAAAACCCTGAGAAGACGGCATACAGACTCACCACAACAACGCCGGAACCTACCTTCACCAAGTCCGGAATGGGAAGAAAGAAGGGCAAGCAGAGCAACATCGCCAGTGGGAGAGCCATGCTTGCAATGGCCGACACTTGGGAGGAGTCACAGAGCGGCCTTACAAGTCCGGAGAAACTTCCAGGGATCGCTCTGAGGTACGTGCCGGGAACGTTATCGATAACCCGTTTAAAGTAACACACTTTGTCCCGTGCATGTACCTCATAGATGATCACCTGGAGGCTCCGCGGGAGAAAGGAGACTGTCCCGAAGACGATGGCACGCTCCTGGTCGAGCCAGAGCACATGGGAGAAGACTTCCGCATGTCGGCGGCCAGCAAGGGACCTGGCAGCAACCCTGGTGCTTTCTGGGAAGGAGGAGGTCCGCATTCCGCTTTTTGCACCTTCAAACCCGAAGATATGGACTTGGACTTTCCGAAGGGGAAGGGGGAGGCGAGCGAAGCACCACTCACCCCAAAAGAAGGTAAGGAGGGTCGGGAAATGGCTAATCGGGATGTCGGAAAAATAATAAAGACAGACCGCAGTCTGCCGAAGGAGGCGACCCGGCCCTCGACCAAAATAAACTACAAATCCCAGCAGCCTCCGCGAGACTCGTCAGAGAACGTGCCGACAGTGGACGTGCTCATTGGCTCCCAAACGGTAAGTAGGCAAAAGGAGGAAGTAAGCCTACCGCTGGTCGAATTAATTAACTCTTTGGACTTGCGGGAACTCGAGAAGTTAATCGAGCCCATAAGTAGTTTCTTGCAGGTCCTGGCGAACATTGAGAGGATCGTCAGGGAGTTGGGAGCAGCAGCCAAAGCGCTGTTAAAGAAGGTCGAGGAGTACCTGAGGCGATTTGGTAGGGAGCCTCCCATAATACATGATGCGGCGGTACAGGTAAGTGAGACCCGTAAATTATATAAAGAAATCGGGACGCAGTATAATCCGGGCCCGCCTTTAATGAATAGCGGGTGCCAATATACAGCGTGCCGTACAAGAGGGGCCGGATCGTTAACCGAGTGGCCGGGGGAAGGGCCGATCAATCCGAGGCAGCTGGACAGTGCTGACTTCAGGAGCGAGGCAGCCCTAAAGACGCCGCCACCGGTAAATTATAAATCAAAAGGGGTTCAGACAGTAAAAGGGCTCTCTTCATTTAATAGAGAGACCCAGACTGTGGAAAAGCCCCAGATGAAACAGGAGATCACTAAAATAAAACAGGGGTCTCCTGACAAGTTGGAAAAGGGCCATAAGAACACAAAGGCAGTCGGGGAATTCTCCTCAGCGGAGAAAGGGGCGGAGCCAGAAGTACCTAGGTGCTTCAAGTCCCGCAGAGAGAGACTACCAAGGGGACCGTGGCTGTGCTACGAATGCCACAGGCTGGGCCACGAGTGGAGAGGTTGTCCTAGGAGGGCAGGAGATCAAAATATTTATTCTTACACTGTTCCTCCTAGGTTTGCACAGGAGTGTCAGCTGCATCGCCGAGGTCCGACCTTTGGATCACCTTGGGGGAAGATGTTCCTCGCGGGACAGGACATGCAAACCCTGGTTTTTCGCTGGGGGAGGAGTACTGTGGTCTTTGGCCGGCTTGTCATCCCAGCCAATACCCCCAGGCCGCCAGATGAAGCCCTCCCTGCAGTATGGAGGTGCCCTGAAGACCAGCAGGGAGTCATGGACAATGTAGTTTTTATACACAGCCCTGATGACTACCACAGGGGCCGCAAAAGGGAGCTGTAGGGAGGACCGAAGAGTCATATGTGCCCTATAACCCAGAAGTGCGTCATAGGAGGAGCGACGACAGAAGTGGCGTACTTCTGGGGTGAAGAAAAGGACTTGTACCTGACCCGGAAGTGATAAAGAATCACATGGACTGGGGATTGGGAACACTTCCGGGTCAGGGTGTATAAAAGGACTGTTGGAGCTCCCAGACGGCAAGCTGAGCTGGGTGGAAGGGTGGCAACGTGCCTGGGAGTGGAGGATTGTATTTGTGATTATTCATTTATGAGTATAGTGGAGGAGAGGGTGCTTTGTGCACGGTGGCATTTAAATAAAGTCAACTTGTGGACTTTTTCCTGGTGTCTGGAGTCTTAGACAGGGGTTCAATTCATGGAGCGATAACACCCCCCATCTGTCACAGTAGTTTAATTTTGTTTGTTTACTGGTGTTATGTCTAGCCTGTTATGGTGGATAGTTTTGTCTTTCAGTATAGTTCTGTGCTAGTATAGTTTATGTGTGCCGTTTTTTTAGAATTATGTTGGGGTTGTACTTATAACATGGTTTGGTTTGCATGGTCTACTAGCTTGTGTTGTAGTGCCAGTTCTTGATGTATAATGTTTGCCATTTAATAGTGTCTGTGCATGTAGTCTGTCTATGCCAGTAGTTTACAAGCTGATGTGATGTGCTTGACTGTTTCTTATTCACTGTGACAGTACCTGTATGTACTGTCTGTAATGTTAGCATCCTTAAGAATATATTTTATGTAGTTCTGCTTATTTTAACTTGATTTTGCATTGTTAGCATAAGCCCTTCTGTCTCGCCAAACATATCACCACGGTTCACGAGGATGTCTTGCATGCAATACTTTCTGCGTCCATGATTCTGTTTAAAGTTGTGTGTTGGTTATATCCCCTGTGATATTGTCTTTGGTATGTAAGTTAAGAGGTGTGTAGTTTTTGTTTGCATGAGCTATTGCTTTGTAAAGTGTTGATGTAAGCTGTTTTATGTAGAAGAATTTTCTTAAATTATTAATCAGTGTGTTATATAAATTAATTACATCTATAAGACCCCTTTTCCCCTCAGCGCTTGGAAGAGGTAATCATTCTAAGGCTGTTTCAGTTGGTGATGTTTGTGCTTTGCGAGTAGTGTTCATGCTTTCCTTTGCAGCTGTTTTAAGTCTGTATGTGACCAATGTAAAACTCACAAGGAATATATGAGTATTGGTGTGATGTACATATTGAAGGCTTCAATTGTATGCCATTACAAAATTATTTTTTCCTTACAAAAGTACAGGAGTTCGTTAACACAAATAGCCCTTTCACCCAAACCTTTACATTGAGGAGAAAGAAAAATTGTAAACATGGACAGATGTCATCCAGCTTCCAGATATCAGCACTTTCATCCTCACTGCATGCTTGAGCCTCCTAGTGCAACATCTTCTTGATTGAATATTAAAGTGTCTCTGCACTTGACACTCCAAGGAGGAAACCACCCATCTCACACTCAGTCCACTGTTGAACATTAGAACAATCTCGACAAGAACAGGCCTTGCAGTCCAACAAATCTCACCAGTCCTGCTTATTTATTCCAAAATAATATCAAGTTGAGTTTTGAAAGACCTAAAGTCTTACTGTGACAAAATCAACAGACCTACAAATCAGGAGAGCTACGGTTATACCCAGAGAAAATCTTCTGGAATACAAAGGTACAGAAACCAAGAACCGGGTCCCACTAGTTGTAACTTATAATCCACTTCAGAAAACACTTCGCAAAATTATGAAAGAGCTTCAACCCATGGTACACAAAGACAATAAACTGAAGGATATATTCCCAGAACCTCCCCTCCTTGCATACAGACAACCACCAAACCTCAAACAATTAATTGTCTGAAACTCTATGTGTGGCTCTGCAGCAAGTGGCACATCTCCCTGCCTACACAACAGGTGTGGCACCTGTGCACTTATCTACACAGCAGATCAGGTAGTTATACCACATTGCCAGCAGGAGCATAAAATAAAGGGTCCATTCACATGCAAATCTGCTAATGTGGTGTACCTAATCATGTGCATAAGGTGCCCCAACACTGGACTATATGTAGGGGAAACTGGTCAGACACTGCGCCAGCGAATGAACTCACATAGATTTCATATTAATCAGAACAGTATTGATCTTCTGGTGGCAGCACACTTTAACAGTAATGGCCACAGCATAAAGGATCTGAGGGTCACTGTGCTTATGGGTAATTTCAAGACCCAACAGGAGCGGAGAGAATGGGAATACAAACTTATGCTTAAATTCAACACTCTACAAAATGGTCTGAATAGAGACAAGAGTTTTATGACCAGATATGTGGACTAACAGACTGATTGGCCAGCCGACTACATCAGGGGCCTATCTTACAGACAATGCACTTCAAAAAAAACCTTACTAGACTTTCTCTAGTGATGGTTATCTTATCTCTACATTTTATTAGTTCATTGTTCCCTCCTTTCAGGGTTAATTCATCTCAGGTGTATTCATTTTGCTAACATTTCACTTTGCTGCCCTAATATAAGCTAGAGTATTTTTCAGTTTCTTTGTTACACTTTGCCTGGTGAAGGGGCCTTAGCTGCCTCGAAAACTTGCATTTGTAATCCATTTAGTTAGCCAATAAAAGGTGTCATTTCACCCTACTTTCTCCTGTATCAATCTATGGCTAACATGGTACAACACTCTACTGCTAAAGTCTTACTGTATACCATACTACTTTTTAGTTTTTTCCTAAATGTCTATCGTTCTTTGTGTAAAGAAAAACTTCCTAATGTTTGTGCGAAATTTACCCTTGACAGGTTTCAAACTGTGTCCCCGTGTTCTTGATTAACTCATGTTAAAATAACAGTCTTGATCCATTGTACTAATTTCCTTCATAATTTTAAACACTTCAATCATGTCACATCTTAATCTTGTTTTGCTTGAACTGTAAAGGCTCAGCTCTTTTAATCTTTCCTCTTTCCCTGTAGCCCTGGAATCAGCCTAGTCGCTCTTCTCTGGACCTTTTCTAGCGCTGCTATGTCCTTTTTGTAGCCTGGAGACCAAAACTACACACAGTACTCCAGATGAGGCCTCACCAGTGCATTATAAAGGCATGAGCAGAACCTCCATGGTCTTGTACTCCACACATCGTGCTATATAACCTAACATTCTGTTAGCCTTCTTAATGGCTTCTGAAAACTGTTGGAAAGTTGATAGCTTAGAGTCCACTATGGCTCCTAAATCCTTCTCATAGTTAAAGACTAATGCTCCTGTATCAGATATTTTGCTGTCACATTGCTCAAGACACTGAATTGCAGCACTTTAAGTCAAAGACCTCCCCACCTACTTACACACACACACTTTTCCAGAGTAATGGTGGTTACGTATAGTGAGTTTACTCACTATGTACATACCTCTTTAGATGAACTGCTTAACCAAATACTTTCATGGCCAGAAAATATAGATGCTTCACCTCCTTTTAAGATCTCATTTACTCTACCATCCCTTACACCTAAGTCTGTACAAACAGATCTCAGCTTGAACAACAAAAACTCCCAGTGCAGACAGACATTATTCACCTTCCAATGCCACCATTAACTTCTCAATAAGATTAAACAGCCAATGTCAACCTTTACAGCTTCCACAACTTATATAACATTGCATCCTCACCTCTTTTACACAATATCACTGCCGTTATAACACACAATACTTCAGACTTTTGCTTTAATATTTCATCACATTCTTCCATTGCTTTGTCTTTCTGTTTTCCATTCTCTTTTCATTTTTTCAATAACACATTTCTTTCATCTTGACTACATTTGACTGTCTCTGGCTATGTTTTCTATTCCTTTTTATCTGAGGACTGCACAAACACATCCACAGTATCAATGGGTCCTTATTTTTGGGATCCCTTGGAACTTCTATTGATAATCCCCCAGGACATGATGCCTACATTTTCAAAATTCATATTCATGCTTATCATTCTATTGGTGGTCTTCACCCCTTTCATATCTCATTTATTTGAGAACCAGAGGTCCATGTATTCCAATAGTTATTATTATTATTATTATGTTACAATTTCACACATTAGTGAAAGTCATGGATATCTCCTACAAGTAAGTAGAAATAATTAAGTTAATTCAGCAGGTGAATTTTGTTTTTGACCACATCATTCCGAAAATAAATCTGTCAAACTGGAACTGTTTTTTAAAACAAGCACCAAACGTTAACGTTAGATTTTAGAATACAGAATAACACCAGAAAAGGAAAAGTCCAGAGAAGAGTGACTAGGCTGGTTCCAATACTAACAGAGATAAGTTATGTGGAAAAATTAAAACAGCTGAGCCTGTTCAGTTTAAACAAATGAAGATTGATGACATGATGACATGGTGACATGCTTGAAGTGATTACAATTATAAAAGGAATTAGTACAGTGGATCGAGACTGTTACTGTAAAATGAGTTCATCAAGAACACGGGGACACAGTTGGAAACTTGTTAAGGGTAAATTTGGCACAAACATTAGGAAGTTTTTCTTCACACAGAGAACCATAGACAGTTGGAATAAGCTACCAAGTAGTGTGGTAGAGAGTAGGACGTTCGGGACTTTCAAAACTCAACTTGATATTATTTTAGAGTAAATAAGTAGAACTGGATGGCCTGTTCTTGTCTAAATCTTTCAAATGTTCTAATGTTCAGCATTAAAATCCTCATTTTCTATAAACGTATAGAGCATACTTTTTTCAATAAATTTTCACGGTAGACTAAATGCCTAAGAAGACAGTCTTTTTTCTGAAAGAAACTAAGTATTTTCTTGTTTTAATGACAAATCTCTGTCCTGGGGAGAGTTGTAACAGCCTAAACATATTTCCTCTAAGAACATAAGATGTATGCCAAACGTAACTATGACTTTGCTTTAACTACATGACTTGGTAATTTTTATTTTCCATTTTCACAACTATTGTATAAAATAGTCTAAATACATGTGTGCCATGGAACATCTGATAACCTGCTCTAGCTGCCTTAGCTCCTAGCTATCTGCAAAACTTCCTCCAGCTTAACTAAATCAAAGCTTAGTTAAAACTGAAAAGCTCAAAATGCTTAAAGCATTTGTATTAAAACCTATTTCTTACAAAATCCACATTCCCCTGTGACTAGCTTTGAAGTTGAACTTGATTCTATGCTGACTCTCCAGGTCCACATCAACTATGAAACATTGCCACAGTCCATATATATTTATCTAGGGTTCTTTATTTCTTAAGTCAGACTATTATAAATGTCTTTTTAAAATATCATCCTCCTTTGCAAAATGTCAATAAGTTAACAAAAGCTCATAATGATGTTTGTAAACTCTTGTCCCAAATAAAACACTGTGATTCCATTATTCCTCCATTGGGACTGTTTTCACTGGCCTCCTGTCTAATAACCAATCATCTTCAAAACTCTTCTACTGACTTAAAATGCTGTTGCCATTCCTAAGCTGTGTGTACTATAATACATCTCTCAGAGAATCAATATATTTCAAAGCCGTACTTCTTATTGTAACATGCGAATGTCAGCAAACACTCCTTTATCTCTGTGGTTTCTTTTCTCTTTAACTCTCCTTCTGTTTATCTGTTTTGAGTCTCATATACAGACTCAAGGCCCACCTGACTTCATTTTTAAGCTTATACTGTATGTTACTTCCTCTCCACTGCATACTTTTTTACTACTACTAATATTTGTCCTTGACACTACTATTTTTCATTTTATTTGTATTTGTTGTGTTTAATGTATGAACAGATCGATTGATAAATAGGGTAAAGCACAAACATGTATGTGCTATTTTTCTAAATTCTACAAATGATACAATTCAAAAGATGTCTTTACTAAATGTGTGATAGCATAAGGATTACAATAACCAGTGTCAGATGAAAAATGCACCTTATTTTGACATATATGTTCTAAGCCTCATTGAGTTACATGTATGGAAGGAATAACAAAACAAAAAAAAAAAAAAATATGAAGAAAAAGTGCAATGCAGGTTTGAACCTGACAGACCAGTGGGATGATGACTGACAATAAAGTAAATTCCATAACATGCTCTTTGCACCACTCTTGTCTCTCTCAGGACATTTAAATTCCTTGCATTGAGCCTTTACCCTTTTTCACTGGTTTGCTCATGGCACAGTTGCCAGAATTGACTATTTACAGTGCCTATAAAAAGAAACTCACCCCCTTGGAAGGTTTCATATTATATTGTTATTCAACACTGAATCACAGTGGAATTAATTCATTTTTTTGACACTGATCAACAAGAAAATGTTCTTTAATGCCAAAGTGAAAACAGATGTCTGGAATGTGTTCTAAGTTAATGACAAATATAAAACACCAAATAATTGATCGCATAAGTGTTCTTCTTCTCTTTTCCCACTTCTATGTGGTGCTGATATTCTTGATCATCCTTCCTCATACAGCTCAGTCCTGCATCTCCTCCCCAGACAGATGCTTTTCCTTCAGATCTTCTTTTACTTTATCCATCCACCTTGGCTTTGGCCTCACTTGCTTTCTCTTCTCCTGCACCTCCATTCCCATCACTCGTTTGCCCACATATTCATTGTCTCCCCTCATCACATATTAGTACCACATCAGGTTACCTTCCTGTCCTTTCTTAGATATCCCTTCTCACTTTTATTGTATGTCTAATTGTCTCATTCCTTATTCTGTCCTTTTTTGTAACTTAACATATCCATCTCAACATTCTCATTTCTGCCACATCTAACTTGTTCTCCTGCGCTCTCTTTACAGCTCCATATATCATTGCTAGTCTTAGCACCTTACCTTTAACTTTTGCCTTAATTCTTCGATCACGCAATACTCTTGATATCTCCTTCCAATTGACCTCAAAAGTATTAACCCTTTTTAATAGGATACACCCTATTGGATTTAGAAGTCGCACAATTAGTTATATGGAGAGCACCAGTCTGTAGTCAAGAGGTTTCAATTGATTGCAGTATAAATGCACCTTATCTAGATGGTCCAAGTTGTTTTGAGTCAATATTGTGGACTAACCTACACAATGAAGACAAAATAACACTCCAAGCAACTTGTTGTAAAGGTGTCTAAAAACAACAGGGGATTAACACAAGAAAATTTCCAAGCCAATGAGTACTGTATCCCTGTAGTCCAATTAAATCAATCATTAGGAAATGGAAAGAATATGGAACAGCTCAAAACTCATCTGTTCAGGAAGGCCTTTAGCTCTACTTGACTTTATTATCCTTCTCTCAGTTTACCTCTCTGTCAAAATGCTCATGTAACCTGTGTGTGTGTGTGTGCTAGACCATCAATTATGTTTCTGTTAGGCTTTTTTTCTCTGAATTCACTGTCGTAATCTTCTTTATTTATTTATTTGGTTTGTACAATGCTATATACTGTATACCCTGCCGTCTTTCTTATATTCTGTAAGTGCCTTGAGCATGGGAAAGGCGCTATATAAATAAAATGTATTATTATTATTAATATTAACAGCTGTAAATTGCTGCCTTAAGATTTAGACAACTTTGCAGAGATGTTCTCACTTTGACATCAAAGTGTCTTTTTTCTGTTGATTAGTTGTGAACAAAAACAAATGAAATCCCCCGTGATTCAATGTTATATAACAAAAAATGTGAACTCCTTCCAAGTGGGAGAATACTTTTAATAGGCTCTGTATGTTGATGAACACATAGACATTGGGAGCATGTAGCAGATTCAGGTAAGGTAACACTTCTGTCACAAGCACTTGAGGACACTTGGCCAATAATGCCTCCTTGTTTTTCATCTGCAGACTACAATGAACTTTGATGTCAAATTGCCAGGAAGTCCTATCACTTATACCCTGAGACACATCTAAAGAGTGCCGAAACCGGAAGCTAGCATTCACTTACAAACCATTTCTAACAAAGACAGAACTCCTGGAGGAGACACTTGAAACCAAAAAGGATACGGTCGAAGCCTAGGCATCATAAGAAAACAGACATTCAATTACTTTCTTAGGACTTTACATTCACCATTTTCATTTTTGTTCACATTAATCAGGGAGCATGGATATACACCAGCCCTTTTCTGATCTCCTTTTTGCTTCTTATTTCATAATATCTAGAAACAATGGTGTTATGTATAGTCTATGAACCATTAGGGAGCACTAATGATCTCTATGTCCTCTACATCCATGCACATTATGGTGGTAGACTGGTAGTCCTATCTTTAAGCTGTCTTCCCTTGATTACAGTGATGTCTCCACTTTTGAGTTAACTGTGGGTATCATGGCTGATGTCAATCCTCTGTAGCAATTTCTCTAAATTTACTTCCCATTTACATATAAGAGTACTACTATCCTTTGAGGATCCCTAAAAGGATTTCCTACATTGAAGTCGTCCTCTTTATGGTATTTCCTTTGGGCAAACTCTATTCATGTCAGATCTAATTCATCATAAGACAAGAAATGTTTTTAGTGTCTGGATAGCACTTATTCAGGTGAAGCATTGTGTTCTTGTAACAGGTAATGTTTGGTTAACCAGATTACGGTTGCTATAAAGTCAGACAAAACTTTAATGCTAATTATTTATGACAGCTGAATACCAGAAAAGGCCATTATTGTCTTATTGTGATTTCTAATCTCTAACCCTTAGTCAGTGTGACTAAATAGGTTTTACGTGTCACCTATCTTTGCTAGTACTTGGAGCTGGATGGAAGGCAAGCTTATTTTTATAAGATAATGTAAGAGGAAATAAGATATTATTTATAAGATAATGTAAGAGGAAATAGCTTTTTATGGTTTGGTAACAGTAGAGTTATTGTGACCGGACTATTTTAGAAAGCTATATTTTATTGTCATACAGTAATTTGTATTGTGTCAGCATGGTGGCACATTTGTTACTGTGCTGTTAGAAATTCAAGGCTACAGGGACCATGTTTTCACCTAGTTAATATCTCAATGCAGTATGTACACTAGCTCAAGTCAGTTGAAATTTTTTCAGGCATCCCCAAAACATACTATAAAAACAGCTGGTGCAGTATTTATGACTGGACTGTAGTGTAATGTTGCATCTCATTGTTAATCAGTCCATGAATACAGATTTTTGAAATGTTTTATTAGTTTCAGGATAAATTTCATCTGTATCCATTCTTTAATCAGATTCTTTCTGCTCATGGCACCTGCATAGTGATAGCAATATATTAATACATAAATATGTTACATAATTACATACAAGTATACAAATCTGTATTAGGCATGCAGAGCACTATTGTTCAAAAAGCTTCCATTGGTCCATTGGCAGTTGACGGAGACTGCATGTTAATTATTATTATTTTTTTTTTTTTATAAAAGTCACAAAAAAAAGCGGATGGGTTATTAATTTTGTTAATATTCCAAAAGTTCATAGAAATGCTAATTAATTTTCATTGCATTTCAGACACTGGCACAACCCCAAAGTTCTTTCCGAACCGCCTGGCCAAATGCTTTAATTGACTTAATGAACGGAGTGTCCTTTCTAAATTGATTTGTGCACAACTGTTTCAATTTCTGTATGTTCCTGTCTTCTCTATTTTTAGAAATGCGATTATGTTTACTCTGAGAGTAATGGCTTGGCTGCTGACATGACAGATAAATAAGTGGGTTGTTTTTTAGCTTGTATAGACAATGAAGCAGAGTCCACAAAGTCACACATTACATACAGTACAGCTTCTGCACGAGACTTTAGTCACATTTTCTGACTAAAGTACAATTTCTAGATTATCCCATAAATAAGTAGCAAACAGACACAGACACACCATAAGTTGTACACATAGAGTTCCATTGAAAAATTATTGCTTTGAGATTCTGTACGAGTATATTGAGCTTAAATTTGCTATGTTTTACTTTAATGCCATAACAACATGAATTTCTTTAGGTGAAGCTTAAACCAATAAAACATCAGTCCCTACAATGTAAGGACAATAATTATCAATTCTCGACAGCCCACAGATAACTAATTTAACACAAACATACTGAAATAAATGAATCAGAATTTTGTACTGGACTCCTATGGTCACAGTGTTAGTTTCATGCATATCATAGCCTGAGGATCTGCTAATATTCCTGTGGTCTCCTTTATTAAACCTTGCATTGATTTCAGTGAGAAAACAGGCATACGCCAAAAAACAGGAAAATGTGTAAGGCAAAAAAAAAAAAAAAATCTAATTTATAAACCCAGTTGTATACACATCTCTGTGTAATTTACCTTTATAATTCACAATCATCTTGTAAAAATGTGTATATATATGTGTACATATTTATGCATATGTGTACATATGTGTACACCCATCTGTTTGCCACCCTGAAACAACCATAGTATGCTAATCAACCTCATACATATGCAATCACAATGCAGCAGACCTTCATTGGCTAGAAGAGCAGCCTCCCTCCTGATGCCTTGAGTAACTGAGTGCGTGTGATCAACTGTGGCATTATAGCACCTCTCATCTGCATTCGTGTGTTTGGGGAAAGGTGTAAGGCTCTAGCGTCTGAGCGGGTAGCCACAATTACCTGGCTACCCCCGTGACCCTGTAGTTAGGATATAGCGGGCTGGATAATGGATGGATGGATGGATATAATGACATGAGTGCTGTTAACATAAATAGTATAGGCTATATGAAAAACTGAGGGTTCCGCCAGTTACCTTACCAACAAACTAGCCGTCACATACAGTACCATCACATCTGCAAAAGCTATTTTTAATAAATGAATATTGGGTTGACCCAGGTCACTGAGATGCAGCATTTGTCAGTCTAGTCTTGACATCACAGGTGGAATGTCAGTGGAATGTCACTGTCTACAGTTAATAAAACAGGCTTCGTACTCACTAGGTGCCCTTATTGTAATATGAGTGCACTACAGTGATCCAATTACTTTAGGAAAACAGGACACTGCTGCAAATTGCCTTTTTGTGTTGGCAAAAACATATTTTAGGTACAGTATATAGCTTTACGTGGGTCATCTTAAATCTGAAAAATTAATAAACCTGTCCAGGCTACGATTCATTTAGCAAGAGAGGAGAACAATGTATAGTCAAGATCTTTTGGTGAGATAACTGTCCAACAAAGTCTTTTGACATTTAGGATGAGTTTCTCAATACAATGTGGATCTGCAGTACGGTTGTAGTAAGGTTCCCAAATGCTGTATCTGTCCTAGTGTCTATATGAACACAGGGAATTCCAGTTTCTGTATTACATCTTGCCTGAAGAAGGGGCCTGAGTTGCCTTGAAATCTTGCATATTGTAATATTTGTAGTTAGCCAATAAAAGGTGTCATTTTGCTTGAAATCTCACTTCAAGCATGTCATGAAAATGTTAATGTCCTCCTTTCACAAAATGCATAAACATTTTTGCTCCTAGATGTTGTGTAAGTTTCCTAATTCAGCTTTAAACTGCAAATGTTGTTTATAAGTGTCTAGAAGGTTAAACTGGTCACATTATTTGGAGCACCTAATAGCTAATGAAATGTTTGAAATTTTAAATCATATCAGGACAATTTCCTTTACATTTGATTTCAGCAATAGACAATCTAATGATGATAATAATAATAATAATAATACATTTTATTTATTTATAGCACCTTCCCATGTTAAATTCAAGGTCAGTCTTCTTAAAGATAAAGCAGGATATTCTTCAAATAATAAAAATATGCACGAGGGCCCTTCTAAGGATTGGCATCCATCACATATGGTGCTGAGACACCGGTGTGTCCAATTAGCCCTTTTGGATAATAACAGTAATTTTATCATTTTTCTCAGGGATTGAGCTCCTGTTATTATTTACCAGTTGCTGATCAATACCTTAAAATGAAAGATTTTCATTTTGAAAACTAGGGGGCTTTGCCACCTGCTTGCTTTGCTCATCCACCCCTAACTCCCCCACCGCCTGCGCTATACGCGCCAACCACTTTGCATCTCTGCCGCTTGCGTTGTGAAGAGGGAGGCTGAATGCACCCCAAGGAGACTCCATCACTCCTCCAATACCCCCTCTCAATTATTGATACAATGGGAAACACATAGTTTTTTTTTACCTCCTCTTTGCTCGATCAGCTGCTAGCTTGCTGCTGCTGACGTGCCGCGTGAAACACTTCTGTCGTATCACCTATGTCCATATATTCTTTTCGCTTTTACCTTTTCATCAATATCGCATTGAATTTTGATTCCGTGTTTGGAATTACAGCGTGACAACACAACGTATAACTGCACGTGAGTGAATATCGTTTCTTTCTCTCTACAAGAAATGTGTCTGACATAACCATGCAGGACTTTTCCAAATCTCCTTGCATAAGCTCTTGTCTCGCAGGGCTTCCGGCCCCGTGCGTGGTTATATCGCTTGGCATGAAGACTCGTCTCATGGGACATGAAAGTGTCTCTGAGATAATCACGTCTTGTCTCCTTCCAAGATTTTTTTTTTTATAATAGAGAGACACATAAAGTTAAGGGCAATAGAAATATTATGAACATGCCACTCTTTTAATTAACAGGTCCCCTGCAATTCTGTTCTGGACTGACTGGGACAAGTGCCACAGAAAGGGCACTTTAGGGATCCCAAGGACTTCAGACCAGTTACTCTTACTTTATACAGTACATCATGAACACCTGAAACAGCTACAACCTCTGGTTTCCCAACATCTTGATCCATTGTGGTTTGCCTTTCAGACACTTATCGGTGTGGAAGATGCTCTGATCTTCATGCTCCACAGGACTTTGGTAAAGCCAGCACCACAGTCAGGATAATGTTCTTTGATTTTTCCAATGGCTTTAACACCACCTCATCGACTCAAGGCTATGGATCTTGATGCCCCAACAGTCTTCTGGATCCAAGACTACCTGGCCAGCAGACAGTTGTTTGTGAGGCACAGGAACTTCTTCTTCTTCAGTATCTATTCACATTTATAAATACAGTTGCAACTGGGTGTCAGAAATGGTGGTATGTAATACTGTGACACCTCAGGGAGTTGCCCTGTCTCCCTTCCTGTTTACTTTACACAACAGACTTCCAGTAGAATACCAGCTCTTGCCAGCTACAGAAATTCTCAGATGACTCATGACATCATAGGCTGCATGAATAATAATGATGAATCAGAATACAGGAGGCTTATGAAGAACTTCGTCTTGTGGTGCAGGGCCCATAGAACAACCTGCAACTCAACTAAAAGAGTTGGTGGTGGACTTCTGGCAAGCCAAAGACCCTCTGAGACCAGTCACCATTCAGGGGAAGTAGTAGAAGTGGTGCAAAGCTATAAGTACCTGGGGGCTCACATAAACAGCTAACTGCACTTGTTCTGCCCCACATTCTGTTAGCTGTTACTGTTATTTGTTGAACTGTGCCCCCCCTTCGTCTTGTCATTTATTAACACACCTGTCGGTCACGTCCCACACTCACAGTGGTGTTATAAATGTCTGTGAAACTCACGAAGAGGATGTAGGTCCCATAATAAACATTTGAATACATGTGTCTCACGTAGGCACCCCTTTATCTCTCGTTTCAGTCACGTCCGAAACGTATCTCTAAGGTATATAAACCCCTGGGTCTGGTTAGTTGTGGTATGCAGCAATTTGGACCTCTATCTATACGCTTCTATTTGTCTTGATCCGACCATGGAAATCGCTCACCTTGTAAGTGTCTTTTAAAGCTTTATTGTTTAATGTATACTGTCTGCTATGTCTTTGGTTCTAACCTGTAAATACCTGCAGGTTTCTTTTGTTTAAAATTCAGTTTACAACGAGATACGTAAAGTAAAAGCCTTCAAGAAAGCTTGCCCTTGTCGTTTTTATGTGGGTGTGCTGAGTTGTTTAAGCTCTCTGCGGCCATGTTACAAGGCAGAAAAGCACTGGTCTGACAATACAGTGGTGCAAAGGCCAGAGCCGACTGTGTTTCCTGAGGAGACTCTGATCTTTTGATTTATGCTGCAAGCTCCTAGAAATGTTTTACCAGTCTGTATTAGCCAGTGTGTTGATCTATACTATGGTCTATTGTGGAAGCAAGATGAGTTCAAATGACACAACATACAGTACATGAACAAACTTATCAGGAAAGCCTGCTTCATCACATGGCTAACCATGAAAATGAGTGGAGGCTGTTGTGGAAAACACAATGGTGGCAAAATCGAATGCTATCATGAAAAATCCCCTCCAGGAAGCTCATTCAAAGCACTTTTAGCCACAGACGCTTTCTACCATGGTGTACCACGAAGTACCTCTGGGGATCTTTTCTGCCTGCTGCTATCAGACAATTGAATGTTTCATCTCATTGTTCTAGACAAAATACTCTTTAAATTTACATGTATTCATTTTGCTACAATACATAGTATCTATCTATCTATCTATCTATCTATCTATCTATCTATCTATCTATTGATTGTTTTATTTGTCCTTTAAATCTTTTTCTTTACTTTCTTATGTCTCTGCTGCTGTATGCATTTTCATTTCTCTTTGGTTTTAACAGAGTTTATTTTATCTAATCTAATCTATTTCAGGGTTGTGGGCAATACGGGGTACAAGGCAGGTGGTTGGCCAGTTTGTAATTGGCAAGTCACCTAACAGCTCTTGCCAGCTACAGAAATTCTCAGATGACTCATGACATCATAGGCTGCATGAATAATAATGATGAATCAGAATACAGGAGGCTTATGAAGAACTTCGTCTTGTGGTGCAGGGCCCATAGAACAACCTGCAACTCAACTGAAAGAGTTGGTGGTGGACTTCTGGCAAGCCAAAGACCCTCTGAGACCAGTCACCATTCAGGGGAAGTAGTAGAAGTGGTGCAAAGCTATAAGTACCTGGGGGCTCACATAAACAGCTAACTGCACTTGTTCTGCCCCACATGCTGTTAGCTGTTACTGTTATTTGTTGAAACATTCACATATTTGGGGATATATGAAAAAAACCCACCCTGGGGTCATCTCCACACGGGCAATGACTGGGTGCTAGATCTGAATGAGGGGCGCTGTGTCCATGACATGGTAGCCCATTGTGCCATTACACTGCCTTATTGTCACAAGGTGCCTATTTTAAATATTAACATGAGTAAAACAATGTTTGTGTTTGACTGTTTTGACTGATGAGACTGAAACTGTGAGCCCGCCTAAACAAGTTAACGTATATGTAAACAGAAACCCCTGAGGCACATTGACGATAATATAATGAAAGATTTCTTTTGAAATAAGGTTATCTGAGTTTGTCTTTATTAAGGTGAATTGTAGTTTAACAGCTTTCAGTGTATTTTCTATTTGATTTAGGAATGATTTATGCTTTTCTAAAGTCAATTTAGAAGTGTCTTATATTTACGAAGGATCTTATCCCAATTTTTCTTGCATTATAAAGTATAAATGATAGTTATTCCTAGTACTGTATGTTACTAATACAGTATGTACTGTTATGTCCATTATATTATATATTGCATTTGACAGGTGGTTTTATCCAAGGTGCTTTAGAAGATCAAGACATATTACAAAGTTTACAATTATTTACATTTATTTTTGAAAATTGCTACACAAGAGAGTTAAATGACTTACTCAGGGAGATAAAGTGAGAGTCAGGGGAGTGTATAAAGTGTCTAAATACTCATCTCATTTTAAGCCAAAGAACGTCAGCGTAATTTACAATTTAAGTTTTAATTACTACCTTACTACAGTAAACTCTTATGTCCCCATAGAAATCTCTACACAGCTTTTGTCTTGTAAAATTAAAAATAAAGTTTTTTTTCTGTTTAAAAAGACAAGAAGAACGTTATAGTTTTATTGTCAATGTAGCTGTAAAGTGGCAGTCTCAGTCTCATGATAACTGTATATACAGTTGGAACCATTGACCAGGGTGAAATAACTCCCACATTTCAAAGGGGGATTGAAAAAAAATGCTATGAGGTATCACCAAAAACGTTTTATTTCCCAAATGTAGATATAAAAAAGTTTTTTTAATTTAAGTTTTAAAAATTATTTCGTCCAAATGGTGGCCTTGACGGCTGATACACATTTGGATCCGTTCTTGGAAGTTTTCCATCACTCTCACTACCATGTCGGGCGAAATTCCTTCAATTTCTTCTTGAATAGCCTCCTTTAGTTGGTCCAAGGACAGAGGACAATGTTTGAAAACCTCCTGTTGCCCTTACTCTTTGAACCCACAGCAAAATCGTTTTCCGGACTGGAACACTTTCATTAGCACGTAAACTGAACCGCGTGCGAAACACCCTCTACGTCGCAGCTATAGATTCGCCATTTTTGAAAAAAGCCTTCACTACAAAGCCTCGATGTTCACCCGACCACGGCATGGTGATGACTGAAAATTTTATTATGTACTGTACCTAACGGAACGGACTGCACCCCTCTACCTGCTTTGGGGACCCCAAAGTGATTTTTCGAAATGTGGGAGTTATTTCTGCTGCACCCTGTATTTGCATTTCTTTTTGTCTCTTTTTATTTTTTGTGCATTATAAATAGTACAGACCACATGATTTACTTCAGCCAACATTTATCCTCATCTAAACTATTATTTATTTATTTTAGCAGAGAAATGTGATTGGGACTACACACTCAATGGCATAGCAATGAATTGTGCACATGCCCAAATTTGAAGACTTTCGCGTGCTATAGCGGACGTGAACAGAAGACGTTTTGAAAGACATCACATGAATAATGTAAATATACATTATTATCGTAAATAATTGTTACTTTTGTAACAATTCAAACTTGTAAATGGTAAATCAAAGCAATTATGTTAAGTTATGGTCCCCGTTTGTGGGCAAACACCGAATATTTGAACAATTTGATGCTTTTTATACTCTTGCCATGCGACACCATGTCATCCAGTATCAGCGGATCCAGCAAACATTATAAGAGTGGTGCTGCTAAATGTAAGGCACCCAGGCAACAGGAACTGAAAAACGCTAAGCTTACCAAGATTTCCACCTTTCTCAAAACTGAGCAAGGACCAGCGGTGGTAACTAAGAATGCTGATGCTGGTGATTTGTCTCAACGGTTGCAAGCAGGTTATGCAGACAGCGCAGTGAGTGAAATGGTTGCAACTATACCGAATCTGGAAGTAGCTATACAACAGCTTCAGATCAGGTGCTATCTGCTGAAACCATTAAAAATGGAGAAACTACTAAAGACAAACAAACAATATATATGACAATGCAATTTCTTACCGACGAGGCAAATTTCTTGGAACCATTGACATCTCACTGTATGGTGTCCATTTTCTCAGAACTTGTGTAAAACAGGTTGATTGTGTAGTAGTATCCTGTTAGCCGGTGTTTTTGTTTTAATTTGTTAGAAATTGCTTTATTGTATAGCACAGAACAGTTTCTACTTTCTAGATTATGTTACATTTTAATCATCTTCTTTCACAAAGTTGTCTTGGAAAAGTAATCGGGTCCACATCTTACATATATTTATATACTGCTACTACTACACACACCTCCCACATTCAATTCCCACAATTTCTTTTATTTTTGCTAACTTACAGCTGCTGTAATAAAGCGATTTAAAAAGTTATTACAAATTCCATTTGGAGAGCTGGTTTGTTTGTCACCAGCGTGTGATCTGATAGTGTCGTGGTCGTGGACACCACTGCCCAGCCGGCCCAAAGGATCTAGTTTGTGAATAAATTACTAACAGTTAAATTAAACAGGAGGGGCCCACCTTAGGGCGCTGCACAGGGGTTTTCAGCAAGCTAGCCAAACCACTGTACACACTCATTTATAAATATACAATTTCTGCACATTCAATACATGTTACAGTAAAACACACACAATGATCGATGCAAACATATACAAAAATCAAGTACAAACTGGCAAATTACAAAAAAGACATGAATAGGACAGAATAAAGATAAAGAAAACAAAAATGGAACAAATAAAAGGAATAAATGATCAAAATATGAATTTACATAATTCCATAAAAAATAATTATTGTAACAGCAATAGAATAATAACAATAATAATGTTGTGAACTGGGTCTAAATTTATAGCAAAAAGTCAAACCAGAAAACACTAGAAAAAATTTTGAAATACTTCAAATTTGACACAAAAAGGTAGTGTTTCCATCTCCAAACTAGGATGAAGAAATGAGATAATTAACAATCTTTTAACTCATTCTGGGAGGTTGTGAACTCCAAAGCTCCACCCCTAACAACTGCTGCAACACCCTAGCAACAGATAGATGAAATGGAGGCATTCATCCCAAAATGGCATCTGGCCCATTTCAAAATAAAAATTGGAAATCAAATTGAAACACCAAATCAAAATAATCATAATGAAATTGAATTCCATGATATTTAAAACCCTGAAATAGAGTCTTTAACTGATCAAAAAGACCACAAAACCGAGACAAAAACTTTTTACCTCATTATTTCATAATACAAGGATACAAAATTGACCATCACAAGTGAAGAGCTCTAAACTGAATACATCACAAGACTAGTTATTCATTTCTTAGCTACAAAGATCATATCATCAAAACCGTTATTAATTAGAAACATATTCACAAAACACGGGAGACTTGAAACTCTTCCTATAAACACTGAGGGAGTCAACAGTGCGGTTCTAGAGACTTATAAGAAGACTACATATGTTGTGGTCCTTAAAGGAATAAGAATACATGGTTGAGGGCAATTTTATTTTCTGTTTTTTAAGACTGAAGATTGAAGACAGAAGGTAAGGTTGTTGTTTAATACAGGTAATGAGTCTAACCATGTAAATATTGCAATGACGTGTCGAGCAAGACACACTGGAGTTGCTTTCGTCTAAGTCTTCAAGATGCTTCCTGGCTTTTTATTTGGTGTGTCACAATAAAAACAGTTCCTTACTGCCACCTGTTGTCTGGGTCATGTGGACAACTCCAAAATAACAAAAAACACATTGCCTATGACCCACCTGCATCTTGCCTGCCCTTTAACCGTTTGCTTCCTTCTCTAGTCTCTGTAGCTGTCTTCCTAGCTAGCTCCAAAGCTGCCCTTCACCAACCACACTCTCCCCTTTTACTTTCCCAGAAGCATCATTAATTAACTCTGAGCCCTATCACTCAGCTCTCTCTCTAGCGAGGTGCCCTGAGCCCTCAAAGAGTGTTTTCCCCAAAGATTCTGCCCCAACCCTGCTACCACTTGCCACAGCCCATGCAGTAGTGAGACATGTCAGAATATGCAAGGATAGGGCTGTGAAGAAAGCCATGGCTAGAAAATACTAAGTAATTAGCTAACCAAACCTGACTGAAAACAAAATTCTTCCCAATTTACGTTTATTTGTTATAAGCAATCAGTCATCCCTTTAGCAAGATGGCAAGAACCTCCCAATGGCAACTGCATCTGCAACAGCCTTCACAAACTTGGAGGCATGTAACATACTCCAAATGAAATGTTAGAAAAAAAGAACAAAAAGGTAATGAACTAATCAAAAATTGAGTTATATCAGAATCATAATCATTTTCCTAATTTATTTTCTTTTCAGAAGATCTTTATAACACAAATTACATCATATAAAAGCAGTTTGAATCTTATATGTTAAGCATGACATTAGATAGACATTAAATTAAATGTGTTTGTCTGACTCAGATTAACAAACAGTACTAGACTACCCTATACACATGTACTGCTGAGTATCATTCCTTTCCAATATTTTAACAATACATATACCAAGACATAAATGTGAAAGAAATAACTCAGCTATAGGCAAGTATAAACATAAATTGGGTAAAATCATGATTTTACATGGTTTCAAACATGTAGTACAAGTGGGTACTGTGCAAGAAAGAAATTCCATTAATCTGCACCAAACTTGTTTAAATTTCAAAGAAATAAACATATGCTGCCAAAACAGCACTGACTAAGCCTCCCAACATGAAGTGAATGAATAAAACATTCTATCTGAAAAGTTTCCCTCGTAAATACATTCATATTCAATATAGCTCAGAAGGGAGTTTTCATATAAAACAGACATAAAAGTTACATTAATGGACACAACATAACAAAGAAACTTGACCTATAACTAACATTTATGTTGCTTATTATTTTACATAAATACATACACATATATTTTATATATAAAATATTAAATATTATAAAAGTCAAGTTTCCTTGTAATTTTATATATATATTGTAAATAAGGAGAGCAGGAAACCCAGAAAGGTTTGAGGATGGCCACTCTATATACTGAAAAATGCAGCAAAAAAACACAACTGAGTTCAAAACTGAACTGAATACAGAAGATAAAGCAGCGACATTTATATGGAGGAGACAGGAAAGGAATGGTCCAGGATGTCCAGAAAAGCAAGTGATGTCTTTGGTAGAAGTGATCATCAGAGGGCGGGGTTCTGCTGATGTCACTGTTTGGTTGGTTCTTCTGCTGGTCAGCAGAGGGACAAAAGGAGAGATGGTTGGGTGACAGCGGCAACCTTTGGTCCAACTTAGAAACAACATTATTTGAGCCTATCAACCTTCTCCCAAGTCAGTATATATATATATATATATATATATATATATATATATATATATATATTTGTAGCTAGCAGCTACCAGGAGCCCTCATCAGAGAAAAATGATTAGACATACAGGAAACAAAGGTAATATATAAACAAATGAGAAAGGAGGGTAGGTGGGTGTAAGTGGGCAGGTTGGAATAATAAGGTGGGGTTCAGAGGGTGTTGGTCATAAAGTCTTATTTAATATGTGGATGTTCTTCTTTTCAAGCCTGTGTATTTTGGGATCATGTCCACGTGTCTGTTGATGATGTTTTCATTTGAGAGCCACGATTCAGCCAGCTCTCTAGCACTTTTAGTTATTAGCCTTGAATCTTACTTGCACCATGTTCCAGTTAAATGTGTGTCTGGGTGAACTTGTATGTGTATATATCAGAGACAGTTCTTCCTTCTTACAGCACTCCAATGTTCTTGCATGTGTGCTGCGAGTGTGTTAGATGTTTGTCCCATGTATGCAGCCAGGTATGTGCTGCATGGTATAACATATACTGTGTTACTTGTCTCTGCTGCCGATTTCCTGCTTATGGCACTCAAAAGGACTGACCGCAGAGTGTTTGCTGGTTTATGCGTTATTTTATTGCCTGATCTGGAGAGTATGTACACTGTACTTTCTGATACACCAAGATGATAAGTAAGGCTATGCCAGCTGGTTCAGGTTGGAGTCGATTGTTTGCTAAGGTCTGGGGCGTCTCCTATGTAAGCATTGTTTCATAAATGGCTTAGGGTAGCCGTTTGATATGAACAGATGGAATTGATAGCATCTTTCATTTCTTCTTATTACAATCAGTGTAAATCCTTCTAAACAGTGTCTTGACACAACTCCATTTATGCGATGAGGGGTGATTTTTAGAAAAATTTAATATTTTGTCTGCTTAACATTCCTTGCAATAAACACTCGTAATCAAAGTGACATCACTACTTCTTTTAATGGGGATACTCAGGAAATTGATGCATTGGTTCACTTCTCTTTCCATAGTGAATTGGATTTCAGAGAATGTTGAATTGATGTTAGTGTGGAATTCATTCACTTTTTAATATGAAGAAAGTGTCTTTGACATAGTGTATCCAAAGTTTAGGTGTGAACTAGGTTAAAACTATGCTTTCAAATCACTGCATAACCAGTTCAGCTATTGAGTCCTGATAACAGAGAACCCATTGGCATCTTTCTGTCTGTCTGAAGTGAATTTTCTGGCAAAGTGATATTTTATGCATTGTTTTATTTGTGGCTTCATTCGTGCCATTATGGAGGGGTTGTTATTTAGTTTGTTTGTAAAGTCTCTGTGGCCATATGAATTGGAATCATGGTATACAGCGATACAACATCAAACGAGACCATGATTTCATCATCAGTAATGGATACATTCTTCAGACACTCTAATACCATCTCGGCGCTATTAACAAAATAATCCGATTCATACATTAAATGTCTAAGCATTTGAAAAAGTCTTTTAGATCAGTTATATGTTGGCCCACCTCTTAGACTGACCACAAGTCTGAATTTTAAAGGGTTTCTTGGATTTTCAGGACACCATAGAATTCCAGGCAGTTTGCATCACTGTATTTCATTGTATAATAATCCTGTTAATTTAAGCTCTTCTTATTATGGAGCTTATTCAGAGTGCTGTAAATCCTGTTCAAAGTGAATTTTGTTGGGTTGGTGGCTAGTTGCTCGGAAGTATTGGTGTCAGAGAGTATCTTTTCTATTGCAGTGACATACTGTTCTTTGTTCCCTACCACTGTTGCGCCCCCTTTATCAGCTGGCGTAATAACAATGCTGTTGTCATTTTATAGCGATCTGAAAGCCTTCTGTTCTTTTTTTTAGAGATACATACATTTGGATATCTTATAGTAACTGGCTGGCCACACAGCACACCTTATTTCCTGTGTGTTGTCTGCTGGTATCCTTTCAGTTTGTATAATGTGTCCCAAGGTGCCTAGGAAGCGTCTTTATGATTAACATTTTCTACTGTGGTAGAAAGCTATCTTTGGAAAAATTGTATATTCCAGATTGTGGTTTATTGGTAGACATATTCCTGGTGAGTGTGTTGCATTTTTATTGAGTACATCACATTTAGATTTATGGCTTTTAGAAGCTGTGACCTGGATGTGTTTTTGATATATATATTGTGGAATATGGCTGGCAGCTTCTCCCAGCCAATACCCTCAAGCCGCCAGATGGAGCCCTCCCTGCAATATGGAGGTGCCCCGAATACCATCAGGGCATCATGGACATTTGAGTCTTTATTCACAGCCCTGCTGGATACCGTGGGGGCCACCAGAGGACGCTGCAGGGAGGCCCAAAGACTTGTATTTTCCGTATAGTCTGGAAGTACATCCCAGTCACGGGGACAAAAGAAATGACATACTTACGGGCTGAAGAAGAAAAGGAGTTTTCACCCAACCCGGAAGTGTTATAAAGTCACATGGATTGAGAGACAGAAACACTTCCAGGTCACAAACTATAAAAGGATTGTGAGAGATTCCAGCAGTGAGCTGAGTTGGGAGGAAGGGTGACAACGCGTCTAGGAGTATAGGATTGTGATTGTATTTGATTACTGATTGTTTATCGTGTATAGTGGAGGTGCTTTGTGCACACTTTATGAAATTAAATTCATTATTGGGACTTTTTATCTGCTGTCTGAGCGTGGTGTCTGAGGGTTCAAGGGGTCGACAGCGCCCCTATCTGTCACAATATATATATGCTATGTCAGAAATACACTCTTAGGGGACACCTTCAGGACTCCAACAAGGTAAGCACTGACTGTCTTTGATGAAGGCAGGTGTTAACTTCTGATCCCCTTTTTTGTCAGTAGACCTGAAGACTACCTCCCAGATTTTTGACTAATATCATTTCCACCATAGTTTAGAAAGCTCTATCTCTTGCACCTTGTGCTCCATATGAGCATTCAATGAAGCAGATGTTAGCATTCATTAACAAACTTGTAGCGGTCAGAAGCCGCTAAGATTCACACCGTCGTGCGTGATGGTGATTTATTTATTTTACTCAGGGACAGGGACAACCCCAGCCTTGGCACGACACACACATACTACGGAGACAAAAAAGAAAAACACGCTGGGAATTTAAATGATAAAAAAGTATAATGAAATTAAATTAACTAAATTAAAACAATAATACCACCCCTGATCCCTTTCAACGATATTACATTTAACAGATAAACACGACAAACACGTAGTAAAGTCCATGGATGAAATGGGCAGCGGTGAAGTTAAGTCCAGCGATTTGCATGAAGAGAGGGAAATGGAAAAACACAGTCCTACCGGTAATTGCTGAAGTATGATGACAGATGAATGGTTCAGGAGCACTCCTTCTTCCGGGAAAGCCAAAGAATCCAGACACTGTCCTCAGTAAACAGTAGACAGGTAGACAAATGATTCCAGACCCCAACAAACAATACAATCCAGGACTCGAAGATGTATGGCAGAAAAACGGCAGGCAATCCAACAGATAAATACAAGCACCAAACAAACAAAACAAACTATTTTCCCTTCGACCCCTGCCCTCTTTGTAAACCCCTCTGGGCACCTTTGACCCCAACAGCCCCTGAAAGGAATGCTGGGAGATGCAGTTCTAACTAATGGTAGCACTGCTACAAACTCAAAAGGTGAGAGTGACAAACTTCTCTGGAAAGGTGTGTGGTAAAGGGTCCATGGAGCAGCAAAGTTTTTGCATACACAATCAAGTTCTATAGCATACAATGCTGTCTAACTGTGGCCCAACAGTGGAAAGGGTCACTTGTAGAAAGCTGCTTCTCGCAAATGGGCCTTCTCCATGTTGGTGACAGTCATTATGGAAAAAACAGCAAGTGGACTGGAAATCCAGCAATGGTGGTTGAAAGAAAAAATAAATAAAGGAGCAAGAACTGGATCTTAATAATTCACCGGAGGCAACATCTCACTTGCATAACCTATTCAAAGTGATCTGTGACTGGCCAGCTCTGTTTTCAGGTGATTTATGATTGGTTGGCTCTGGGAGTGATGTAAAGTGGTCTATAACTGGCCAGCACTAGCACAGATTTACAGTGGTGTGAAAAACTATTTGCCCCCTTCCTGATTTCTTATTCCTTTGCATGTTTGTCACACAAAATGTTTCTGATCATCAAACACATGTAACCATTAGTCAAATATAACACAAATAAACACAAAATGCAGTTTTTAAATGATGGTTTTCATTATTTAGGGAGAAAAAAAATCCAAATCTTCATGGCCCTGTGTGAAAAAGTAATTGCCCCCTTGTTAAAAAATAACCTAAGTGTGGTGTATCACACCTGAGTTCAATTTCCGTAGCCACCCCCAGGCCTGATTACTGCCACACCTGTTTCAATCAAGAAATCACTTAAATAGGAGCTGCCTGACACAGAGAAGTAGACCAAAAGCACCTCAAAAGCTAGACATCATGCCAAGATCCAAAGAAATTCAGGAACAAATGAGAACAGAAGTAATTGAGATCTATCAGTCTGGTAAAGGTTATAAAGCCATTTCTAAAGCTTTGGGACTCCAGCAAACCACAGTGAGAGCCATTATCCACAAATGGCAAAAACATGGAACAGTGGTGAACCTTCCCAGGAGTGGCTGGCCGACCAAAATTACCCCAAGAGCGCACAGACGACTCATCCGAGAGGTCACAAAAGACCCCAGGACAACGTCTAAAGAACTGCAGGCCTCACTTGCCTCAATTAAGGTCAGTGTTCACGACTCCACCATAAGAAAGAGACTGGGCAAAAACGGCCTGCATGGCAGATTTCCAAGACACAAACCACTGTTAAGCAAAAAGAACATTAGGGCTCGTCTCAATTTTGCTAAGAAACATCTCAATGATTGCCAAGACTTTTGGGAAAATACCTTGTGGACTAATGAGACAAAAGTTGAACTTTTTGGAAGGCAAATGTCCCGTTACATCTGGCATAAAAGGAACACAGCATTTCAGAAAAAGAACATCATACCAACAGTAAAATATGGTGGTGGTAGTGTGATGGTGTGGGGTTGTTTTGCTGCTTCAGGACCTGGAAGGCTTGCTGTGATAGATGGAACCATGAATTCTACTGTCTACCAAAAAATCCTGAAGGAGAATGTCCGGCCATCTGTTCGTCAACTCAAGCTGAAGCGATCTTGGGTGCTGCAACAGGACAATGACCCAAAACACACCAGCAAATCCACCTCTGAATGGCTGAAGAAAAACAAAATGAAGACTTTGGAGTGGCCTAGTCAAAGTCCTGACCTGAATCCAATTGAGATGCTATGGCATGACCTTAAAAAGGCGGTTCATGCTAGAATACCCTCAAATAAAGCTGAATTACAACAATTCTGCAAAGATGAGTGGGCCAAAATTCCTCCAGAGCGCTGTAAAAGACTCATTGCAAGTTATCGCAAACACTTGATTGCAGTTATTGCTGCTAAGGGTGGCCCAACCAGTTATTAGGTTCAGGGGGCAATTACTTTTTCACACAGGGCCATGTAGGTTTGGATTTTTTTTTCTCCCTAAATAATAAAAGCTATCATTTAAAAACTGCATTTTGTGTTTACTTGTGTTATATTTGACTAATGGTTAAATGTGTTTGATGATCAGAAACATTTTGTGTGACAAACATGCAAAAGAATAAGAAATCAGGAAGGGGGCAAATAGTTTTTCACACCACTGTATATGACTAACTTCCTATCTACTACTGTATTTCTTTATTTAATGGAGACTGGGGATGTTTTTATTTAGGACTACTCCTGGAAGCTCTGCAATACCAGGAGCAGGCCTTGGCCCAGTGGAGTGAACCCCACATAACAAGGCCAAAATTCTCAAACACCTGTTCAATACTCTGCAGACCACCTTAGATGAGGAAGGCTATCAAATACCAAACTGACAGGAATAAGGTTGTAAGTATTAATATACTTACCTGATGTAATTTGTAATAATGGAAAAGAATAAGAGAAAATGTTTATGGTATTATCAAACTTAATAGAGAGCTGTGGTGTAAAGTGGTAAACAATGTAAAACTTATCCATGGGAAAAAAAGACAAATTCTCTCATTACTTATAATGTATAATCTACATGTCTGTTCTTTAGTTGTATGCTCAAAATATATTAGTAACAGTTACTTCCATAAAAATTAGAGTACATTGTAAACAGGAAAACACATTCCCATAATACTATGCTTTTGAATTGAAGGCAGGACATTTGACCATTGAATGAGGTGGGGGGGTGGTCTTTATTGCTTTCAGTTCCATTTTCTGTGCTCATTTGCATGGTTGCCACAATATTATCTGTAGAAATGACCCTTGACACTAGCTGTGATATACATGCCCTGTGATGTAATCGTTCTGCCCCCATAAAAGATGGAGGCGTACATAATCAGGTGACTGAAGTTTGGCTAATCCTCAAAGGAAAGGCCTTGAGTAGTGGAGGCTAAAATGCATTTCCAAAAATAGTTATTATGCAGTCAATTGATTCTGACTTGGCTTTATAGTTTGGATTTTTTATGTAAAGTTATGACATTTGTTAGTGAGCCTTGGTTGTCTGACCATTCTTTTTTTCCACATCAATCTGAGTAACATCTTTGCTGTTCCTCAAAAACATTATAACCCTGTGAGATCATTGCCTGCTCAAACATTCCATTAACTCATCTCCATGCATTTTTGCTTCTCTGTCCTAGCTTCTGTTCTTCTCATCAGAAAAACTGTGCCAAATTACTTCTCCTCTAAAATGTGAAAGGAACTTTAGCTGAGAGGTGACTTTAAACCTCACATTTGGGGTCACTTCTGCCCTAATCCTGCATGAAACCAGAGCTCCCTTTAGTGGTCCTTGTGTTTCTGCACACCTGAGCCTTTTTGGAATTGAAAGGACCAATCCATCTCTCCTCACTACTTCTTTAAGGGGCAAACCTGTTACTTCTGTCTTATCCTTGGACTACATGCTGGCCACTATTGGTCCAGAGGTATTCTAACCTTTGTTCATGGCTTCACATTCTCACTATAAAGAGGGTCAGGTTTTCCTGGCATACATTATATCCATACATATCCATATCCATATCCATATCCATATACATATTCATAGCACGTGTGGGAAAAGTCAGTCCTGGAGGGCCGCAGTGGCTGCAGGTTTTTGTTCCTACCCAGTTGCTTAATTAAAAAATAATCCTTGCCAATAATTTAATTTCATGGCTTGTTAGTGCTTTAGCTCTGTCATGTCAAGTCATTCTCATATCCTAGATTTTCTTCCCCTTTCTAAAAATATCATACAAATGATTTGAAATCTAAAACAGATAAGTAATTTTCAGTGCTTCACTTTTTTCTCTTCACTTTCCTTCCAAGTATTTAATGAAACCCAATAGTGCATGATAAATACACACAGGTGTAAATGAAAACAAGCTAAATGGAGAAATGTTGGTTTCTTTTGTCATTTGTATCTTATTGCTAATAGGGAGCAATTAAAAACCAAGAATACAGCTGTTTAAGATTAAAATAAGCAATAAGGGTTCAAAATCTTAACGAGCGAGACAACTGAAATGAGGCAGAAGTGTTACTTGAGCAATACATGCTTCTTATTAAGCAACTGGGTTGGAACAAAAATCTGCAGCCACTGCAGCCCTTTAGGAATGACTTTGCCCACCACTGAATACAGTATACACATTTCCAGTATAGTCCTGGAGGAACACTTCCTGTATCTTGCATTCTATTTTTTTGCTTCCCACACATTTCCAGGAGTTACTCCTGGCAAGAGCTGTCAAAGCAGCACATGCTTCTTTCTCCCCCTCTCTTTCTCTAATGATTTTTTTACTTGATTCTACAATTTCTTTTCAGCCGTATTAACATATGTGATTTGTAAAGCTGTTAGGGCAGTGAAAGCTGACTTATAAAACAAATGTTGATTGTACTGTAAGAAATACTTGATTTCAAGCAAATATTACATTTTTGACCCATTTCTTTGCAACACAGCAGTGGATGAATTGGATCATTAACTCTCTCCCTGTTTGATTTGTATTCATAATTTATTTTTGTCTATTTATCATGCTGTCATTACCATAGAACAGTCTTCGACTTTAATAGAGCATAACTGATAAGGACTTAGGGAACCAGAAGATTTTTAAAAACGCAGCTTGATTCTCTTTTTCCATTGCTGTTTGAAAGCTTTATGCCTGTAATAGTCGAAGAGCCTGAAGTGTTGCCAGGAGCTGTCTCTTAGTGTCCGAGAGATGTGGCCTGATGAAGACAGAGCCAAGAATTATTTCTGAGCCAGTGAACTGGCCCATGGGCCTGAGGTGCAGCCAGAGGTTGGTTATCATCAGTTTTCCCAGTGTGCTTTATCCCTTCCTCTTATATTTGGCAAATCAACTTTAATCCTGCAGTTTTGCAATTTTTCTTAACTGCTCAAATCAGAGAACACATTTTATATATTCGGGAGATACACACTATGAATAATGAACTTGTAATATCACGTGGATTGGCTCTGGTTTCCTGCTATAGTCTGTGAAAGAATGAGTCTCAAAACACTGAAAAGGTTTGGGGAAGCCACCCGTATGTTGTCCTTGGCTGCAAAAGGGTTTTTAAAGTAAGCACTGATGTGCATAGATTGAGCTCCAGACTGAACTAAACTGGTAGTGGAGAAGATGCTGGTTTTAAAGGGTGAGACCGGAAGTGGTGTCATCTGAGGCCGGAAGCTGGAAGTGATGTCTTTCTTGGCGCCGGAGTCAGAAGTGACATTGTTGTTAAATCAGGCAGGTTTTTCCATATTTGGCCTGCAGAGATAACAGAACAAGGTTTAGTGCACCCCACCACCCCCTGGCCTGGTGGGTAATTACCTTCACTTGGTCCATTCAGCTCCCTCCTAGTCGCACATGTGTGACAAAAAGCCTGTGAACTTGTCCAGGTTTGGGATATGCCTTTTTACTTTCCCATGAGGGTAAAAATGTCACTCATGTCAATTTAAAACAATACTTGCTATAGCTGCATTGGTCCCGAATTTCCAAAATTCTGCAGGTTTTAGCTGGCTTCACAGGATGATTCAAGCAAAAGTGTGTTCCAAATAATTAAGCAGACCAAATGTCTTCATTTTAAAAGTCTTCACGCAGAAAATTTCGAAGAAATTGATATTAAAGGAAGAAGTTCTTGTTTAAGAAAATGTCTGTTTTAGGCTTATTTATCTTGTATGATTTCACGAAGTTTGGTCATACAGTCATACCTTAGGTATGTTAAGCACATTCAGAAAAATGTATGCCATCTCCTATTTGCAAACTTATCTTACAGTCCATGCTAGCAATTAAACTATTTTCTGGCTTAATTAACACTCAGCTTTTACTGATAAAACAAAGGATGTTCTATTTCACATTAACTTACAGAGGGTAAAAGTATAAGTAGTTATGAGAAAGTGATATTTTATTATTTTATTGAAATTAAGCAATTATAACATTAACATTAAACATTCTATGATTGGCTCTTACACTTGTTGTTAAAGGGCTAACACATTCCAATTTATACAGTATACTGTGTGGAATATGGCCGGCCATTCATCCCGGCCAATACCCCCAGGCCGCCAGGTAGAGCCCTCCCTGCAGCATGGAGGTGCCCCGAATGCCAGTAGGGAATTATGGACACTGGAGTTTTCCTTTACAGCCCTGCTGGATACCACGAGGGCCGCTAGAAGGCGCTGCAGGGAGAAGCAGTGACTATTTGCCCTACGCCCCGGAAGTACGCCCGAGTCACATTGACAAGAGGAATGACGTACTTCCGGGATGAAGAAGAGGATTTTATCTGACCCGGAAGTGATAAGGAGTCAAATGGACTGAAGAATGAGAAACACTTCCGGGTCAGGGACTATAAAAGAGACTGAGAAACACCAGAGCATTGAGCTGAGCTGGGTGGAAGGGTGGCAACGCGTCTGGGAGAGTGGAGGAATTGTTTATTGATTAGTGATTGTGTATTAATGAGTATTGTGGAGAGGAGGGTGCTTTGTGCACTGTTGTTAATTAATAAAGTCAACTATTGGGCTTTTATCTGGTGTTTGGCGTGTTGTCCGAGGGTTCAAGAGGACGAGAGCGCCCTCTATCTGTCACAGTGGCGTAGCCAGCAGGATTCTCTGGCCGTCCTTTTGGCAGAGGACCTGTGCACAAATTTTCTGTGGGCTGAGAACCCTAAGAAGACAACGTGTAGGCACGCAGCAACAGCGCTGGAACCCACCTTCACCAAGTCGGAGATGGGGAAGAAGAAAGGCAAGCAGAGCGACAGCACCAGCGGGAGAATCACGCTCATAATGGCCAATGCTCGGGAAGAGCTACGGAGCGGCTACACAAGTCGGGAAAAGCCTCCAGAAAGAGACGATCGCTCTGAGGTATGTGCCGGGAATTGAATTGAAAATCCTTTCAAAATAACTCACTTTGTCCCCTGCATGTACCTCGGAGAGAACGTGCCAGGAGCGGGCATGCCCATTGGCTCCTGGTCGGAAGGTAAGGTGAGTGAGAGTTTGAGCCTGCCCAGGCCGAATTAACTAATATTACTGACGTACGGGAACTTGAAAAACTAATCGAGCCCATATGGAGTATTTTGCAGATGCTCGAGGTGATAAACAACAACAACAACATTTATTTATATAGCACATTTTCATACAAAAAAATGTAGCTCAAAGATCTTTACATAATGAAGAATAGAAAAATAAAAGACACAGTAAGAAAATAAAATAAGTCAACATTAATTAACATAGAATAAGAGTAAGGTCCGATGGCCACGGTGGACAGAAAAAAAAAAAAAAACTCCAGACGGCTGGAGAAAAAAAATAAAATCTGCAGGGATTCCAGACCATGAGACCTCCCAGTCCCCTCTGGGCGTTCTACCTAACATACTGTAAATGAAACAGTCCTCTTTGTATTTAGGGTTCTCACGGAAGGACTTGATGATGATGGTCACGTAGACTTCTGGCTTTTAGTCCATTAATGTTGGAGCATCAACATGATGCTTTGAGTAGGTGGTGGTGGCGCAGGCCGCCACCACAAAGAAACCGGAAAAAGAAACAGAAGAGAGAGCAGGGGTTAGTACGGATTTTAGAGCCACCATGAATAGTTGTTATGATGAATTGAACATACAGAGTATCAGGAGTAAGTTAAAGTGAAGTTATGAGAAGGCCATGTTAAAGTAATGTGTTTTCAGCAGTGTTTTAAAGTGCTCTACTGTATTAGCATGGCGAATTCCTATTGGCAGTGTATTCCAGATTTTAGGTGCATAACAGCAGAAGGCTGCCTCACCACTTCTTTTAAGTTTAACTTTTGGAATTGTAAGGAGACACTCATTTGAGGATCTAACGTTATGATTTGGAATATAGGGTGTCAGACATTCCGATATATAAGATATAAGATATATAAGATTATTTAAGGCTTTATAAACCATAAGCAGAATTTTAAAGTCAATTCTGAAAGACACAGGTAACCAGTGTAGTGATATCAAAACTGGAGAAATGTGTTTGGATTTTCTTTTCCTAGTTAGGATTCTAGCAGCTGCATTCTGCACTTGTTGCAAATGAAGATCTTTGGAAATCTGAGAGAGACGGCCGAAGCAAGTGGATGAATTCCTGCGGCGTTTAGGCTAACAACCTCCCATCTTATATGATTTGGCGGTACAGGTAGGTAATGCCGGTACCTTACAGCATAGAGGGATGCAGTGTGATCTGGGCTTGCGTTTAATAAGTAGTGGGTGCCAAATCACTGCGGGCCCTACAAAAGAGTGCGGAACGTTGACCGAGTGGTCAGGGGAAGGGCCGATCGAGCTGGAGCAGCTGGATGGTGCTGCCTCTCGGTGCGATTCGTTCCTGATGACCCCGACCCATATTATAAATAAATCAAAGGGGATTCAGACAGTAAAAGGGCTCTCTTTGAGTCATAGAGAGACCCAAACTGTAAACAAGCCCCAGATTAAACAGGAGGTCCCAAAAATAAAACGGGGGTCTCCTGACAAAAGAGAAAAGGGTGCTGAGACATCAGAGGCGGCTGGGGTCTCCTCCTCAGCGGAAAAAGGTTGCGGAGCCAACATTTGCTAACTGTTTTCAGTTCCGCAGAGGGAGAGTAACTGGAGGACGGAGGCAGTGCTATGGATGCCGAAGGTCGGGCCACATTTGGCGATATTGTCCTTGGAGAACAGGGGACCAGATGTCGAATTGGACTAATATTCCCCCTAGACTCTCCAGGGAATGCGAGACAAGGATCAGCCAAGGTTCGACCGGAAACTCCTCTTGGAGGAAGACTTCCCTCGTGGGACTGGCCGCTCTGAATCATTATTGGTCATTCATCCTGGCCAATACCCCCAGGCCACCAGGTGGAGCCCTCCCTGCAGCATGGAGGTGCCCCAAATGCCAGCAGGGAATTATGGACGTTGGAGTTTTCCTTTACAGCCCTGCTGGATACCACGGGGGCCGCAGGGAGAAGCAGTGACTATTTGCCCTACATCCCAGAAGTATGTCCAAGTCACATGGACAAGAGGAATGTACTTCCAAGATGAAGAAGAGGATTTTATCTGACCCAGAATTGATAAGGAGTCACATGGACTGAAGGATGAGAAACACTTCTGGGTCAGGGACTATAAAAGAGACTGAGAAACACCAGAGCATTGAGCTGAGCTGGGTGGAAGGGTGGCAATGCGTCTGAGAGAGTGGAAGAATTGTTTACTGATTAGTGATTGTGTATTAATGAGTATTGTGGAGAGGAGGGTGCTTTGTGCACTGTTGTTAATTAATAAAAGTCCAACTATTGGACTTTTATCTGGTGCCTGGCGTATTGTCCGAGGGTTCAAGAGGACGAGAGCACCCTTTATCTGTCACAACTGTTATCTTAGTTTACAACTTACTTTTTACATTCATCAGTTACATTTTTTGAAGAAATAGAGGTTTTTTACTTTCCAATATATGAAAAAAATATCACAACCTAGAGCAATATAGCATAACTCCACAACCTGAATAAAAGAAACTATTCATGTATCCATTCATTTTTGGCTCAGACGTTTTCGATTATAAGATTACAGGAGATGTATCAACTCATGCCTTGGATAAAAAACATAAAAACCTGACATCTCAGTCCTGGATGAGAAATCAGTTCATTGCAAGATATATCTACTCAGACATGCAGTCACTCATCATACAAAACCAGCAGCATATATGACTTTGGGATCTGAGAGAAAACAATTAAAACAGATCTGTTGGGTATGATATAGTGTTGATTTCCAGAACTTATAAAGTTAAAAGGAGAACATTTCTTGCATTTTGAAGACAGTATGATAAATGCTGTGTACAGTAGCAACAATGATGAAATGAGGGGAGACCCAAAAAATTTGAGAATCAGTCAAAACCAAACGAGAAGAAAATAGCTATTGACTATGCTTCTAGGTATTGCATGTCTTCAGTCTTTTTAATAATCAGTCCACTGAAATGGCTATGTTGATTGAATGTGTATTTCTGACATTTATTTTGCAATTATGCACTTGACTTCGGCAATTTTTTCCTCCAAGCCAAAAAAACGCATTAGGTCATATTGAACATCAAAATAACGATGATCGCATTTTTGCAAATTGACAGACTTGTTAATCAAGAGTTTTCCCTTGAGCAGATGTTTAATCAGCAATATTACAATGAGCTGCTGCGGCGTAGGTGGGGAAAGCAGCAGCAAAAAACATCTGGAGAAGTGGTGCACCCAAAACTGGATTTTTGCAATATGAAAACACACCTGTCAGTCAAAGAGTTGTTGACCAAAAAAAAGTGCTTGTTTTACATCCCTGCGAATTTGCTAGAACTCAGTTCCCAAGCCTTCTGTTTGTTCCTGAAATTAAAATTGAGACTGAAGGGCAGATGATTCACTGCAGAAAAAAATCCAGAAAAAAACTGTGAGAGCCTCTAGAACTTGTGACAAAAGATCAGTACATGAAATATTCTAGAAATAAAAGAAATGCTGGAACAAGTATATTACATTTAAAGGGGTGTATTTTGATGGTGACTAAAATGGAATTGTAAATTGTATAATAGTTTTTTTTAACAATTTCAGGAATTTATGGGTCCCCCCCCTCATAGATAGATAGATAGATAGATAGATAGATAGATAGAGCTATCTTATTATGACTTCAAAAAATATATCGAGCTGGCAAATCTCTTACAGTGGCCACACAAACAGCAGAAGAGTCTTATTAGCTCATTGGAAAGTGTTATACTGATAATGATTTGGAGAAGTATAATTAGAAATTCATGGTATTCAATAGTAGGCTTTACAGAAAATAATGAATGGAACTCTATCTCTCAGCAACTTAGTAAAAATATGTACTATTCCCCCCACTGTGCCCAGGTTAAGGACAGTGTGGAATATAACTGACCACAGACAGACACCGAGACACAAGTCCCAAAAACACACACTTTTAATTCTTCCTCTGTCCTTTATACAACACATAACAATGCACCAGTTACCCACAATTACTCAGTCCTTTCTTCTTTTCTCTCTTCTCTTTCTGCCTCCACTTCTCTCCCGCCAGCTCTGTCCTCTGCCTCCCGACTCAGGCTCTCTGAATGGAGTGAGGCGGCGCCTTTTATAAAGCCCCGGATGTGCTCCACGTGCTCCATGATGACCTTCCTGCAGCACTTCCTGGTGTGGCGGAAGTGCTGCATAGACACCAGGAAGCAGTCTAGGTGTACCTGGTTCCTGTTCTGGCAGCACTTCCTGGTGTGGTGGAAATGCTGCAGTCCAAGGTTCCATAGTCACCTGGGTGCCCCCTGGCAGTGGTCATATCAGGGCGGCTGCCCTCTCGTGTCCCAAGGGAGGTATTGTCCCTCTTCCGGTCCACCCAAGTTCCAGGCATCCTGGCTGGGCAGGATCCCCAGCTCTCTGCCACAACAGATATTCTAAATAAGGGCAGATATAAATTATCCCATGGAAATATGCAATTTTGCAATAACAGAAAAAAGCACATTTACAAAATTGTGCTTTATGCATCTCTTTGGCAATCAGTTAACCTTCTTGGCGTTAACCCAAAGCTTTTGTTGGGCTTATACAGTAACTCTATGCAAATACCGTTAAGGCTGAGTGTGTCTCTCAGAGATAGCTGTATTGTTCACATGTATAATGTTAAGCCTGAACAGCACTCTCAACAGTATTCTACTATTATCTAGTGAATAAAATAACATAATGCTGAAATAAAATAATAAATATTGTTACACATTTTTCCACTGTACGGTAACTAGACAATATTCATAAGTGAAGTGGAGCTTTCAACCAAAACAGACAATGGCAAGAAAACAAGAAAGCTGTAAAGCCAATTTTAGAACAAACTGAAACTGAACTATTAAGTGATAGTAATGACGATGTGAATTGGTCATCAGACGTTCAGACTCAGATAATGAAACTCGTGCACACGACACTGTACGAGTGACTACGGTGATATTCACAGTGAATTTAGTCACATGAAGCTTCATAGTGGCAAACAGGTAAAATGATTGCAATCAAGTTGAAGGACAAGAAAGACATTAGCCTTCTAAGCATTGTTCACTATACAGCAACTGTCAATGTTTGTGCCAGGGGGAATGTGGAAGTCACTAAGCCTTGCAGTGTGGATGCTTGCAATACCATAATTTAGATCAGGCACTGATATTATACTCCCTCAGGTGAAAGCAACAGAAAAAAATTATAAGGAAAGCACAGAAAGAAAAATGCTTCTACCTGCCTGATTGCAACATCGGGCTGTGCATCGATAATTATTTCAAAACATACTACACAAAAGGGCATGTGCTAAATCTGTTTTCCTTAGATGTTCTTTGACATAAGAAGCAAATCCACAATTGTATTTGTAGATTATTCAAAATTAGATAGATTAAAATCACCAAACTCTGTACAGATGGACTCAGTCAAAAACATGTGAATGGATTTGGGAAACGAAAATAAACTTAAGGAGATACTGAGACACTGTATATAAAGAAATAACAAAAGCAAATAGGATTTTATAGTGTACTATATGGAGAAATTAAGTCTAAAATTTGATTCTGAGCCCAAATATGTATGAACTACCTTGATGCTTGCCTACACAGTAGTCACTGGATCAACACCTATATATATGAAAACACTTCTGAGGTCCTATGTTCTTTCTCAACCACTTAGTTCTGCTAATTAACACTGTCTGGTGATGGCATTTCTTCATGGTACCAAATCTCAGTCCCGACTCTTTTAACATGTAACTCCTGGCTGGTGGATCGAGCTACCCACCTCCATTTGAAATTCTGACTCCCTCGATGTATTTCAAAAGCATTTGAAAAACTCTATTGTTTGGTGAATTTCTGTCTAACTGATTCTAGCTGATAGGTAATGTAGCCTAGAAATTTGTACCTAACTTGTATGTTGTTTTGAGCTCTCCACTTTCATAACCCTTTCTTGTAACACTTCTTCCCAAAGTCTGTGACAATGGGGGTTGGCTCCATGCTTCCACTTCTGTTTGGAAGCCTCTTGAACGATAGTCATAACCAAGATGAGCTGGGCAAATGAGGACACACACATATAGCAAGGGGTATGTGTAACAGTGACTTAGCTTTTTTATTAAAATCAATCCCAAAAACAAACAGTGCAGTAATGCCAACTCTTCAATAATAAATAAATAAATAATCCATAAAAGCAAAGTTAAAATTCCACAACAGGAAACTTTTCTTAAAATCTCAGTCCCCGGTGCATCCCTTTAAAACCAACATCTCCTCTACTTAATCTGCATGCGGCCTCACTGCAGAGTTGACGCCCAACCGACAGGCACAGCCAGCTTTCATTTCCAGGCCCAGGTCCCTGCTGTCCATGGCTGTCAGCAGTGCTCCCAATCTGAGCCTCACCTTGCTCCTTCTTCCTCCTGCTGCCTCTCCTCAGTCTTACGCAGGAGCGAGGTCTGCATTGCAGCTTGCAGCATATGAAGCTACATAGATGCAGACTGGTCACAATACCCACACTGACCCTGTCCATCACCAAAAGCACCTACAATGGGCATGTGAGCATCAGAACTAGCAATGAAAGGAGGTGGCATAGTCAGATAATTCACTAGATCATGTGGATGGCCGGGTGCATGTGTGTCATTTACTTGGGGAATAGATGGCAACGGGGCAGAGGCAGTGTGATGCTCTGCACAATGTTCTGCTGGGAAACATTGGGTCCTGGCATTCATGTAATGTTACTTTGACAAGTAACACCTACCTAGAGACTGTTGAAGATCACATTCACCCCTTGTTGGAAATGGTATTCCCTGATGGCAGTGGCCACTTTTAGCAGTATAATGCACCCTGCCACACTGCAAAAATTTTCAGGAATGGTTTGAGCAAAATGACAAAGAAGTTCTGTGTGTTGACTTGGCCTCCAAATTCCCAGATCTCAATCCCATTTAGATTAATTAGATTAGATTAGATAAACTTTGTTAATCCCAAGGGAAAATTCACATACAGCAGCAGAAACATAAAACAAGGATAGACCCAAATGACAAATAATATAGCCAATCAATCAATTGATATGTATAAATAAATAAATGTATATTGTTCAGATATTTCAAAATGGTATTTCAAAATAAATTTAACAAGTGCCCTGTAAAGAAGCATTGAAATGCCTGATAGCCCTGGACAAAAAAGACCCCAGAGGCGCCTCTTTGAACACCATGGTGGAAAATGCTTGTGGCTAAAAGTCTCCATGAGAGCACCCCCTAGAGGTGATGGAGGGGATTTTTTCATGATGGCATCCAATTTTGTCAAAATCTTCTTTTTGACAACAGCTTCCAGTGTGTCGAGGGTTTGTCCTGTGATGGTGTCCTTATTATTCAGGCATTGTTGTTCTTTTGAGCTCAAGTTGCTTCCCCAGGAGACCACAGCATAGAACACCACACTGGCTGATAGAACATTTTCAGCAGCTTGTTGCACACATCAAACGACCTGAGTCTCCTTAGCAAGTATAGTCTGCTGTGGCTCTTTTTTTACAGAGTCACTGTGTTGTTAGACCAATCCAGTTTGTTTTTTGTATGGACTCCAAGGTAGTTGTAGCTCTGCACCACTTCCATGTCCTCCCCATGAATACTGACAGGTCTCAAAGACTCCTTGGTGCGCCTAAAGTCCACCACCAGCTATTTCTGTACATTGCAAGCTCTAGTTTTGTGCTGGAAATATATTGTGTACAGTATGAACAAGAAGGGAGATAGGACAGTTCTACGAGGTGCTCCAGTATTCCATACCACCATTTCTGATGGTATCTGATCCATGGATATCCCTCCTCAAACCTTTCAGGATTTAAAGGATCTGCTGCTAACATTTTGGTGCCAGATACCACAGGACATCTTTAGAGGTTTGTACAATTCAAGCCTCAATGGGTCCAAGCTGTTTTGGGGGCACATGGGAGACCAACGCAATATTAGGCAGGTGGTTTTAATGTTGTGGCTGATCTTTGTATATACAGCAATTAAGAGAAAGTTCAATAAACAACATCTCATGTAACACTTCAGTACTTTTTAAATAATTGGGCAATAAAAATAATGCTGTTGCACAAATGGAAATGTGTTGCAAAATGGAACAGAATATGTCTGATTGGTCATCCATCAAACACTGCAGCCTTTCAATTAAGTGTCTGAGGGGAATAGCATGTCTCCCAACAAGATTTAATGGAATTGTGGGTACAAAATGAGTCATTGATAAATACACTTTCATTTGTTGTTATGACTAATACTTTATGTTAAATACACACTCACATACTGGAGTGGAAAGTACAGCGAAGTTCATTTTCTTTTTCCAGGGTGTGGCATGGAGCTTCAAGTGCTTCATCTTTGTGTATCAAGCCTGTTGACACAGGTGAGAGCCCTGATGAGATCTCCATACTTCATCTGTCACCCTTAGCTCATCTCCCTGTGGAAAGATATCATCTTTTTGTATTCTTTTATAATTAGGTCTGCCTGTCACTATCTACTAACCTGCCCCCTTAGGGCTTCCAGCTGTAAGACAGCCGCTGTGTGTCTGTTCTCTTTTTTAATGTCTCACATTACATTGCAAGCCAGAACACTGAATAATTATTGCAGTTAAGGGAGAAGGAGGTGTGGAGGGTATGGCAGGGGTGGGGAAGGCCCACAGGATGATTCACCGTGGCTGAAACATTTGCCGCTTTTGTTTTCCCCTCTCGCCTTCCCCGCAAATGCCTGGTGAATCAAACAAACATTTTCGTCTGGAAACTCCCTGGAGCTGTCCATGCAAAACAAATTGTAAAATGTTGTTTTCTTCTCTTGGGAGATTCCATTTATTTATTTGATTCATTTCTACCCACTAGTGCTGACAAATCACAACAAATGTGTTTTGTGAAGAATAACCAAAGTGGCTGTGCTTTTGAGAATTCAGCCTACAGAAATAGAATTTGGAATGGAAGACCCCTGCCATTCTCAGGTTTACATTAACAGAGTTATTGACTTTGGGATGGCACGTCTCACAAGTAAACTCAAAAAATGGGAGTTTAAATCCAATCCTTGTAATTTCTGCTGGCAGTGCCCATGATTTATATTATTTATTTATAGCTCAATGTGTGACCTGAAAGAGGTCAGATAACTTGGGGTTTTATAAAAAAATACAGTAAAGAATTGGCTGCCATAAATGAGACCCAGGAGTGAGTGTATTTGCAAAACCACTGCTCTAGGGCAGGACAGAATGCCCAAAGTGGCTGGTAACCAGCAATGTTACCATTGCTAGTGTCAATAGGCCCCCAAAATAGTGATCCCAGGGACATCAACCTAAAAAAAGTATTCTCCCACTTGGAAGTTATCATATATTGCTTTTTTTTTGCATTTTAAGTCAGTATTTAGTAGACGCACCTTTGGTAGCCATGATATCCTTGTATCTGCGTGCACAGGTCTCTATTAGCTTTGCACATCTGGACACTGCCATTTTACCCCATACTTCTTGCAAAACTAATCAAGTTCTCTCAGTCTAAACTGAGATTTAGACTGAAGGACATTAACCTTGTTGTTTTTAAGCCATTCCTGTGTGTACTAGTGTGGTGCTGAGGTGTCACCTGTTGCATGGCTGTGCTCGGGTCCTAATTTGGGATCCTGAGGTGGTTTGTGTTGATATACCTTTAAGGATGGGGTTGTTGAACTCCTGGAGAACAAATCTTCTCCCAAGGTGCAGGTTTCTTGCAAACTGCTAACAGGTTTTCCTCTTGGATTTATTGGTATTTTGCTGCATTCATTTTACTGTCCACTCTCACAAGCCTTCCTGGGCCTGCTGCAGAGAAGCATCTTAACAGCATGATACTGCCAAACCCATGCTTCATGGTGGGAATGGCATGTTTTTGATAATTTGTAGTGTCGACCAAAAAGCTTAACTTTGATCTCTGCATCCTTCTAGCCTCCTTCAGCTGTCTCCAGTATGTATTTTGGCAAACTCTAGGCAATATGTCATGTGTGTTTTATGTTAACAGTGGCTTTCTCTATGGGGCTATCCCATATAGCTGTGACTGGTGAAGCACAACAGTTTTTGTATTTACAGTCTTTTCAATCTTACCCACTGTAGCCTGAATCTCCTTTAGAGTTATCAGAAGTCTCTTGCTGGCCTCCCTCACTTTTCTTCTTGCATGATCACAACATTTTTGCAGACAGCCTGCTCTATGCAGATATATAACTGTGCCATACACCTTCTATTCCTTAATGACTAATTAATTTAACTAGACTCCAAAGGGTATTCAGTGATTTGGATATTTTCTTATATCCATCCACTACCATGTGCATTACAAACACCTTTTCATGGAGCTGTTTGGAACGTTTTTGTCTTCATTGTGTAGGCTAGGCCATGATAGTCACTCACCACAGGTTGGCGTATTTATACAACAATCAACTGAAACCTTGTGACTACAGACAGATGGTCTCCATTGAACTAATTATGTGACTTCAGTGGTTGTTTCACTGATGATTTAGGCGTCATTAAAGAGGGTGAATACTTATGCAATCAATTATTTTGTAATTTGTATTTGTAATTAATTTATTTTAGTTTTCATTTTGACATTAAAGCCTTTTTCTATTAATCAGTGTCAAAAAAGTCACATGAAATCTTCTTTGATTCAATGTTGTGTAATAATAAAATGTGAAATCTTCATACATTTTATAGACACTGTATGCATGTACCCTGCTTCTTTTTATAACGGTTAGGTAGGTGTCAAGACGTTTCCTCCCCTGTTGTTGTGGTGTGAAATTTTGCATACAAGTTGATAAATATTTTGTATGTCTTTAATGCAATGTAATATTAGTATTTCATTAATGAGAAGCATTCATGTTTACCCCCTAAAACTAAGTCAGGATAGTGAATTTTACGACAGGGTTGGGGGAAGTACCTCAAACAAGTCAACCCCCACAGGAAAGCCAGTCTGACTAGCTGGCAAGCTTCAGTCTCAACATACGGTTTTGGGGGCAGGTGTGAAAGTATTCTATGCCCCATTGGTCCGAAGTATGGCTGTTTGGAATTGGCTTGTATCAAAAGCCTTTAAGTAACATGATGCCCTATTGGCTCTAGAGGTTGGACAGAAAACCTATACTTTTGCTTGCTTTACCTCGCTCTCTCTTACAAACATTAATGAAGAAGCATCTCTCTGTCACACCATGAACTGAAAAGGACAACACAATGAAGAGCATAGCTCAGCAGCCATATTGAGACAGGCATGCGGCCTGTTTTGAAGAAAGCTGACCAAAAATGAGGACTTAACTAGAGACATTTTAAGTAACTTATAAGTTTGTGTGCACCTGAAACTACACATCAGTATTTATCAGGTTGTATGGTTGCCAATATGCAAATGTACTTTGCATATTGTTATTTATGAATATTATCAAAAATACACTACTTAAAGTGTAGCTTAATTACTGCTTGTCTTTTACTACACCTAATTGCCTGAGGTTATAGATGTAGAAGGGAAGGTGGGGCGAAGTTACAGTATATGGTATAATACCTTATAAACAATGGTAAGTCTGTGAGATTTGAGGCATTCTGACAAAGGCTACATATTAATAATACAAAAGGGGAAAGTAGAGTAATATAGAGTAATATACCAAGACAAAACACCTTTTTTCCAAAAGCTGTAGGCTAGGACTGTATTGGCATCTGGGGCTTCTAGCAGGAGTTTTGACAGGACAATCCTAGGAGTTCCTTTAGTCCAGGGGTATTCCTGCTCAGTTACTAGGCCACAGTGGCTGCAGGTTTTAATTCCAGACAGTTTCTCAATTAGTAACGAATACCTAAGGCAGCCAAACAATCATGACATGCAATACGAACTATAAAATGACCAGTCTAACTGAGATTTCATGGCACCTGTGTCTCTTATCTGTCTCAATAAAATATCTGAAAAAAATGATGGTCTGAGAAATACTGATCTGCACTGGTATAGAAAATATTTGGATGGAAATCTGAGAAAAAAGAGAAGCAATTCTGGAAATGAGTGGTGTGCAGAATGACAACACTAATTAAATTCTGTGCTTCACTTACAGCTAAATAGGAGATTGGTTGGAGTGAAAAAGGTGGCCAATTTGACATCCCTGAGTTAGCCAGTCATCTCTTGGCTCACCTTATTGCTCCTTATTGTTTGGCTGCTGGTTAAGGACAAAAACATTAAACAAGTCAATCATAACTAAAGAATAAGCAATAATTTAAATTCGCAGCAGTGAAAGGTGCTGGACACCGTTGCTTTTTCTGACCCCAGGAGTGGTGGCATCGACTTTCCCCAGAAGTGGTTCCACTGAAGGACTTAAAATCTCTTTCTGGCCATATTCCTGTTGTATTTGGAGTCAGCATGTCTAGAAGTGTGAAGAGTATAACTGGCAGGTGAAAGAAAGACCAGACAGCAAGAATTGAAGAATTAAGCAGTGGGAGATTGGCACCTAACCTGATAGATGGGGCTGAGCCTGACTGAGTTTAGTTTTTTTAAAACCTTATTATTTGTATCTTATCTCCATAACTCTGTTCTCTTCTGTTTATAATTTATTTTTATCATAAACTGGCCTTGCCTATCTACTTTAGCCTCCTTGGTTTTATTTGGGGTTTGTGTCTGCTTGCGAGTGCCTCCTTCAGGCCACACACGCTTATATCACTTTTAAGTATTTTCCTTTTTGTACAGTACATGTGTTAACACTACTACTACTACTGCGAATTCTGATGGTGTCTCATGAGGAGAATCATTCAGCCATTTGCTGTTCTGGAAGGGAAAAGAAGGGCACATGGGAAAACAGCTTTTCACGTTGTGCAGCATACTGTGCATTTATTATAAACATGAGCTGTCATTCTTAAGCAGCTCATTTGTTTAATGGGAACAATGTGCCTGCTTAAAGCTCTGCTTTCCTCAAATGTCAACAGCTTGAAAGGCTGATTAACAATCAATGTTGATAAAGTGAAGCAGAATTCTGTTCATCTGCCTCATAGTACAAAAGTATGTTTCAAGGTGGAGGGCTCCGAAGTTCCTGCGACTAAAGTTGCTTTCTACTTGGGCCGGATGAGGAAATAATTGAAAGCAGATTATTGCTGGTGAAAAAACATTTCTCCAATAGTTTGTCAAGATATCCTCATGGTGAATTTATAAAATAAATATATGCAAGTGGGTTTTCTTTGTGGCAGCACATAAGGGATTAAAAATATCTGTTTGGCAACTTTAAAGATAAAATATTTTTTCCATCTCTTTATGTTCAAAAAAGAGACAGACACAAATTAAATAAAGCCTATGTTTCATATTAATACATTATTCAAACACTCTCAGCATCATCTGCTGTGTAAATATAAGCACCTAAAACTATGGAAAGGACGCTTTGCATTTAACTGGTGGACTGAGTCATAGATATTGAGGTAATGGCCTTCGCAAATTGGAGCAGGCGGCAAACCAAGCTGTCAGCCCTGTCAGTGTCGGCACTCAGGCTTCCTGACTTGTTTAGCAGCACAGCTATTAATATCTTGCACCATTGAGTGACTGTGGCAGAGAAATAAAAATATCTCAGGCTCTATTTTTAGACCTCTGAGTAGACAAGGCTTTACAAGAAAAGCAGCAGGGCTATTTTTGATAATTTCTCTCATAAAAATAGCAAAATGGTATGTGCTCAGCACAAGAGCTAGTCCACTTTCACAATAAGTATGACCTCATTACAGTTCATCTTCAGCTATTATTAGGAAATACATGGCCTCTTACACAATACTAAACAGAATAGTTGCACTTAACAGTGGTTTTTCATACAGTATGTGTACTTTTTTCAAATCTGTAATAAAAGACAGCTGTAGCTAGCATATACAATTTAAAGTTTTAAAAACAGCAGTTTAAACTCTTTACTTGCTTATTCATGCTATGATGTGCAGTGTGTACTTAGAGTATACTATATCTGCTGTATATATATATATATATATATATATATACATATACATATACATACATATATATATAAAGGCACATGGCCCTTAATCAATAAGAAATTCTCAAACTATTCACAGACAAGATCAGGAAAAAATGGTTATCACTAATGAATCTCAGTGCCCTGAGACCCCAAAAAATAAAACTTACCAAAAAACCTTGACAAAGAAAAACTATTATGATGTATCACATTTCATAGATGAAAAGTAACAGTCTATAGCAGCTGCAGTAGAGTATGGATGGTTGCATATCCAGATACAAGTCGGCACAGCACCATGGTTGAAGTTCTGCCTGTATCTTTTTTAGGTGTGTTCTAATACATTACACCATTTACTATCATTGTCATGTTTTTCTGTCTGGCCATTGCTTGCTTAAAATTTGGCATAATATTTTTCAGGGAACTTTGCCAGGAAAGGTCAGCTTTTGCTGGGATATTCCACAGAGAATGCACTGCACAAACCTTTGAAATTTCAAAAACCCCCATTGCATTGGTAAATTTTAAACCTTTTTTTAGAACAAAGAATACAATCTGTGCACTGTTTTACATTTATCATTAGAGGGCTTACTTCATCTTGCATATTTTGTATTTTCCTCCTACTTGCCTAATAGCTTCTCCTGACGGCAAAACAAATCCTGAGTCCTTGTTACTGCAATGCCAGCAGAGTTACATGCATGGTAGGAAACACACCATCAGCTGCTTACATGAACCTCTTTTACACATGTTCACCTCTCCTGCTGTTTGAAGTCCTGCCAGGATCCACATGATCTTCCTAACCTAAAAAGTAAAACATGCAATCAATTTAAATTATCTAGAAATGCATGAAAGATGAAATGAAATATCTAAGTGTGGCCCTGTGGCTTCTTGAGTATACAGTAAATAAACATGAACTCAGTACTTGCATTACACTAACACCATCCTCACTACTGCATTATGTGCGTTTGACACTATAAATTATCAGTAAAGCACCACAATTCTGTGCATCATGATCCAATGCAGCCATCAATTTGGGCTTTAACATTCAACATAGATTTTAATTTTTTTTTCCAAAAATGTTATTTTTAAGAAATTTGAACTACAATTCATAATGCACAGTGAACAAATAATGATAGCAAATCAAAGCAATTTTTACATCACTTTGGTTAGAACTTGCTGACTATGAGAGCTATATCAGCTATCACAAGTCTATTTGGGTGCCACATGTATTTTAGGTACTCTACTAATATATGTAATTTTATTCTATTATCACATTTATTTTTTAACTAGGAGGCTCCGCTCACTGCCTGTTTTGCTCGCCAAACCGGAGGTGGGCACTGGGCCCCCATCTATCCCACAGCTGAGATATGTTACCTGCCCCCCGGCACCTTTGGCACTCAACCCCCAGTTGTGGCTTAGTAAGCCGCTTCATGACTTTCTTAATATTTTAGTTTAAAATTTAAAAATGGAATAAGAATTGAAAATCTAACAACATCACATTAAAGTTCAATATAGCCTGAAAAGAATGATAGCACGCATATTTATGTAGGTTTTACAATAAGCGTGACAAAAAAGTGACATAAAAACGTCACATTAAATCACTGCACAAAATCATTGCACTTTTAGGCTTAGGATTTTATACATATAGAGTAGATATGAAAATAAACAGAAATGCAATAACTGACTTTATAATAAATGAACTAAAATGAACTTTTAAAGCAACTTTCCCTGGCAACAACTGAATTTTACACAAAGTGTACATTTTGTAACTTATTTTAATCTGATCTTTTTCATATTTCATATATCATAATATATGCAGAAGAATAATTCTCAACACTATGTAAGTGATATCAAAAATCAGTTATTTATTATTATAAACATATCTCTTAGAATACAAAAAATATCGTCCTATATAGTTCAAAAAGATATTCATAGCATCCCGTTTTTACTTATATAAGTTTATTAGTGATTAAGATGTACATTTATTTTATATGATTTTTTTTTGGAAACATAATAATGACATGCATTCTTCTGCATTCTGTAAACTGACTACAATACCAGTGTCCCTTAAGAAATCAGAATTGTAGTCATTGCTATCTGTCTTAAATTGTTCTTGATATGTCTTACTTGTAAATGCTCAATTTCTTAGCATGGAGCAGTACGTTATTGTCATTCTTAAATTTCTCAGCTTCGATATGTCCTACCATGATAACTATGCTATCCATTTCATGAGAAAAATTAAATGGCTAGCATAACGAGAGCCTTAATTGCCATTAATTATGTTTTTCTATAAATAAATACCCAAGAAGTTACATCCACATGTTCTATGAAATTGGGCACTAATTTGTGTCCAGGATTCCTATATAAGAAATCCTTTTCCATATAGCGCCCCTTCTCTTCTGTTGCAGCACTGCCCACCAAGAGTTCTGTACATGTCACTGGAGTAGGGTATATATGAAAATGGCTTGGGTGGTAGGTGTTGTGACTTAGGACTCCCAAAGCAAAGAACACTCAAAAAGCACTTCTAAAAATGCCAACTAGAAGGGAAAACCATCAAACTCGGCTGGTAACAAGGGCAAACACGGACTTTTATTAAAAGAAAAGGTTTTATTTCTTTAAAAATACTCTGTCAAGCAGTGAAGTTCAATAAAGCACCAAAGGGATAAAGGATTTACCAAGGCAATCCCAAGCAAACACAGTCCCATAAATCACAAGTCCAAAGCAAAGTCAAAACACAGGGCAGAAGGTCACAAAATGCAGATACTGTATATCAAAATGCACAGCAGAAACGTAGAAAATCAACAAAGCTATCAAGTGTATTCAAATGAACCACCAGGAACTGTAGGAGACCCTCTGGATTTATAGGCTGGAGAGTAGTACCTGGTGATGATTGGCAGGTAGTTCTGCCTCTTGGGAAACCACCAACAAAAATACATGGAACATAACCAAGACATTTATTCAAAGATAAAATGAAAAACAAACAAAACAAATAATAACCACAAACAAAATGAATGTAAACAAAACAATAAAAAAAAGACAAAAAAGACATAAAACAAAGACCTGAACCCCGACTTAATAGGGGATCGCTATCTAAAGTCAGTTTCATTACGGAACTTGCATTCATACCAAAATAAATACTAAGACATGGAAGATTAAACAAAATGAATGCTGAAAAAAAAAGCGATTCAAGGCATATGCTCAGAAACGGAAATATAAGTTACCTTTTTGTCAACCACCTCAGCAAAAAATAAATCATACAAAAAAATTGTCTAAAATAGTAAAGAAATTACAAAGTAGCAAAATGTTCAATGTTTTCATCAAGGCACATAACAATAACACTATTAGATAAAAATGCTAGATACGTATTTAAGCAAAAGGTTTGTTTCTTTTAATTGGGCAACATTGAGCTTCTTATGACAGACTAAATGCAAACAACTTATGTGAAGATTAGGGTGAGTTAAGGGACTGTACTTCCATAAAAGCTGAGAAAGGTTAGCCATGATACCAGTTATCAGAATATTTGCCAGATAAGGAAATAGCAAAAACTAATACACAAAGGCTAACACAGACAAAATATTAAGAAATCTTTTATAAGTCTTATATTTCACTCTTTGAAGATGGTTAACAAAGATCAGCAAAAAGGGAAAGAGACGGGTATCAACAAAAGTCGTAATAAAGGGTGGTAGGTGGATGTTGACAAAATTTGACATTAAGAAATAGATAAAGACTTAAACTTCACTTGATGTTGTTTTGGAGAATCTAAGTGACTAGGATGGGCAAACTTGTAAGGATTTTCTCATTACAATTGTCCTATACTACCAAGTTACTTAAAATCCTAAGGAAATCCTATCCACTGCCATATCCTTTCAACTTTCAGAGGTGGACTGCAGTTCTATTCATGGTGTACACCCTTAACTTTGGTTTAGCAAGCGTTGAAAATGGATAGATGGATGATTTGAAATTTTACGCAAAATAATCTAAAAAACTGGCATATTTTATCTCATTTCTGATCACTGAGCTAAAGTGAGAGGTGCAGCTGGAATTCATCCAAACTTTTAAAGCAAACAAATATCTGGAAAATACCGCTTTTGGTTTACATTATGTAGCTGTACCACTTAAGTCAATAGTGGTGGCAGTGGCCAAAGATCAGCGGCCTCATATATAACGCTGTGCGTAGAATTCGCACTATAACATGGCATAAGCACAAAAATCGAAATATGCTTACGCACAGAAAAATCCAGATGCAGGAATCTGTGCGTACTCCAACTTCCATGTTCTTCCGCTACATAAATCCCGGTCAGCGTGAAAAGTAACACTCATGCACGCGCTTTATGTAACGCCCCAACTCCTCCCAGAATTACGCCTCTTTGAATATGCAAATCAATATAAATCGCCCTTAAGCTCAGCCTTCTGTGAAAAGACAATGGGAAAAGCACAGGGGAAAATATAACAATTTCAGCGAATACCAAGTGGAGGCAAAGGAAAAACATACTATTTGTTTAATGAAACCGTGGTATAATCAACAAAAGGAAGTTGATTGAGTAACATAGCGTGTTAGAGAAACTTGAAAGCTCACGTTCACAAAGTCGCACAGTGCTGGAAATAAAAAAGAAGTCACATATCAAAGTCGCCGTGAAAAGGCGAGTTGTAGCCCACTGTCTGAGTGTCATATGAAAGCTTATTAGGGTACAGAGAAAAAAAGGCACACAGTGGGGAAAAAGCACGAAATGTCAACTTCAATCTCGAAATTTCCACTTTAATCATGTAGTTTATTTTGTCATTAAAGTAGAACATCATGAACTTCATCTTAAAATCGTTTAATTAACCAGTTTCTCAAATCACATCGTAATTAAAGTAGCATGTTAAATGCTTTGTTTTGTATGTGATCTTCTTTGTGCTCTATGTATGTAAATCACTACTTGCTTCTTAAACCGGCTCTCTTCCTCCGACTGGACACAGAATCCATTACATTCGTGATATTACAGCTCTTAATTAACTAAAATACTGAGATGTATACGTGATATCATTTTCATGATGATAGGAGTTAAAGCACGTTATTAAACATGGGTTTCACAGCGCAGTGATTGTGTGACTTTTGATAAAATAATTTATTGCAGCAGTACTCAGGGGCAGCTCTAGGCTTGTGGTAGCCCTGGGCAGAGGAAGAATCGGTGGCTCCTTCACCCTCCAATGTCAATATGGTATCTTATGCATGGCGGATGGCCACATCTGTTGCGGACGCTGCATAGCCGCCTTGTGCTCATGACACAAGCATTTAACTTTTGCCGAAATTTGTCGCTGCGTTTTTAGTTGTGTTGTTATTTTCTTTTTCTGTTTTATATTCAAAATATATTGGCGTAGCCGCCCCTGCAGTCCTTGCTTTTCTTTCTCCAAGTAACCAATCGCAACACAATCAGCTCTATAATAGACGTTAAGCTGTATGCTTAGAGCGCCGATTCTTCAAAATGTTTAAGGAACATTGAAATATCTTCGTAGTACATGTTTAACTATTCTATCCTTCACACCAGTCCCAGTGAAGAATATAGATTATTTAAATGAAGTTAAAGTTTTATCTGTATAACTAGCAAAATACCCGCGCCTCTCAGCGGCGAAGTACTGCATTAAAATTTTTATTAAGAAGAAAATTAAACCTTTTTAAACTGAGGGAAAATATGCCAATAATTATTTGTTAAGGTTCTCTTTGTATACCATGTTGTCAGTTCGGCCCTCCGGTTGTAACATGACCAAGCTGTGCGCTGAGCTTACTCTTGAGCATGTAACTTACAGTTGGCCATGTGAACAGTAATCTTGTCTCAAATCTCACAGCTTGGATTGCTGCTGTCATAATCGGGTTGAGTTTCATGGTTTTGTTGTGTTGAAGTGACATTTGGCATCTGTCAAGCGTTGTAAGCACACAACCGGTTTCATCGATAAAATCACATCCAGCTTTTGAGAGTTTAAACATTCATAAACATCAAAGTATCCACTACTGAAATCGTCACCTGTGAATCTAAGATGTTTAAGAGGCATTGGCGGTTGTCGAAAGGTGTAAAATATTTGGCCATTTCGGTACACTTGAAAGCGACAACCGAACAATTCAGCGGCAGCCATCAACTCACATGCAGAACCATAGGTGAAGGGCTTAAGCATTTCACTCTTATAGTGCTCCTGTGTAGTATAATTATCTCCTGTACCGTCATCAGTCCACACCTTGAACCTGTCCCAGTCATTCAATACATAAGACACAATGTTCCTCCGGATATCAAGAGTGAGCCTGATATGGCTGTGCAATATGTAAGAAAGAGAATGGAAAAGGTAGGTGCTATCTCCGGGCATGGAAACCACTCGGTAAGTGACAGTTCTTTGATCGATAGTGATCATCTCGATAGACATGGTAATGGGTGTTGGAATGATAAAGGAAATGGGTACCTGAGCAATGTAAAGTAAGTGTAAAATACCTATACAATAACTATAATTGTAATAAACAAACAATAAAACAGCGGAGAAGCCGTGGATTAAATAAAAAGGCTGTAGTTATCAGTAGGGAGACGTGAATCCCGTGGCGAAGCAAGGAAGGGAATGTAGAGACCGGAGCGACGGACGGTCTTATATAGGCAGGCAGCCAACAACGTGGGAGGCGTTGGGATGGGGGACCCAACACCACCTCACACGGTGACTGAGGTGCAGGCTATGGACATATATATGTACGTAAGTAGGATTCAGTTAGCATTGGGAACCCGTGTACCAAATTTCTTGAAGATGGGCCCATAAGTAACAAAGACTGTTGAAAAGTTCAATATGGCAGCCGACAGTGGCATCATACCACCGAAATAAGTACATACATTGGTTTCGGTTAGTGCAGGGAAGCCGCCTACCAAATTTCGAGAAGATGGGGCCATAAATAAGAAAGTTCAACATGACATTGTTGACCGTTATGACCGTTACGCGTAGAATTTCGAAATGAAACCTGCTTAACTGTTGTAAGTAAGCTGAAAGGAATGAGCCTGCCAAATTTCAGCCTTCTACCTACACGGGAAGTTGGAGAATTAGTGACGTTGGAAAGTTCAATATGGCGGCCGACAGTGGTGTCATACCAACGAAATAAGTACGGACATCGGTTTCCGTTAAAAGTTCAATATGGCGGCCGACAGTGGCATCATACCACCGAAATAAGTGCCAAATTTCAGCCTTCTACCTTCTACATGGGAAGTTGGAGAATTAGTGACGTTGTAAAGTTCAATATGGCGGCTGACAGTGGCGTCATACCACCGAAATAAGTATGTACATTGGTTTCGGTTAGCGCAGGGAAGCCGCCTACCAAATTTCGTGAGGATGGGGCCATAAATAAGAAAGTTCAACATGGCAGACGTTGTTGTCTGTTATCGACCGTTATGACCGTTACGTGTAGAATTTCGAAATGAAACCTGCTTAACTTTTGTCAGTAAGCTGTAAGGAATAAGCCTGCCAAATTTCAGCTTACTACCTACATGGGAAGTTGGAGAATTAGTGATGAGTCAGTGAGTGAGTGAGTGAGTCAGTCAGTCAGTCAGTCAGTCAGTCAGTGAGGGCTTTGCCTTTTATTAGTATAGATATAATAAACATTTTGCTGCATTTCATCTTAAAAATGATATCGTCATCATATGTAAATACGCGCTTTATAAAGTGGCGCAGGTTGTGTAATATTATAACTGTAGTGCAAGTTTACAGTGAGGTAGTTCTACTTATAAGTACAAACAGTTCTACAAGGAGCAATTGATTAAGTGCATTTAAAGTTCTTGGGATGAAACTGTTTCTGAACCGCGAGGTCCGTACAGGAAAGGCTTTGAAACGTTTTGCCATGGCTGAGGTAGCGTGTGCTTGAAGCTGTATACCGATAATTCCCTTTCTGATCAGCTGCTGCTGTGATTCCCCACTCAGATACAGTGATATAAATACTCTGAGTGGTGCAGTGAGAGTAATATGTAAAAAGGTGATCTGCTGTGGCAACTCCTAACGGGAGCAGCTGAAAGAAGAAGAAGAAGGTGCAGTGAGAGTAACAACGCGAAAGCAGTTATGGTATTTGGAATACTATGGCTATTCCCTGGACCATTATATTGTTACAAGTTAATTACAATCAGATGCATTACACTAATAAACAATATGTGGTTAGTTTCAGTGTATTTATAAAGCCACGTCAGAAAAATAAGGAGTAATCACACAGGAACAGTAGCACTGCTTTGACGCTGGGTGCTGCCAGTCTGCAAAACCGAGCGGAGAACTTGTGTACGACAAGGTATGAGGTACCGTGGAAAAGTGCGTAGCTTTACGCCAAGTGTAGGTTTTATACATCGAGATTTGAACGTGGAAAAGTTCTTATGCAACATTTCTGTGCGTACGCACCGTTTATACATGAGGCCCCAGGCCAAGAATAAGGCATGAGAACACAGATTACAGTAAAAAAAAATAGGAATTTTAATCAACTTAACATCATTTAATACAAGCTTTCATAATTACTAAGTCTATGTAATCAAAGGAACAGCTTGCAAAAATGCATCTCCAATGTTCAGAATGGATCAGCTTTCTTATTTTGAAAGTAATACATTTTATTTGGGCTAATGTTTAATATAAAGCATCATTGCTTTTGAATAAAACACCCCCTTATCTTACAGTATGTGTGTTATTTTATGCTAAGTTCCTTTTTTAAGCAATAAGTAAAAAAATAAGGTAAACGAAACCTCCATTTCCCCCAATGTACACTTTGAGAATAATACAGAATTTTACAGGTGTTTAAAACTGTCTGTTGTATGTAATATTTACAACTAAACTTCATATATTTCAGAATGACTACATCATGACACGATATGAAAAACAAGTCCATTGTATTGAAGAGTTGTGATCTTTAATCTATAAATCTGACCCACAAGGTGAGGTGTTTATAAATCTACTCCGAAAACCTTTTAAAAAATGAATTTACCCACATCCAGTGACATAAAGCAAACATTAAATAATTTTTACCAGCTCTTTACATGGTGGCACAGTAGTTGGCACTATAAATGTAATGAATTATTATTATTATTATTACTGCCTCACAGCTCCAGATAACTTTGGTTTGAAACTCAAAATGGCCAAATACATGGTCTCCATGTGTCATTGTGAATTTTCTTCTGCTACTTTGATTATATTTTTCATTCTAAAGATGTGCCTGTTATGTGAAATGGAAAATAAACTGTGTGAGCTGAAGTGTGTCCTGCAATGGATTACTGGCCCATCTAGGTTGGTACTCACATGTCATCTAATGTTGTGAAGAGCAACACTTGCTGCCCTGAGTAAGTGGGTTTTAAAATGCAAGGATGAAAAAATTCTTGATATGCCAAATGGGCTCTGGACCTCTGGTCCATCTAGGCAAATCATCACTAAATGTCTTCCATCAGCTTATCCTCTCGGCACTCTGTCATCACTATAATGTTTGGATGGACACCAAATCATGTGGTGTCAAATCTAATAAGGTCACTGCAGCCAGCCCCATACTAGGTTTGTTCACATGCAGGGCAGCATAAAAAAGAAAAGCAAAAAGTGACACTTTACACAGAGACTGTGATCTGAATGTATGAAAACTGTTAAGTGCAGCAGTGACAATTGCATCCACTTAGAATCTCATTTGTACAAAAATTAAAACCAGCAGCTAGCTGATATATCAGATAACAAATTGCATCATTAAACAATCATGTTAGAGCTTATTCCTTGGCATTCCAGAGTACTCTGCAGGAAAACTCACCTTCACACCGCACTGACTCAAATCATCCATGTCTTTTCATAATTTTCCTTCCTACATGCCTGTTATCTTACATTTAGGAAAATAAACTTGGCTTGCTTTTTTTAAATGTGTGTTGCACAGAGTTGTAGTGTTTCCCTACTTCTTCTGGACCTGCTTTTGGCTGATTGCCTGGCTACTATCATTGTGGAGATTACACCTTCTCCTTGTGTCTGTGCCGGACTTCTCTAATGTTTCAATGAAGTGTATTTGAGACTAATTACAGTGACTAAATCTAAATTTTTTCTGATTCAGATGCTCAAGGCCTGTGATACATTGGCCTTCTTCAGGTGTTGGTTCCTCACTACAACAACAGCAAAACTTATTTCCTTAGTGTATTTTCGTTCTTGAAGATTCCTCAAAGTGCTTTACAATATTATCTAAACAGAGTTACAAAAAAAGTAAAGAATGGGAACTGTCACTATGACTATATATGGCCCTCCATGACACTGCTAAGAAATATTGCTTAATACATAAATGGAGGGTTTTAATTTCTAAGATTAATTTTTTCAGCGATGTCAGGTACACTCATATTATGGCTATTGATGCTGTCTCTGAGTTTCCAAGACAAGTGTTCATATTTCAGATCTGGGCTTTTAATGCAGATACACAGCACAACTATTATAAAAAATTCTCTTCAACACCTTTACTTCCCCAGATATTTAAACAAAGCCCATATGTATCCATTTATGTTCAGCTCAACTTCTGAATACACACAATGGAGTCTGCCCTCATTGGCAGCGCTATATCTTGTTTAGCACAATAAAGCAAAACAAAAATTAATGATTTTGCCTCAATAAATCACTGGTACAAAACTGCATTTTGTTTGAACATATTACACATGCACCAGTAGAACATCAAACTATATTACTGTAACTAACTGTCATCTTGGATAAAAAGACGATGGAATCAATGGATGGAAAGATTCTCTCATCAGATTGGACGGCCAGCATGGACTCCATTATAGAAAACCCAGGAGCTGGCCATTTGGCCAGGAATGCAACTTTGTTTTTGAATTTTTTCTTTTACATTTTTAATCTCCTTCGTTGTTAACTGGCCAAAGTTCAACCATTACCGTATATACTCGCGTACAAGCCGGGTCTTAAATCCCAAAAAATCGATCATAAAATCAGACCCTGACTTTTACACCCGTTTAAAAATACGACACTTAATTTGTTTTTGTTTTTTTTTACATCTTCTTGCCTCCTCCAATCTCGCATCAGTTTCTCAGACACGTTGAATTTTATTGCTGCAGCACAGTTACCAATTTCTTTCATTACTTCAACAACTTTCAATTTAAAATCAGCTTAATATTTTCTTCTGATTGAACGCTCCATCATAGATAAGAGATGCTCTTACGATAAAGCTGTATGAGGGTGTGAGATACAAAAAACACAAAACAGTGCAAACGTTGCTTCGGAATAGTTTGGGTATTACTGTGTGGTCACTTAGGCACAATACATAGAAAAAAGGCAGTGTGCTCCATGGTTACTCTATCAGAGGTGGACGTTAACATATCAATCTCCTGGATCAATAGCGTGAGTTTCCTGCATTCGACTTATACAACTGACATTATAAAATACCGGAAATTATACGGTAAAATCAAGTGCCGACTTATCCGCGGGAGAACTTAAACGCCAGTATATATGGTAATTAATGGACATATGTCGTCGGCTTCGGTTCATTTTTAATCAATTTCTATGTTGTTCTCTGTGTGTATTAACAAATCTGCAATGTGTACCAGTTCTGTATTTAGTAATTTGCATAACCTATACTTGTACTTTAATTATAAATTGTTTACATTGCTCTGCATCTGCACGTAATTAAGAGCGATATACAAAAAATAAGTTGTATTTGTAATTGTAATTTCCTTATTACAGATCTCAGTCTTCCTGAAAAGTCACTTTTCTTCTTCTTCTGTTCTGGCAAACAATTCAGGATCATTAATATTTGAACAACTAGATTCAGAAAAAGTCTACAGTGTAAAAGTATATTTAATGGCCACTCACACTGACAAATTGATGACTGTATATCATCTAATGTTACATTTAATATATGATTCTGTATTCTCTCTGTGTGGCGCATTAATTTTAATGTTGTTAGTACTGTACTACTGGCATTAGTCTGAGGGAGACATGCAAGCAAGAATTCCATTGTACTGTCTACACACGGCAATAAATCTGAATTTGAGCTTGTGGAATCTGCACCTGTAGTTTTGTATGGACATTTTAGTTCCCCTCCCTACCCAATAAGTATAAATTATATGTGGATTTTGAATCAGCACAATAAGTTTGAACCAGGTTGGTGGCATACTGAATAGATGAAAGGATGAATGACCATTTTAATGTCCAGCTTAACATCTTCATTTGAGAAAAAAGTAGCAGAAATTAGTAGTCCACTTGATTTGCCTGACAAGTAACTAGTGTGTTTCTTTTGAAGCTGCACCACATGGTCAACTATTCCACTCACAATTACACATTTTTCATCGACAAGGCATTGATCAAAGTGTGAGTTTTCGAGTTGACACGCAAGCCCAGTCAGCTATAGCAAGTGTTGTTGAAGTAATTATGGCTGAGGTATTTGAATAATGTCAGTTCACTCTTATATTTTGATATGGTATTGTATTACTGGATTATATTACCAGCAGGTTGCTTAATTTTTATATTTTGTTTTCTTGCTTAGGGCCATTCTTTTGTCAAGACTTTGTTACAGCTGCTTTGCCTGTTAGGTCAATAAGCCAACTAATAACTGGCAGCTTCCCTGATGAAAGCCTTACTGACAAGCTGAGGAGCAGCTGCAGTGAACTGGAGTTTTGTGAAGCAGTGCTTCTTGATTCATCTCCAATCCAACCAAAGCAGGATAGCTTTTCAGAGGTTTTTTGCATGCTAAGGCTGCCAACATCTTTCCATTCCTGTTACTTTATACAATTACCCATGCGTCAAAGTGGTGGAGGCAGTCCACTTGGTCTTCCATCTAAGCTCAACATAATGAGTGCATTCTTTCACTTCATTGCATTCATCAGATTGTGATGTGAAGAGGTGCAAATTCATGCGTATATGAAAAAAATCGAGAGTGGTCTCCCCTAGACTTTCTTGTTTACTCAGATATGGGGATAGATATTTGAGGAGTAAACTGCAAGACAACAATTATATTTTTATATTATGTACATTAAAGAATCATCAACAACAAATCAAATCAAATTAATAATATATTGAACATCCATCCATCCATTATCCAACCCACTGAATCCTAACTACAGGGTCACGGGGGTCTGCTGGAGCCAATCCCAGCCAACACAGGGCACAAGGCAGGAACCAATCCCGGGCAGGGTGCCAACCCACCGCAGATATATTAAACAGTTATTATAAAAGCAAAGTTGAATAAATCAGACTCTGCAGCTGCATGAATAAAATGTAAAGTACAACAGAAATAGCCCAAAAGTAGACAGAAATCTACATTTTGTACCTAATACTTGTATGCAAAATTTGGTTGATCCAAGTGAAAATGTACTCAAGTTATCATGTTTACATACACGCACACACACGCACACAGACAGACAGACACACAGACATAATTCCAAATATGGTATTTTCGGACTTAGGGATGTCTAAAACATTGAGATTCATCAAAATCTCGAAATCGAATCTTTGATTTCGAATGATTACAATATTTTCCCTATACTTCGTATACGAGAAAGTAAAAAATAATCTTAAGATTTGTTTGATTTCCACTGTGCCCCTACCAACAAACTGAAGATACCCTTGGGATTGGAAAAGATGATGTAAGAGGAACCAGAGGACTTTAAATTCCTAAATAATCTTGATTGAAACCCCAATTCATATTAGACATAGTCAGGCCATAGACAAAAAAATAAAAATAATCCATTTCAACAAGTTATGTAATTTGTTTGAATGAGTTATGTAATTCATTCAAACAAGTTAATAATTCATTCAAACTGATTAATAATTGTATTTACGTATTTATTTTTTTTTGCTTAACACCTACGGGGCTCCATAGATTCCAAATCAAGTGATAGAAAAATCAAATCAGTTAAACTCCCTTGTTATTTATTGGTTGACAAGGTTCTGTGGCCAACTGTAATTCTTATTTTATTAAACAAAACAGTTTTGAAAGAATTACACAATGGAATGGAATGTATTGAAGGTTATCCGTTTGCACAGCTAGTTCTTGTCCGTGCTCACACCTGTGAGATATCAATCTACTGGCAGACGGGTTTATTCAAACACACTAAAACTAATGAACATTATTAAACAACAGTTTTTAAAAAGTTTAAAAAAAATACCATTGCCTGACAGATCATTCTGTATGAATAAGACAGAATAGTATGTGCCTTCTAAAAAACGTCTGTCAATTAGAATTCAAGATATCCTTCAATTGAAATTTCCAAAATTTCCAAAAATACATTAACCTAAATATTAACCAAAACTCCAACTCTGTAACCTTTCCAGACAAAAGCCATTAAAGTGCTTTTATTATGTTGTGATTCATCTGCATATTATTTTTTAATGTTTACATTTATGTTTTTTGTTTATTTAAAGCTCTCTACTGGTGATTTCCTATCCTAGGATTTAAATTCTTGCAGTAGAATTTTGATTGATTGTGTTATTTATTTATGAAAACTTATGTTGAAATGTCTTTAGACGATATTTTTGTTTAAAGCGGGAGTAGCTGTGGTACTTTTGTTAGGGGTGGAGTCCTGAAGGTTGCCACCCTGACATTAGTCATGCAACAGCTTAAAGAGTCTGCTATCAAAACTACCATCTGCAAGCTAACTTTTACCTCTTCTTCTTCTTTCTTATTGTATTTTCTGATTTTGACTGTTGTTCTAAGATTTTTGACTTTGACTTTTGATTCATTTCTTGGTACTTTCCTATAAGAGTTTTCTGATCTGCTAGTTTTGATTTTCGCTGCATTTTATTTGTATCTTTTCTGATGAGCTGTCTTATAAAATTCTCCTCTGCTTCTTACAGCACAACATATTATACCAGTTAAACTGTATATAGCAGTGAAATGTGCTTTCCCCTGGTGTACACACATTTCAGACAGAGGAAGCATAAAGCAGTAAATGTTAGATAAAAATAAATTACATTATGTCATCTATCAATATACACAATTCAGATATTACTGTCTTTTTTATAGCAACAATTTTGTTCTACGCTTAATAAATTAGATATGCAAAGAGTTATTATGATCTTCAATAAACCTGCAATCTGAATTAATCTCTACTTTTCTTTGTCTTTGTTTGTTTCTTCTGGTTCATCAGTGTGATGTTCTTTGCCACCACCATCTGATCAAAGTCCTGTGCAGCCACCTAGAATGTTTGAATGTTTAAATGAAAGTGGACACACCAGCCTGCCACAAGACCCACTGCATTGACTCTTCTAACAATAAACCTTAAAAAAAAGCAATAAAGAACTATGTAAGAATATTAATATGCAGCAGAATCCCCACTGGGGGTGGTTTTTTGGCCTGGAACCCCTACAAATTTAATTTTTTTTTCTTCTATCTACCCTGGACTGTCATTTAGTGATTAAAAAAAAGCAATTCCATATTTAAGGACTCTATTTTTCTTAATTTTATGTAAGTTATTTTTGTATTCTATTTATGCATTGTTATTCTAATCTAATTTGAATTTGATTTTCTTTGCATGTAACTACTTTTTTGACAACCTGTAAAGCACTTTGTGCTAAATTGTTTGTATGAAAATGTGCTTTTGAAATAAATGTTGCTGTTGTGAGGATTTAAGAATAAAGCTTTTTCAGTGTTCTTTTTGGTTTTTATTTGTTTCCAGACTTTTCATGGTTGCCGTGATTTTGTTCCTGTGACAATGTATACTGTGCAACATGTGATGTCAAAGCAGTCAGCTATTGAAAATTGGAATGCATGCCAATGTCATAGTTCTTATTAAATTTGTTACTGCCATTTCTCTGTATTTTGTTTTCTTTCTTCTAGGACTTTGTTATGTGGGGAATTCATTTTTGCAGTATAAAAAATGATTTTAAAAGATGTTAAAAATATTTTACATCCTGTTGTAATACAATTATTAGTTATCATTAGCACAAATACAGAGTGTTCTGTATTATATACAGTTGCTATGTATTTGGTTCCCAGTGATGACCAGGAGTGCATTACATATAACATCATCTATGCAACAGTTTAAGGGTAAGTGCCATACATTTTCTGGTAATTTCAAACAGTACAAACTAAAATTCTTTTATTGTTGTGTGATGATTCTTAAAATTCAATTAACACTCGACTCCTTGGTAATTCTGTTGACTACAAGTGTGTTTAGTGTTATTAACTAAGTCAAAAATAGGCCTGGCTGTCTGGTTTTCTCGTGTATGCCCTGGTTGCTAACATTTTTATTTCTATCTGCATCCTTGTGGATGTTGTGTCAGTATACTGAGAATGAAAGATTTTAATGGAAAATCCCCATTAAAAATTCTATTGCCCTAATGGTGGTTGTACAATATGGCAGTAGCCATATTAAACCAAAATGGTGGCAAAACCAAAAAACAATACAACTTGCAGGGAATTGACTAATCAAAAATTAAATGTAAGAATTGAAATCGTTTGACCTCAAAATCTCCTAACTGGGTGCAAGAGCAACTAAGAGGTTAACAAATGTTCTTCTATTTAATTAATAATATTAACACAAACATTTCTTCCCAGGTTAAGAGCCTGGGCATCATTCTAGACAGTATTCTCTCTTTTTCTTCCCATATAAGAAATGTTTCTCGGACTGCCTTCTTCCATTCCAAACATTTCTAGACTTCTTCCTGTTATTATGCAACACAGTACAGGCAGTCCCCAGGTTACGTATGAGATAGGTACTGTAGGTTTGTACTTAAGTTGAATTTGTATGTAAGTTGGAACAGGTACATTATTTTAATAAATGCTATTGTTGACCAACTGTAACCAAGTGCTCTGCCAAAGAATGATGGAGTTTCACCTCTCTCTGAACTTTTTATTATTTCTACTTTATTTTCCATGGTGATGGTTTTTCTCTTCTTTACTGTATCACCAACACTTGCATCAGATTTGCGTTTCAGAGACATTGTTGAAGGGTGAGGACAAAAGGTTAAGATGAGCTCTTCTGCACAGCACTGTACACACTATCACAGCAGGAAGGTACCCCTCGTCAGGTGTACTGACGAGAGACAACTTCCTGCTGTGTATGTAACAGTACAAGTAGGCTTGCTATTGAGAATGAATGGGGGCGGCGAGGGAGGGTTCATCACCAGCCCACCTCACAGTCACCTCGAATTGCATACAGTATGCTGCCTGCAGTGTCCACCCAACGAGAACGAACAGGGTGCGGCCAAAGGCCAAGGTAGTGAATCGCCCACCACCGCCCCCATTCAACAGGCAGCCACCCGTGGCACACTACAATGCTGCCCCCCGCCGCCCTATTCATCGTCAATGGCCGTCGTTCAGCCACAACTGGGTCACTGCTTGCAGCATCACCAGCCGCCCACCAAGAATGAATGGGGCAACCAGTCGAGGGACACTGCAAGACTGTGTGGTGGTCGGGCAGTGAAACGCCCCCCTCCACCCCATCAAGCCTCCGTCCTGCATACAAGTGATAGCTGCAACCCCGGTGACACAACTGGGTCACCGCTTGCCGCACACCCAGCCGCCCACTGAGAATGAATGGGGTGTGGCCTCCACCGCCCCATTCATCAACCGGAGCCACACCAGGGACACTACACTGTGCGACCAGCGAAACCGCCCCCCTTCAGCCTCCGTCCAGCCACCGCTTGCAGCGTCCCCAGGCCGAAGATGACGGAGCTGCAGTTACTGAGGAGCCTGCGTCGTGTCCCCCAGACAGATGAAAGAGCAGCTGCGGCCCCATTCGTAAGTTGTATGTGGGATGTCCGTAACGTGGGGGCTACCTGTACTGAAATATTGGTTAATGCCCTAGTCACCTCACGTATAGATTACTGTAATGCTATTCTATCTGGCATCCCACAAAGACTTATCAATTGCTTACAACTTATTCAAAATTCTGCTGCCAGGATAATAACCTGTTCTAAATCCACTGAACATATTACACCTATTCTCTCTCAACTTCACTGACTCCCTGTTATCTACCGATTACAATACAAAATACTGATCTTAACATTTAAAGCTCCCCACAATCTTGCTCCTCCAGTCTCCTACAGACTTGCACTCCCTCTCGCTCACTCATATCTTCATCTGCAGCTTTACTTTCTGTACCACACATCAAACTCTATTCTGTGGGAGCTAGAGCATCTCTCATAGTGCTCCTCAACTGTGGAATTATCTTCCCTCTTATATCCGTCAACTAGACTCAATAACACATTTTAGAACTTCCCTCAAAACTTATCTTTTCAAACTGGCATACCAATTATGAATTTAACACTGTTACTACCTGTTATCTTTGTATGTTTGCTACTACCTCTGTACCTTATTGCTATTTGATTTTATTGTTCTCTTTGTTTTTATTTTATTAATGTTTAATTTCATTGTAAGGTGAACTTTAGTGTTAAGAAAGGCTCCTATTTAATAAAATGTATTATTATTAATATTGTTAATATCACAACAGCAAATGCATATCATTAAACTGACTTGTGAACTTGTTCAAAGATGAAGTAAAGACTTTGCTTAAAAAAACACACTCTTCAAAAGCTAAAAAACATCTAGAAAATAATTCTGGGTTTGATCAAGTATTTGTTAATAACTTCAAGTATTTTTCATGTATAAGTTTATAATCCTTGTTTCTTAGTGTTTGAATTCAGCTTCTATTTGATGACTCTCTTGGCTTGTCCTATAACTTCTGCCACTATGTTTTCTCATATGGGCAGTGAAGTTGTGCAGTCTTGCCGATTTCACTAGAGTTCAGTATGCATATACAGAATGGAATCAAAATATAAAATTAACTGTTAAGGAAGATATGAGAAAACATTAAAAAATACTTTTGACAGCTCCCACATATCAAGTGTGTATGTTACGTTAAATGGAAAGTCTAAATTTTATTTATTTTTTTCTCCAGCCATCTGGAGTTTTTTTTTGTTTTTTCTGTCCCCCCTGGCCATTGGACCTTACTCTTATTCTATGTTAATTAATGTTGACTTATTTTGTTTTCTTATTGTGTCTTTTATTTTTCTATTCTTTATTATGTAAAGCACTTTGAGCTACTGTTTGTATGAAAATGTGCTATATAAATAAATGTTGTTGTTGTTATTGTAAATTGACTCCATATGAAAGAGCTTGAGTATGTCCATAAGTGGTGTTCTGTCCAGGGCTAGTGTCTGCTTTGTGCCAAATGCTACCACAATAGGTGCTAGCTCTTATGACCCTGAATTGGAAAAACAATTTAGCAAAAAAAAAAAAAAAAGAATTAAACAGCTTCTGAAAGAATGCGGTATTACTGTAGCAGACATGAGGAAGATCTTGGAATGGATCTGACATTATGAATGGATTATATTACACATTGGAAACAGAATAATCAACAGTTGTTCCACAGTAGAACATTAACAGATAGACACAGTGGCGCAGTAGGTAGCGCTGCTGCCTCGCAGTTAGGAGACCCGCGTTCGCTTCCCAGGTCCTCCCTTCGTGGAGTTTGCATGTTTTCCCCGTGTCTGCGTGGGTTTCCTCCGGGTACTCCGGTTTCCTCCCACAGTCCAAAGACATGCAGGTTAGGTGCATTGGCGATCCTAAATTGCCCCTAGTGGATGTGTGTGCACGCCCTGCGGTGGGCTGGCGCCCTGCCCGGGGTTTGTTTCCTGCCTTGTGCCCTGTGTTGGCTGGGATTGGCTCCAGCTGACCCCTGTGACCCTGTAGTTAGGATATAGCGGGTTGGATAATGGATGGATGGATAGACAGATAATGTCATGAAGAGTAGCTCTGTAAAGCCATAGAGGCAACGTTGGTCTGAAGACTTAATTTCATTGCTTCAGCTTATGGGACATCACAAACAGAACTCCTGTAGAGAAAAAGAGTGAGTGAGAGCTACGAGATTCAACCAGTATTCAATATGCCTTCTGTGTTAAATATCTGAGATAAGAAAATACATGAAAGTCAGATTTTGAGTTGCCTTCTGGTAGTATTTTTACAAAGTTATTGTATAATACCAGTAACGGCGTACTGCACGATAATGTGCAGTGAATGCACTTAACTTGAGCATTCCTTGTTTTCATACTCTTTTTCTGTACGTTTAGCATTCGTTTGCTCAGAGGTTGACGCACTTGCTGCTTCCTGAGCAGCTCTTCTTTTCTCCACCTTAGCGGTCTGCTGCTTCTCTTCTTTCAGCGGCATCTTTTCGTGTTAAAACTGATTAAGTTAGTTTCTGTATAGTAATTACTTAGTATGATTTTCTTAATTTTTCACTTAAGCTGACACTTAAGTCTTCAATCTGCCTCAAGAATGATTTAAGATAGGAAGAGGTAGGGGAAGTGACCGCGAAGGTGGTAGGGAATGAGAACGGCGCCTGTACGCATAAAAATCATCACCCCAAAAGAGGATAGTAGACGTCACGTAGTATTTGTGTACCAAATTTCAGGGTAATAGGTAAAACTTTTTGCGAGCTACAGGTGATTTAAAACCCCAGACAGACAAACGAACAGCCACAGTAGTGTATTATATAAGAAGATATGAGTGATTTTATTCTAATAGCACAGTTTTGCACTGTAGGTCATCCTGTATATTATTTGTTTACCTATGTTGTTAAGCCAGCCACTCCCATTTATCCATAGCAGGCCTTTAGTTGCAATATTTTGACTCTTTTTATAATTTTTATACTTCACAATCCAATATTGTTAGAGTGGATTACAGTATTTTGAAAAGTAATAGAGATGAGATTTAAGCATTTTACAAGGAAAGCTGGGGGAGCAGACTTTAGTGGTATTAAGTTATTTACAAAGAATAGACTAATTAAAGTTAGATTTTTAATGTTGGTAAAATTCTACAAACATACGGAAATAGACAGGTTAATGAAACCTTTTACTGATAATGTAATCATCTCACAAGCAAAATGCTACCAATTAAAATCAGCAACACTACACAGTATTCAGGAGAGTGCTGACTCATCTGTGCATCTGAATGCAAATTGTCAAATTATATTTCATTTTTTATTCATGAATGGGTTCTGTCACCAGTTTAAGTATGTTGGTGTGTTGAGAAACATCCATAATCCAGAGAAAGATTAAGTGATAGCTTTATTGGGACAATACATGGTTATTTGTGAGAAGTATTTTTTCAAGAGGAGATCACAGGCTGATCCAAGCCTCACCACTTTCTCTTTTAAAGATATTCAGTCAAGTGAATCTACTGACTTGCTTGAGTGCACATTTCTTTGAAATTCAAGCCTATGTTACTTTAAGTTATTTAGCCAACCCCATGGCTACTCTTCATTGTACTCTTTACCAGTTGTTCTTGTCAGAAAGCTTGAATGGGCCAGAGCCCAATACACTGTGATCATAGAGTGTGTAACAGAGCAGAAAAGTAACAATGTTTTGAAGTCGCAGCTCTAAGTACACCAGAAGAAAAGAAAGACGATAAAATCTAAAGGGTAGCAATAATGCAAGCTGACATTTTGACTGAGAGGTTGGAAATTTAATATGCCTTTGTAGTAAAGTGTGTTCAGGTAGAATGTTTATTCTCAAATGATTCTGCAGCTTCTACTAAATATGACAAGTGTTTAAGGTGCTGTTAGGAGGTTGACAAAAAAAGTGCCACCATGTTTATCTTTTGGAGTGGAAAGTTCATGCAGTAGTTAGCACTGCTGCTCACAGCTGCAGGAACTCACATTCAGTTATATATTACAATATACCTTATATTGTGACAGTGGTACAGTGTAAAACACACATTGCTATTGACAAGTTGGCAATTAGAAGACAAAGGGACAATGGACCAAGTGTGTATTTTAAATGTAACAGATGGGACGGGGACCAAGGGGGTGGTTAACTTTTGAGAAAACAGGTCATGTTTTCCAAAGATACTAAAGGATGGACAACCTGTGACCCTTAAATAATGTAAATAATGGAATGTGTAGCCCTTTTAGCTCTAGAAGTGTTGCGGATGATGCCAATGACCATTGTGTTTTCTAAATTGTTGTTTATTTCATCCGTGTGATGAAACCCCAAAAAGCCTGATGAATCCCTGAAAAGTCCTCTGACTAGCAGGCCTTTAAGTGATGGGTTCACTCGGAAAGGGGAAGACTAATCCCTTGTGTAGCTGTGCGACACCATGTTCTCACTCTGTAGAGCAGGGGTCTCCAATTGTTTTTCCCCTGAGAGCTACTTTTACAAAATGAAAATGGCAGAGAGCTACTCATGTTTTCTAACATTTATTCTCATAGCTTATTTAAACCCAAAAAAACGGAATAAGCTTGTTTTGCCAGAACATTTACAAAATGTTGGTGTCCACAAATACCATTTGGCATTAAAACATCACAAAAAATATTCAGTTAATCTGCAAGTGCATTTTGTATGTCTGTATGCATTTTCTAGTGTATCTAACACTATTGAATTAAAACATGAATGATGTCAAAACAAAACAATGCAATTCCAAATATACAGATATTCCTTATTCATTTGTCATTTTGTTCCATGTCACTGTTTCACTTTATTCACATGTCCAGTTGCATGTGTGATGTATTTTTAGTTAGTGAGACGACTGGCAGGCAGCACAGTGGCGCAGTGGGTAGCGCTGCTGCCTCGTAGTTAGGAGACCCGGGTTCGCTTTCCGCATCCTTCCTGCATGGAGTTTGCATGTTCTCCCCGTGTCTATGTGGGTTTCCTCCGGGTACTCCGGTTTCCTCCCACAATCCACAGACATGCCAGTTAGGTGCATTGGCGATTCTAAATTGTCCCTAGTGTGTGCTTGGTGTGTGGGTGTTTGTGTGTGCGGGGTTTGTTTCCTGCCTTGCGCCCTGTGTTGGCTGGGATTGGCTCCAGCAGACTCCCATGACCCTGTAGTTAGGATATAGCGGGTTGGATGATGGATGGATGGAGATTACTGGCACTGCATGGAGTCAACAAGAGAGGTGTATGGTGAAGTGTAGCCACTTAGGTTCACTCTTATGGAGTCATTTAAATGTTCATTTATCAGTCTTGTTCTGAACTTTGGTTTCATGACATTCATGACAGAAAAGGCAGACTCACAGAGGTATGTAGACCCAAACAAAGCAGACATGTTCAGAGCTGATTGGAGACAATTCTTATAGTTATCTGGCTCTACTAAGCTCCAGAAATGCTGAGAATGCTGTTGAGACTTTAACTGCACATTATTTTGAAGGTTTATTAATATATAATACCAGTAACGGCGTACTGCAAGATAACGTGCAGTGAATACACGACTTGAGCATTCATAGTTTTCGTCCTCTTTCTCTGTACATTTAGCATTCGTTTGCTCAGAGATTGATGCGCTTGCTGCTTCCTGAGCAGCTTTTCTTTTCCCCACCCTAGCGGCCCGCTGCTTCTCTTCTTCCTTCGACATCTTTTCACGTTAAAAATCATTAAGTTAGTTTTTGTGTTGCAATTACTTAGTACGTTTTCTTTCATTTTTCACTTACGCTGGCACTTCAATCTGCCTCAAGAATGATTAGCGAAGGTGGTGGGGAATGAGAAAGGCGCCCTTTCACATGCGCCACGTGGCTGCCCTGCTGTGCGCTACCGAGAGTTGATTCTACAATAAAATAAAAATAAAATAAAAAGAGTAATAAAATCATCACCCCAAAAGCAGATAGTAGATGTCACGTAGTATATGTGTACCAAATTTCTAGTCAATAGGTCAAACGGTTTGCAAGCTATAGGTGCTTTTAAATCCTAGACAGACAAACGAACAGCCACAGTAGCGTATTATATAAGAAGATATAAAATTCAAAGTCTCTCTATCTGTATGTATGTCTGTCCGCTTTTCACGAGAGAACTACTTCTATCTATCTATCTACTTAATGGATTTAGATAGTTTTTTTTCTATAATATGCTTGAACATTCCGGTTGATTTTGTGACTTCTCTCATTTCGCTAAGTATCATAGTTCACTTGCAGTACCGATTTATTTGCACAAATCTGAGAAACACGCAGCGGGCTGATGGGAGGGGCCTTCCTCACTCACTCGGAAGCTTCAGCACGTGTTCCTTAACTCCGCTTAGTTAGCAAACGAGAGAATAATTGAATTCAACTTTGTTTGATATTTAAAATAAAGTGTTACTTAGGTCTTGATGAGTTTGAGTCTGGATATTCTCTTAAGTGTATGCCACATTGAAAAGATAGATTGGAATTCAGATTGTAGATTGTGTTTTTGTGTTAAAAGGATCGTGATATGATTTTTTGGAAAGATCGCCCACCCCTAATTTGACTAATCAAGTTTTCAAATTTACGTAGGATTCATTAACCCTTTGGCGAGCTACTTGGAAAGGCGTTAGCTCGCAAGCGACATGTTTGAGACCCCTGCTCTAGAGTTTTAAAACTTTGCTATAATAACAACTACTTTTAAAGTGTCTTGTTTTAAAGGGTTGTGGAGGTAAAGATAGATGACATGGTTGGGGACGGTGCCCCCTTTTGTCATGGAGTTGTATGACTTACGTCTTATGAGCCCAGAATGTGGTCCGCTGACACACATCAAAATATAAATTTGGTTTCCATATTTTTAATGGCATTTTTATGCTTTTTTTCATGTCCGTAACGGTCTGTCTGATGCGTATGATTTTCATTTAGCAACATCACCCACTGTACTAAGTCCATTAAACTCACTCACAAGATGGTGAAATTTAGTATGCTACTTTGTTCCTATTCTCTGTCTCCAAGAACCACACTGCAACTGAAAAGAGTCTTAGTTTTGGACCACTGGTAGTTCGCAGTCCTGGGTCACACTACATTAGCACTAAACCCAAATGTTAGTCTTGAACCATAAATACGTACAAAGACCAGATCAGCACGGGTTCAACTACAGCTCATAGCCCATCGTAACTGACCCACAGGGACACCACAGAAGCTGTTGTTTTGCTATTCTGCCTCTGTTTTGGTTAACTAAAGAAAGTTTACTTTTCAACAATGCTGCTTAGAAATAAAAATACCAAAGAGTGAAAATTGCTAATTGTTTATTATAACGACTCTAGCTGCTGGGTTCTTACCAGGTGGAGAGCCCCTTTTGGTGCAATCCACCACTACTTTACATGGATCCTAACATTTTTCAGTAAATATAACTGCTTGACATCATTTGAGGTGAAACCACTTACTGCTTTACAACAACAACAACAACATTTATTTATATAGCACATTTTCATACAAACAGTAGCTCAAAGTGCTTTACATAATAAGAATTTAGAATAAATCTGAAGTATTGTCATTGCTTCCAGAAAAGAAGTAGTATTACTATCATAAAATAGACAGGAGCTTAGAAAAAAAATTAAAAAAACAAAATAAAATATTGGAAAGGAAGTATGTCTTCAAATTACCCAGAGAAAATGGTTTCTTTCTGCTTGGCGTTTTAAATCCTCACCAGTCATGGTAATTAATGTTGTCTGGGACCTGCAGTCACATTTGTTGTGAAAAGTGTTGCCTGTATGCAGAAAGAAAATACTGTAATCCATTAGATGAGAGTTCAGAACAGCCAAGGACACATATCCTTGCCTTTGAAAAGCGGACAGTGGGGCTGCAGGCACAATCTAATCCAAAGCTATTGGTTTCACTGAAATACTAGTGGATTTTGGCAACCAAGGCAAAACAAACGCTAGCAGTCTGACAAATAAAGAAATAAGGAAAGGAACTTGTCAAAGAAGGGTAATAAGTAAAAGGAAAATAAAAAACATAAAGGGTCCTGACCAGCACTGAACATTGCCTATAGCAAGCAGACAGAATTTATCACATAAAGTAAGTTTTATTTGTCTAAAAGATTTTCTTAGGGAATTAAACATTAACACAGTTTGTCGGCATTTTAAAAAGTATATTGTTGGATTTGCACCTGGAAGGGATATTGGGACAATTTGTTACTGTTTGATCACTGTCTGAGTGGAATTTACACCTTCTCCTGTTATTTTCATGGATTTTCCTGTGGTACTAATTTTATTCTACATTGTGGAGCCGTGTGGTGTATGTAATGAATAGGTATCCCCTCCATTGAAGACACTGCTTTTGACACAGGCTTCTCATGGAATGGTAAAAGATGGATCAGAAAATGAATGGATACATGGATCTTTTATAAATACGTTACACAAGAAATGTAGCATAAGCATCACCCAGGAAAGAAAACAGGAATTAGTAAAAATAAAACCAAATAAAAAACTGCAGTATACAAAAATGTAGTCAAAGAGCGAGCTCCTATTGGAAAAAAATACAGGTAAGTTAATATGTTAGTCATTTGTAATTAAATACTGTATATACTCGTGAATAAGTTCTCCCGCAGATAAGTCGGGACTTGATTTTACAGTATAATTTCCGGTATTTTATAATGTAGGTTGTATAAGTCAAATGCGGAAAACTCACGTTATTGGTCCAAGTAATTATGATATGAGAGAGTAACCATGGAGTACACTGCGTTTTTTTTTAATGTATTGTGCCAACGTGACCAGATGGTATTACCTGAACAATTCCGAAGCAACAATTTGTGTTTTTTGTATCTCACACCCTCATACACCTTTATCGTAAGAGCATTCCTTATCTACTATGGAACGTTTGATCAGAAGAAAATATGAAGCTGGTTTTAAATTAAACATCGTTGAAGTAGCGAAAGAAATTAATAACTATGCTGCTGCAACAAAATTCGAAGTGTCTGAGAAACTGATGCGAGATTGGAAGATGTAAAAAAAAAATGTTAGTGTCGCATTTTTGAACAAGCATATACTGTAAGTCGTGGTCTGATTTTATGATTGATTTTTTGGATTTCAAGACCCAGTTTATATGTGAGTATAGTATATACGGTAAACACGAAATTAGTTTTACACAAGGTGATATTTAAGAATAAATTGTTTTAATATTCTGAGCATTGTTTCTGCTTTGTCACATTTAGTCTTTTATAGTGTCTGCCAGGTAACACTATAAATGCATTATTTGTATATGCTCTGTTAAACAATATAGTGCTGTCCAGACCAATTGTAATGAAAACTTGTACATACAGTACCATGTTCCCATTAGGGTTTCATGAGTGCTATGTTTTAGAGAGCCACATATCAAGCTTGCAATTAAAATGGTATTGACCAAAAATGTTGAATAATTTGTAACCTCAAGATGATTGTAGGGCTACTACAGTGCCCCAAGAATGCCTTGAGGAGATGTTCATCATTCACAATAATAACTAAATGAATTTGCTGAGGGCTGATCATAAGCATTTGTGAGGCCAAGTGGTCAGCCAAATGTGTCCTGGCAGTCAAACAGTGGTGGAATGGATAACTGCAGGTAGGTTCTCTTGATCATCAGTTGAAAGAGAAGCAGAGAAACAACACCATTGGAGAAGTATTAGGCCATCACAGTACCTTTCTCACTACTCATCTTTATCTACTGAGGCATGGTTGTCAGCAATTTACATTTTTTTCTCATAAAGAATGCCCTGAGCAAGTTCAACACCTTCTGTAATTATAACTGTGATTTCATCATGTCACAATTTGAGACATTTGTAACTCATATCATGGGCCCAGCCATCATGCTGATTAATATTGGCACCCATTGCCAGTTAAATGACACTCATTTCCAACAAAATGAAACATGAGGGACCAAGAAAAAAAGAGAGACGCATTGGCATAAAATAGCACAACATCTGCAGCAAAATAAAAAAGTCAAAACCTAGTAACTAAAGCTCTGAAGACTAACCAGTCTGAAGAAACACATCAAATTTGTGTTTCCCTAAGACTCCTAAGCTCATATCCATTTGTGAAAATTTCATGTCCAATGTCCATAAACTTGGACAATGACAGCACCATAATATATATGATCCAGGGATTTGGCTGGCTGGAGTTGTTGTTTTCCTCTCCTCTGAGGAACATACAAAAATAAAAAATTAATTGAATTATATGGGCAGGGAGCAATGAAATAGTATTTCATGTGACCCACAAGTCACAAGACCAACATGGAACATATCAGTCAAAAACATGATGACCATTGCTATGCAAAACTCCCAAAATACAGTGTGTCTGTAGTCCAAGTAATGGTGCAAAGCTGTAACTACTCTGCTGCCATGCCACCATCATGTAACCTAAATGTCCATTTCCCCAATTTGACAAATCTACAGTGCTTAATCTGTAGTACCTATTAAAGTATTAACCCCTTGGAAGTCACAATTTTTGTTATACAACATTGAAACTGAGTGTAAATTAATTTGGCTTTCTTGACACTAATCAATAGAAAAAGACAATTTAATGCTAAACTAAAATATATCTCTGCAAAGTGGTCAAAATTAATTACAAATGTAAAACTAAGGAATTGATCAGATAAGTATGCATCCTTCTTAATATGACACTCCAAAAACATGACTGGTGTAGCCAATTGGTTTTAGAAGTCACAAAATTAGTTAAACAGAGATCACCTGTCTTAGTCAAGGGGCTTCTATCGATTTTAGTATAAACAAATCAGAATTTGGAAAGTTCAGCTTGTGGTGAGTCAGTCTGGTGGCCTAACCTACACAATGAAGATAGAAGATCACTTGAAGCAATGCTGTGAAAAGGTGATTGAAAAGCACAAGTCAGGAGATGGAGAGAAGAAAATATTCAAGTCACGGACTATCCCTTGGAGTTCAGTTAAATCATCAAGAAATGGAAAAAGAATGGCATTGCTATAAATCTGCATTGCATCACTCAGTTCATAAAAACTGTGATATGCAAGGTGCAGACTTGTGAGGGAGACTACCAAAAGGTCTATGATAACTGTGAAGCTACAGTGGCTGAGACAGTGACAGGTTTTTAAGAGTGTGCTAAAGAGAAAACCACTGTTAAAACAAACTTACTTGACATCTTCACTAGAAATTCCCAGAAGGCATGTGAGAAATTTGGAAGATAGCTGGAAGAAGGTTCTGTGGTCTGACGAGAACAAAATTGATGTGTTTGGCCATCAAACTAAACACCACATTTAGCATAAGCCACCACTGCACTTTATGAACAATAAATCATGTCCACTGTTAAACATGGCGGTGGCAGCATCATGTTATAATGTCCTTTGCAGCAGGCCGTCGTAAGCTTACAAGTATACAGGGTCAAATGATTACACAAAAACACAAAAAAATCTGGAGGAAAATCCAGTGAAGTCTACAAGAAAACTACACCTTGGGAGATTTGTTTTTCAGCAAGGCAACGAGTCAAAATGTAAAGCCAAATCTACTCAGGAATGTCTTGAAAACTACAGCATTATTGTCTCGAAGAGGCTGAGTCCCGATCTCAGCCCAACTGAAAAATTTGTGGCAGGACTTAAAAAAATGGCTGTTCACTCACAATCTCCATGCGCATTGACAGAGCTTAAGCAGTTTTGCAAAGCAGAGGAATGGGGAAAAACCGCAGAGTCCAGATGTGCAAAGCTGTACGCACAGACACAAGGCTGTAATGAGTTCCAAATAAATACTGACTTGAAGGAGAGTCAATACTTATCTGATCAGTTATTTTATACTTTATATTTCAATTCATTTTGATTACTTTGCAGAATTCCATTTTCATTTTGACATTAAAGAATCTCTTGTTGTGGATCAATGTGAAAAAAGCCAAATGAAATCTCCTGTGGTACAATTTTGTATTATAATACAGTACTTTTATAGGTGCTGTAATTATTGGGTAACAGGGTGGAATTTGACCTAATTTATGATGGATTAATGTGTGATATTTTTACAGCATGTCACAGAAGTGGTGTTGTTATATATGTTCATTTGATAGGTGAATTTAGAAACATCAGGATACATCACATTTATTTTCCTATTATTTTTACAACTTCAGCACAAGTTAATTAAGCAGTTTGCTCAGAGTCTCAGCTGTAAATGGGGCTGAACTAGTAACTCTATGGCTTAAAGGACATTTCCCAAGTTGCTACACCTCACTTCATTATTACTGTATACTCAAACGGTATCCTTCTACAGTATATAGATTGTCACAGAGAAGACGGATTGGCTGGCATCCTGGCCAGGATGGATGGTTCTTTACCTGGTCAGGAAGCCTATATAATGAATGGAAGAAGGGAAGCAGCCAACCCAGGGCCGTGAGCTCCCCTAGTGTGCTAGTTGACAGCATCCCTCTGGTGGATCTCCCATGTGAACATCTAAAAGGCTGCAAAGCATTTGCACTCCAGATGGGTTGGCCGTGAAGGATTTCTTGGGAACATTTCTTTTTTAAGAGAGGTTCCACCTGACCTGAAGTACTCCCATGTCTGGCATAAAAGAAGCCCCTCCACCTCACCCAAGTGAGTTGGAGTCGGTTGTGGAAAAAACATGCCTGGGAGATGTGGAGCAAGAATCGAAAGAAAAAGAGAATTGTATTGTAGTGATGAACATGGTGAAGAAGCCTTTGTTGAGGAATTGCATTACAAATCTGTATCTGTGTAATTGTGTCTGGGGTTTTGGGTGATGTTATGCCCCCATTGGTCTCTCTCTCTCTGTCTCTGTCTCTCTATTATCACGTGCATGCGATTAGGAGACAGCCTAAGGCCTCTGGTGATGATAGTTGCCCGCCAAACCAGGAGTCGGCACTGTTTGCTAATGCCTTCTCTCTCCCTCCTTTGGCAAAATGGAAGACTGACAGCCATTCCACCTCAGACATCACTTCCGTTGTACACCTTCCTGCACCTGCCCGTTCCTTGAAAGCCATATTACTAGCAGTTAGGCTATCTTGGAGTTAGTTCTGTTTTGAACTCAAGTCTGAAAAAATATATCTGCAAATTTTCATGTTGTTGTGTCTCCTTTTATACAGTATCATATGTTTATGCAGCAATTTCAAAGAACGGCTCTAACTCAGTTCATACGTAAACTTTGGTTTCGCTACATCAACGACACATTCATCAGATTAAAAATTGACCAGCTGAATGAATTCCACAGCCACATCAACTCAGTATTCCTTGCAAATCAGTTCACCATGGAAAAAGAAATGAATTGGCGCATTAAATTCCTGGACATCTCCATTGAAATGGGTAATGACGCCACCTTAATTATGAATGTTTTTTGCAAGGAATGTTATGTGGACAAAATATTACACTTTTTAACAATCACCCCTCATTGCATAAACAGAGTTGTTTTAAGACTCTATTCAGAAGGATTCACACCCAATGTACTACAATGAATACTACAAAATAGCCCATAAACCTGCAAACACCCTGCAGACTATTCTTTTTAATTGCAAAAACAAAGAATCACATCAGAGACATGGTATGCAGTATACAGTATACCATACAGTACATGCCCAGCTGTATATGTGGGGCAAATATCTAAAACACTCGCAACATGCATACAAGAACATTGCAACACTGTCAGAAGGAAGGACCCATGATCTCTGATATACATACATTCAAGTTTAACCAGACACATGTTTAACTGGGACACGGTACAAGTAAAATTCAGGACTAATACTAAAAGTGTCAGAGAGCTGGCGGAATCGTGACTCTCAAACGAAAATGCCATCAACAGACACTTGGACATGAATCCATCATATGCAGGCTGAAAAAGAAGTACACCTAAATAATAAAAAAGATTTTATTACCAATATCCTCGAAGGTTTTCTTGAGGCTTCTTCAGAACCGGGAGCTGTGGTGCCCATCCATTCATCCATCCATTATCCAACCCACTATATCCTAGCTACAGGGTCACAGGGGTCTCCTGGAGCCAATCCCAGCCAACATAGGGCGCAAAGTAGGAACAAATCCCTGGGCAGGGTGTCAGCCCACCACACACACACCCACACACCAACCACACACTAGGGACAATTTGGGATCGCCAATTCACCTAACCTGCATGTCTTTGGACTGTAGGAGGAAACCGGAGCACCCAAAGGAAACCCACGCAGACACGGGGAGAACATGCAAACTCCACACAGGGAGGACCCGGGAAGCAAACCCAGGTCTCCTTTCTGCGAGGCAACAGTGCTACCACTGTGCCACCATGCCACCCGCCATGGTGCCCATCTTGTCAAAAACATCAATTTTGCAGCAGTCTACTGTATCTTCAGGAGGTGATAATACCATGACACCAAGTCATGAACAGGTATGTCAACAATTTTCAGTACAGCCATCTTTTCCACCAGAATCAAATTTAATAGCTATGGTTTCATCCTCTGATGACAGGGTTTGTCATGATATTAAAACTTAATTACTTTCTCCCTCAACAGATTCAGGAGTGTCTGATGCTGGTTGTAAGAGACAAAATAAAAAAAAAAAAAACAACAAAGTAACCTAAAACGTCTAGTAAACAAGGAGAGAAGTTGATGAAGGATATTGAACCTAAACCTGTTCGAGGAGATCATGTCCATTCTGATTCTTTCCTTACAACTAAAAACAATACGAAACATCTCTCTCTCTCAGTGGCAACCAAATTTTTCTAAACAATGCCTTGTCTTGGGTGATGATAACCTATTGAGAATAAAAGGAATGAAAGGGTTAGAATGTTTCCAAGGGGTTCAAATTGAGATAGTAGCTACATTTATGATTTCTCAATTAATTCAAAAAGTAATTTAAAAAAGAGAAGAACAACCACGTTAAAAAGTCCTTTGTTATGGGATATATATTTTCCATTAACTCCTCGGCTGGGATATGGTTTATTTTTTCAGAGACTTCAAAAAGTCTTTCCATGAGCAGTAATATATTTTACCCAGATTCCAGCAGTTCAACAGTTACCATCATATGTTAGAGAGAATGTATATAAAGTTAATGATCTAATTTTACAAATCCCTAATGCTTCGGCAAATCCTACTTTTGAGTAGACCAGGGTACTGGGAAACTCCAAACATTTAACCCCGGAATCAGCTAGAGATTTGATACATTGGTGGTTGCCTCATTTTTAGTATATTCTTTCCCCATCCCATACCCTTAACTTCATTATTTTTATAGAGTCTTTCTCTTTTCCATCCCTAATCTTAACCTTTCCAAAGTTTTTTTGTAGGCCCTGAGGTTAAAATTACTCCGCAGGGTCACACTATCCATCCCTATTTTATCCCCTTATATTTATTTTTATAAAGTATCTTTTATCAAATAGATTTAACTATTTTAGATATTCTTTTTAATTGCTTCCTTATTTGGACTAAATGTATTCTTTTATTTAACTTATAATTTAAGGGGATTTGATCTGTTTTGAATTGAAAATTTGAAGTATCTTTTCTGATGAAATTTTATAATGGATCTTATAAGACTTATTTATTTGGCTAATAAAAAGAAACAACAGTCTTATGTTAGAAGTATATTTTAGAGTATTGAGCGATAGTAATGTCTTATAGTAATAATAGACATATGACTTTGGACATTTTAAATAAGCTTTTATTTTTTGAATGAGTGTGCCAGTGCTATTTTATTTTTATCCCTTAGGGGACAAGCATTCTCCAATAACCCTCAACTTATTGACCCCTACCACCTCCATTTGCTATATATTGCCTTTGATTACTGTATGTCTGATCATTTTCCTCTGATGATTACACCTTGTAGGTTGCTAAAAGCTTAGGCATCAAAAATTATTTTAGGATATGTGATTCATTATCTCCCTTTGTGGATTACTACCTACAAATATGCAAACCATATAAAAAAAAATATATATATATATATATATATATATATATATATATATAAATATATATATATATATTTTGTATATATATATATATACTGTATATTGTAGGAGATGGCCGACAGCTCAACCCAGCGGAGACGCCCCTGAAGAAGAAGGATGGGGGAAGGCAGCTGTTTTGGGACACTAACTCCCCCAGGACACTAGTTGGCAGCTTCCCTGTAGCATAGCAGTGCCCCAGATTCCTGCAGGACACCATGAGATCTGGAGTTTGGTTTCACAGCCCTTCTGGGTACCGTGGGTGCCGCCAGGGGACACTGCAGGGAGACTGGGGGGTCCCTACTGTCTACATAGAAGAAAAAAAAGAGAAATTACAAGTTCTCCATCTTCCAGGCCAAAGACTATTTAAAGGACTGCTGTGAACACAGCAAGCGAGCCTGACTTGGGAGGAGCTGGACAACACTTTTTTGGGAGGTGTGGAGGAGAAAGAGTATTGTGATTATAATTGAGTATTGTGTTTATTGTGGCTGTGGTGCTTTGGAGGCACTGTGCAGGAAGAAAATAATTAAAAAATATTTTCTTGGTGCTTTTATCCTGTGTCCTTTGCGTCTGCCTCTTGGGTTTAAGGGGCAACAGCAACCCCTGGTGTCCACAACATAAATATATATATATAATATCTTCTTATATAATGCGCTACCGTGGCTGTCAATTTGTCTGTCCAGGATTTGAAATCACCTGTAGCTTGCAAACCATTTGAACTATTGACCAGAAATTTGGTACACATATACTACGTGACGCCTACTATCCGCTTTCGGGGTGATGATTGACCTCCAAGGTTATTCCCCTTTTTATTTTTATTTTATCTTATTGTAGAGTCAACTCTCGGCATCGGCTAGCAGGGCGGCTGTGTGGCGCATGCGTATGGGTGCCGCTCTCATCCCTACCATCTTTGCCGTCACTTCACCTACCTCTTCATATCTTAAATCATTCTTGAGGCAGATTGAAGACTTAAGTGCCAACTTAAGTAAAAATTAGGCAAAAACATACTAAGTAATTGCAACACAAACACTGACTTAATCAGTTTTAATGTGAAAAGATGCAGACAAAAGAAAAGAAGAAGCAGGCTTCTAGGATGGAAAAAAGAAGAGCTGCTCAGGAAGCAGCAAGGGCATCAGCCTCTGAGCAACTGAATACTAAACATACAGAGAAGGAGTATGAAAACTAGCAATGCTCAAGTCAAATGTATCCGTGCAGTATGCCATTACTGGTATACATATTGTGAAAGCCTTGAAGAGTACAGCTGTCCATACCCGTACACAGACAGGCAGAACACACAAGTGCAAAAGCAGCACACTATTTTTTTCTTTGTGTGCACATATATTCCCCATTCCCCACTTCAGAACACAATACAGTGAACCCTCATTTATCACGGTTAATCCGTTCCAGACTTTACCGTGATAAATGAATTTACGCGAAGTAGGATTCTTTATTTATAAAGAATATATATTTATATATTCAAATATTTTCACAGTTAGAGTATAGAAAACCTGTTTACGACCTTCTAAATACATTTTTTAACATTATTAGAGCCCTCTAGACATGAAATAACACCCTTTAGTCACCATTACACTCGTATTGTCCAATATATTAGACAAAATAAGAGAAAATAAGACATATTAGACGTTACAAATATCATATTATTACTAGGCTCACCCGCCTTTTAAGGCAACCGACTTTTATCCTCAATTTGTGTGCGCTCCATGTGTACATCAGGCATGTAAGTGTAGGGAATAAGAACATCAAAGTGCCCATTCATAACATCTCCCGAAAAACTAAATTTTTTTAATCCCCTCGAGTGCCTGTCCAAAGTCAAACAATATCAGCCCGAATCTGTACCGCTAAAGACAGAGTTTCATGCACTAAATAAGCTCTAGATGAGAATAAGCAAGCACCATCTCCCCTGATATTTACTACGCGGTGAGGCATTTGTACTCCATCAACATTAATTATTTCCAGAGACATAATTTTGTCTATTTTTCCAGCGCATTGCGCACAAAAGCAAGGGAACGATGGGAGCACCAGAACTCTGCTCACATCGCGTCGCTTCGTACCGCAAGCCGCAAGTAGTAAGTCTGTGATAAGCAGAATACTGCTACGCTTTGCACTCACGGGACGGAAGGACAATCCCGACCGCTTTTATATAGTAGATTATTGTACTGTACCTTTAATTACACACAGTTCTTACACACAACCACTAACCTATGAAGGCACGACCTCAGTAGGAGAGTCTTCAGGTGGTGCAGTATCTTCAGCAGGTGCGTTGTTGTTTTCTTCCGCTGAAGGAGTACTAGGAGTAGGCAGTGGGTGCCTGGGTGCGCGGCTGAAGAACATCTTGATAGGCAGTTGCTGGCGCTGCCTTTTCATATGCGTGAAGAGGCTTTTGTAGGGTATTGCCATCTTTGATCATATCCAAGAGTTTCACCTTCTACTGGATAGTAAGCATCTTCCTCCGGCGCTTAGTTTTAATGTCAGAAGGCTTAGATAAAGCAGCACGTTTAGGAGCCATCGTGGGGCTTAGATGAAATGTGCTCTTAGATCCTCTTCCAGCAGCACTCCTGGATGGCAGAAGTGCTGCAGTTCAAGGCTCCAGAACTGTCTGGGTGACCCCTGGCGATTGCCACGGGTCCAAGCAAGTGCAATTCAGGGGGTTGTCCTCTTGTGTCCTGGAGGAGGTATTGCTGTGGCCTTGTCCTTTTCTCGGGTCCTTCCATCAGTGGCCATCTGCCACTATATATATATATATATACACATATTGTCACGCATGAGGAGTGGCTTAAGGGCCCGATGGGCGCCGCGACAAGCCGTGCCGGGGGACAATGGCGGGGTACTAACCTCTCTTTTCTTGCTCTTTTAGAAAGACCGAAGCGCCGCCGCCATAAACAAACCGGGAAGTCTTCTGCTACCACCCACTTCCAGGGTCCCCCAAAGAAGACATCACTCTCCCATCAACCATCACGACTTTCTCCATCATTTCATCACTTGTTGCACTATTATAAATTGTTTGACCTGATTTATTTTGATGTCTGTTGTAGAAAACACTGACATTATTTTGTTTGTTTTACAGTATATGGGGCTTAAAACACCCCAAACCTTTATACTTGACGTTGCTTTTTGTTACTATATATATATATATATAAATATATATATATATACATATATATTGTCACACACGTGCGCATGGGGGGCAGCTAAAGGGCTTGAGTGAAGGCAGTTCGGAGGCATGCCAGGATGTGGCAGAGTACACTGACTCTTTTTCTCCCATGCCTGTAGACCATTCCCGGGGGATTCCACTTGGCTCTCCTGACATCACTTCCGGGACCGAGCCAATGGAGGTCGACCACACCAGCTCCAGCCCCTCTGATGTCACGTCCTGCTGTGATCCAATGGTTGAAGACCATGTGCTTGATCCTTATGACCTCACTTCCTGTCTTCCCCTTTAAAAACCTGCCCCTTTTCCCTTTTTCCTCAGTCTCGTTTTGGACTCCGTTGTATGCACTTTAGTGCTGGTTATTTTGACAACCGCGGCACGTCTCTTCGGGAGTTCCACCCAGGAGATCGGGTCATGGTCCTAGTGCCTACCTCCCATTCTAAGTTGCTTGCCCATTGGCAAGGCCCCTACGAAGTTAAGGAGAGGAAGGGACTAATCGACTATTTGGTGAGTCAACCCAATCGTCGGCCGAAGGAGCGGGTTTATCATGTGAACCTGCTGAAGCCGTGGAAGGACAGGGACCCCGATCCCTCCTCCGGCCAGCACTGCTCGCTCTTCGCTCACACACACAACCTTAACTTCGGTATGGACTTAAGTCCTAGACAACGGCAAGAGCTGGAAGCAGTTATCCGGGTCGTTCGGGAGGTAGTCAGTGAAAACCCCGGAAGGACCTCTCTGGTTGAGCACAACATTGTGACAGAGCCCGGGGTTATTGTCCAAGAACGCCCGTATCGTCTTCCCGAGGCAAAAAAGGCTGAAGTGGAACTTGAGATCAAGCGCATGCTGGAACTAGGTGTGATTGAGGAAAGTTATAGTCCCTGGTCCAGCCCCATTGTGCTCGTCGGTAAGCCTGATGGGAGTTGGAGGTTCTGCAATGACTTCTGTCGGCTTAATAAAGTCTCCCAATTTGATGCCTATCCAATGCCACGTGTGGACGACCTCCTCGAGAGGCTTGGACAGGCTCGATATCTGACCACACTTGACATGACAAAAGGGTACTGACAGGTTCCTTTAACGGACTCCGCAAAGGAAAAAAATGTGTTTAGTACCCCTAGCGGACACTGGCAGTATCATGTCCTTCCATTTGGGTTACACGGGGCTCCAGCAACCTTCCAGTGTCTGGTGGACAAAGTGCTCCGGCCTCATAACTCATACAGTGCTGCCTACCTGGATGATGTCGTCATCTATTCCAGCACATGGAGGGAACACCTACAGCATGTCCAAACGGTATTGCGGACACTTGGTGAGGCCGGGCTCCGGATTAATCCCAAGAAATGCTTCTTTGGATTAAGCGAGGCCAAATATTTAGGCTACCTTGTGGGTCGGGGTACCGTAAGGCCACAGTGCTCCAAAGTTGATGCCATTTTGAAATGGCCCCATCCGCGAACCAAGCGGCAGGTCCAAGCCTTTCTCAGATTAGCCGGGTACTACTGCCGGTTTGTACCCCGGTTCTCGGAGAGAGCGGCGCCCTTGACTGATTTAACAAAGAAGAGGGCCCCGAACATTGTGGTATGGACTGAGAAGACAGGCGCTGCATTTGGTGACTTAAAACAGGCCCTTACGTCCGCACCTATTTTGATGGCAACTAACTTTTCTTTGCCTTTCATCCTCCAGACGGACGCTTCGGACACAGGCCTGGGCGCCGTGCTGAGCCAAAGTGTCGATGGTGTGGAGCACCCCATCATGTTCCTGAGCCGGAAACTGTTGCACCGGGAGACCAGGTATGCGGCGGTGGAAAGGGAGGCTTTGGCGATTAAATGGGTGATTACTCAGCTTAGGTACTACCTGTTGGGCTGGGAATTCACCCTTGTCACGGACCATGCACCTCTACAGTGGATGGCCCTGCACAAGGAGTCGAATCCGCGGGTCACCTGGTGGTTTCTTGACCTACAGCCGTACAAGTTTTCGCTCGTTCATCGTCGGGGCACTCTCCATGCCAACGCTGATGCTCTTTCTCGGGTTCACGACCTCTCGGTTAGGGTCGCCCGACCCGACGGGTCTGGGCTAAGGGGGGGCCTTGTCACACACGTGCGCATGGGGAGCAGCTAAAGGGCTTGAGTGAAGGCAGTTCGGAGGCATGCTGGGATGTGGCAGAGTACACTGACTCTTTTTCTCCCTTGCCTGTAGGCCATTCCCGGGGGATTCCACCTGGCTCTCCTGACATCACTTCCGGGACCGAGCCAATGGAGGTCGACC
>JANRMT010062818.1:2914084-3051269 GCA_026402145.1 Polypterus bichir lapradei | reverse complement strand
ATATATATATATATATATATAGGACTATCAGGGGGTGCACCAGCCACACAAACACATGACATGACAGACACAGACACCAGTGCCATAACATAGAAGGCTTTTATTTCATGGGAAACCTTTTCCAGCTGTTTCCCACTAGCACCAAACACAATACAGCCCAGAAATATAGAACACGGCACTTGCACTTCCCCTCAACTCCTCCACAGGCAAGCGTAGTCCCTCTTCCTCCCGACTCTGGCTCGTCTCTGTGAGGCAGCTGGCTTCTTTTTAAGCCACACACAGGAGCACTCCTGGTGGCTCGTTAGGGATGTCTGGAATTGCTCTCAGGTGTGACTGAAGCTCAAAATAGGTCTCTGCAGCTCCCACAGCTGCCCCTGGCGGCATGTACAGAACCCAACAGGGCTGTGCCATACATCCCTGTGGGAATCCAAGGTACTGCTGCAATCCAGGGGGGCTGTCAAGTAGCAAGTCGAGAAACATAATATCCTTCAAAAGCCATCTCCCCTTGTCCTTCCTTTAAGGAAGCGTCCCGGGCAGGTAAAGATGCCCAGCCATCCCTCACAATATATTTATATATCCATCATGTAAACCCACATGGAAAGAGAAGCCACTAAAGCCACTGCCCATCCCAGCAACAGGTGCAACTAGCCACTGGATGGTACTACAGTTCATTACAGAGCACACCTGAAAGCTATAAATCTTGGCTGTTTTCTTAGCAATTCATAATTAACTGTGAAATGAATACTTACAGATTTAACTGTTTTTTGTTTTGTTTTCTCTGGCAACAGGCACAAAGAATGCACTGTCTAAAGGCCAGGTAGTGACTGAATCTGAAAAAAGAAAAGACCTGACTTTCAACTAATGTGTACGATGAGCAGCACAATGGGACTTTCCTTTTCAGAAGCGTGCTTCTACATGTTGTAGAAATGCTCCAGGGCAGTCTGCTCACTTACTATTGCCATAGGAACAGCCACATTAGGGACTTTTGAGCTCAGCTTCTTCTTTTGTCTGTGCATGTAATTTTTTTATATTTTATCTGTTTTTATTATTTTCTGTTAGATGAAATAATGTGAAATCTGTGCACAGGTTATGAATAATATTGTAATCAATGTTAATATTCTTGCAGAATTTAACAAACTGATGTAGATAATTAGAAAATACATAGGGTTATAAGCACGTCCTTTCTAGCCGTTTGAATTAGCTGATGTACTGGTTACTCTTTATTACATACTATCGTTATTACTCTTAACCCATGTTGCATCTGGAGTGCAATATTGCATTGTCACATAATCCTTTGTTTTGGAATAATGATGCTGTAGGCAAATAGTAAAGCGAACCCAGCACAGTGATAACAAAGACACAATTATTCCATTTAAACAGTTAAGTGAACTAGCAGAGATTGAGAGATATGCTAAAGAGTAATTACATTACAAATACATTTTAATTAAAGAAACCAAAGATAAAAAAAGAATTTAATTACACATACACTATATACTTTGTTACAATCAGTGTGGTTTTTGGCATGTAAATTCTGGTGACGCTAAACCAGAATATTCCTTTTATGCAAGCAGAATTCTCCAATGTTAATATTAAATAATAATTTCTGTTCCTCTTTTACTAAAGGCTAATGAGACGTGCAATTCCTTGTGCCACTTGGGTCACAGACGAACAAAAAACAATCCAGATTTTGTCTCACTAGCATGAGAGTGTGAACAATGGGATGCTGGTGCTTAAACTGTCTTGATAGTCCTCAGATGATTGCTGTACCCTCATCATCAATAAAATGCAGCACTGTATATTTAAACGTTAAGTAAACTGAAAGCCTCACAACCACCTGCTTCTCAGAAAAAGCTATGAACTTTTTAAATTGAAACAGCAACACTTCCAGTTTACAATCGAACAGCTTTGAGGTGAAAAGGGGCAAGCAACAATAAAACCGCAAGAACATGCACACTACACAGACAGCCTGACATGACACAAGTCTATGAGACTCTTTAGCAGCAGCACTAACTGCCGTGCAGATCAAGTGTTTGTAGGAGCACTAAAATAAAAAAAGTAAAGGTGATCCTCATTTTAATGCTGAGAATAATGCCCTGTAACCTTCAAACCCCATCTTTAAACTGGAAATCTCAATGCTTTCAATACTTACAATGCTTTTATAACATCTCGTCTAGATTACTGCAATGAAATTCTTTTTGGAATTAGCCAGGCCTCCGTTGCTCACCTACAGCTGGTGCAAAACGCTGCTGCTCGATTTTTAACTGGCACAAGAAAGCATGAGCATGTTACCTCGATTTTGGCTTCCCTTCACTGGCTTCCAATTCGTTTTCGAATCCATTTTAAGATCCTTGTATTTGTCTTTAAATCTTTTAATGGTTGTGCCCCACTTTATTTGTCGGAACTGCTGCACCCTTACGTACCGTCTCGCTCTCTCAGGTCAGCAGACCAGATGCTTTTATGTGTTCCCAAGGCATGATGCAAACTCTGAGGTGATCGAGCTTTTTCAGTTGCAGCCCCAAAACTCTGGAACGATTTGCCGTTGCACGTTAGGCAGGCTCCTTCGCTAGCTGTCTTTAAATCCTATTTAAAAACACATTTTTACTCTCTGGCTTTTAACCCAGTATGATATGTTGGCTATCTGTATATTTTTTATTAAGAATCTTTTCAGTTCTTATGTGTTTCTGTTTCATTTACCCCTCAGCTTTGTGTGTATGATATGTTGGGTTTTCTTTATTTTTTTTATTGTACATCACTTTGGTCAGCCTTGATGTTGTTTTTAAAGTGCTTTATAAATAAATAAACAAATAAATAAGTAAATAAATAATACTTTCTAGAGGCAACCCTCTCAACTTTGATGGGTGGCAATGGCAATTTTCATTCTAAGCCATATTTCATGTTACATGTTGTGTCCCTAAAATAAATAAATTCATGAAGAAATAAACAAAATAAAATTCATGATAACTAATTAGGTTTCCTCCGGGTACTCCGGTTTCCTCCCACAGTCCAAAGACATGCAGGTTAGGTGCATTGGCGATTCTAAATTGTCCCTAGTGTGTGCTTGGTGTGTGCATGTGTGTGTGCTCTGCGGTGGGCTGGCGCCCTGCCCAGGGTTTGTTTCCTGCCTTGCGCCCTGTGTTGGCTAGGATTGGCTCCAGCATACCCCCATGACCCTGTAGTTAGGATATACCGGGTTGGATAATGGATGGATGGATAACTAATTACTTATGCTCACATATCGTTGTTTTTATTGTCTTTATTGTCACATTTCAAAATACATTTTTTATTTGTGTATTAATTTAATTTTGAATGAATCTTCCTTCATACTCACACTATGGTAGGAAAATAGAACACAGCATTTTTTAATTTATTTCATTAATTTTAAATATGCTGCAGTTCAGTAAGGGACATAATAAAACATCTTACTGAAATTATAAGATACCACCTTCTCTACCTATGTAGAAAGCAAAGGGAAAATATTTTTAAGATATAATTTTCAGTTGTCCTATATCTCCTTCAGATTTATTTCAAAGCTGTCAAGGTTTCCTCTCCAACTGTGTGACTTTCTTTTGTTCCAGATTGCCACAATCCTCTTTGTGAAGTTCTTCCTCCTGTAATGCAGCTTACATTAAAGGAATATTCCACACAAAACTGGTACTTGTTTATATGTTAAATACCTCATATAGTTTGTAGTGAAAAAAACTTGATTCTCATATTTTCATGCAAGACATCTATACTGTAGATACAAAAAATTACTGGTTCAATAAAAGTCATTGGTGATCAACTATAGACAGCTGCAAACGCAATCAAAATGTCCAAAAAAATCTTTTGTAACGCATGTTGCATAATCCACATGTGAAGTCATTCAGTCATATGCTCACAACATCAGAGTTTCATGGGAGTTGGAGTTTGGTGCAGCCCTGTTGGGATTCGTGGGCACCGCGAGGGGGTGCTGTAGCCAGAATTCTGCTACCAGAATTAGGTCTACAAGCACCTGGAGCACTTCCGGGTGCATTATAAAAGGAGCCAGCAGCCACTACTCTGGGAGCCAGAGTTGGGCGGAGGGAGACAAAGCTTGCCAGAGAGAAGTGGAGGAGAAAGAAACAGAAAGTAAAGTATAGGGAATGTGCTTGTGTTTGGGACTGTGTTGTGTACCTGTGGGAAACGGGGAAGACATTAACCACAGGTGAAGAAAAAAGAAAATAAAAACATTTATTTGTTTTTATAAGCGTGCCTCCTATGTCTGTCTGTGTCGAGTTAAGCGCTGGCATAGTTACATTGTCACAGTGTGTAACCTGATTAGTAGTCATTAGACAGTTAACAGAACCTTAAGTTGATTAATTGAGTATTTTTGACGAACTCTAAGAGATAGTTTCTTATTTTGAGTGATTATTTCTGGCATGGTAAAACAATAGGAAATATCAAGGTTTTCAAAAACCCTCATTTAGCTATATGCAATAAATATCCAGGATACAGAATACACAGTGTTTGTCCAACAAATTAACAGAATAGTGGAAACAAGTCAGCAAAAATGATCATCTCATTTGGAGGTGCTTGACAGCTGCCCTACTTGAAAACTGCCATTTTCCCTAATGTTAATGCTTTGTTGCAAGTAATGGTCATACTTCCAAGTACAACTTGCAGTATTTAGAGAGTTTTTCATCCTTAAATCGGATCAAAACATATTTAATGTCATCAGTTTGTCTCAGAAACTTGACTATCTTATCAGGTCCTGCTCATGATCTTGCTGAAAATCCATATTCTGATGAAATCATCGACCAGTTCAATCTAAAGCCCCGATATCTGCGTCTGGCATAAGCTTTTACAGGACATTTAGGGACTGATTTTGTGTGTGTGTGTTCATCGTGGTACAACAATGTTTGATTGCCTTGATAATTTTTGCTCGACTTTAGCATGGTCCTCATAATTCAATTATCTTAATGTACCACAGAATGAATAGATACGAAATTTGGAAAAGTGCTCTTATATATCCTACTAAAAACTAGAACACCCTCTTTTACACAGGCACGTAAAAATCGATTCCTGGCTATGCCCCTAGTGTGAGATATGGCACTTAATGAAGAAACAAGTACTGAGTTCTGTTCTGGGATTACAGACATAGCCATTGTCACTGCATGCTCCCTGATTGGTGAGACTTGATGGAAGCAGTTGAGGGACTGGTTGACTAAACTCTACTTACGTTAAAATGACTGAAGTTTTCATTTATGAGTTGTGTATTGTATAACTAGCTGGATAGAAATAGTGAGAGAATGAGAGCCTCTGAAAGAGTGAAAGTAGTAGAAGAAGCTGAGAGAGATCTGTAACTGAAAGCCAAAGCCCTAGAGCGGCAGAGATGGGTCCTTTGGTGAGTGGTGAACTCATGGGTGCTTGTAAATATTTTTTCTTTGTTTAATTCTTTTTTTTTTTGTTGAACTTCTGATTGTGTTAAAGAAAAAGAAAGGAATTGCTGTATTTTCTTTTTGTATATATTTTTTTTGTCAAGAACACTGTAAAAAAAAAAGGACTCAGTGTTTTTCCACCTTTTTACTTTGCTGTCTGTGTCTCAATCTCTCCATCACTGATCGATTTCAGTTAAAAGGTACAAGTTCCCCAATGTTTAAGGGACGTGACTGGATTTGAGCAGAACATGGGGTATCACATTGTGTGTGACATTTTTGGGAATCATTGGATGGAATGATTCTCTCATCAGATTGGACGGCCAGCACGGACTCCACTATAAAAAACCCAGGAGGGGTTAGGCGGCCAATTAACTGAGGTCTCCAGAACTACAGTAGGACTTTTGTTTTTGACTTTCTCATCTGTAGTTTTAATCTCTTCCTTTGCCAAAAGGATATCATTTTTCAATTAATTAATGGAGACTGTTTCCATTTGTGTTTGATTACTTTCTGACTTCTCTGTGTGTTTTGGCAAGTCAGCATTTTTATGTGTACCAGTTCTGCATTAGTAACTGATGTAATATACACTTATTTTAAATGAAAATTATTCACAGTACTCTGCGCCTCCACTGAGTGAAAAGCACTATACAAAAAAAAAGGTTGAATTATATTTTCAATAAGTGCATAAGTGTAGCTTGCGCTGAACTGATTTCCCATCCAAAGCTGGTTCCTGTTTTAAAAAAACTACTGGAATTACAGGAATGTGAAAGTGAACTGCGAGTCATAGAAAAAGCAAAACACATTAGTAAATATTGTAGCTGTGTTTTTCCCAAAATTACTAAAGTTCAGCAGCTCTAGCATAAAAAATGGGATTCAACAAACGCTTGACGCACTGAAATGATTCCACAGACAAAATATCTTAATTTTTCAAAATTTTACTTAAAATTCAGAGTAAACAGTTCACACAAAAAAGAGAAAATTGAAAATAGCAAAAAAAGGAAAAGTTCTTGTTAAGAAAAGTTCTGTTCAAAGCTTAAATCTTGTTAGATTTCAAAAAAGAGTTACAAATCACCTCTAAACGTTCCTGAACCATTTCAAAATGGTCAGAAAACTGTACGTCTATCCCATTTCTAAGCTGAAAATGGGTCTTTTAAGTCCCTGTGTACTGGGACCTGCTCTAAACAACAACTGACTCGATTATCACACTGTATCTTAGTTATAGCAAGAAAGTTCTATCTCATATTAACTTACAGGGGGGAAAAACTATACCATTATCTATGACTATGAAAGAAAATTATATTCTATTCAAATTAAGCAAACACTAATATGAGTTTAACTCAAAGCTTTATCTTTCTAAGTTTGGCTCTTAAAAATATTATTATTTATTGTGCAGAAGTAATAATAATGGATGTTTTTCTATTTGTACCAATTTCAAGGATAGTAATAAAGTATTTGCTTTTTTCCAGTTAAGCAATGATTTGTAGCCATTCCTATGCAGTAAATACATTTCTTTGTATAAGACAGTGAGGTACAGTAAATGTGTAAGAATTTGAAATCTAATGTTAAATAAAATTCTCCCATTGCTTAATCCAGTTCAGGGTTACATGGTGCTAGAGATTAATATCATAAATTGTAAGGCAAGAATGACCCCATGACAGACCAAGCCTTGGGGATGTGTGCCATATAAAAAAGTTCTACATTTAAATGTTGAGTACATGATAATGACTTGAATAAAACATTATTTTATGCATAAATTTAATTCTGATTTGAAACAAAGTATGTACTGCCTTCTAATTGTATGTACCTTATAAATCTCATTCACTTACTTTCACTTATAATTATGTAACAGTTAATGAATGGCTTTTTGTTAAAACACTCAAAACAGCTTGAAGCAGAATGAGCCAAGCCAGATGATGGCCCTGACACTGTTGAGAATAATCAAGGCTGAAACAAAATAGTTAATTGACAATAACACATTCAGGGAAGTGTATGAAAGTAGCACATGTAATGAACTGTCACAATCATGCTGGCTTTTTTTGTGTAATCTGACAAAGCGAACAAAGATAATTCATAGCACATTGCCAGACTCGACTGAGAGATGAACCACTGAAGCATTCAACCTTTTTTTCAGATGTGCAGGCCAGAGTAACACCAACCAAGTTTAGGGAAGCCAGCTAGAAAACTAAAACACCTGCAACAAGGCACCACATAATCACTGAGGGAATTTATAAAGTAACAGCTGGGTGCTTACATAAAGAAGCTTGTCTCTCAGAGGGGAGTGGGGCTGCTCACATGGGAAAGCATAACAGACGCTAGTGGCGAAACCGCGAGCCGCTCACATGCCTAAACCAGATACCCTGAGTTACTGTATTCCTTACTCCTTTAGCTCTTCACAATGTAGTATCCCTCCTGAGATGAGAAATAAAAAAGTAATCTATCTATCTATCTATCTATCTATCTATCTATCTATCTATCTATCTGTGTCTCTGACAGTTACATTTATATTTACAGCAAAAATCAAGTAAATGACTAAGGAACAAAAGTTCAGATACCATGGTATAGTCTTCAGACTAAAATAGTAATGCATTCTTCAGGTTCTTTAAATCTTAAGCTGTGATAATGTCTAAATTGCGTTCATAAACCACTTAGAAGCTAAAGCATATTTGAGTAACTTCCCAATACCTCTAAACCAACATTCATTTAGTTTAATTCAAAGCTCTATGTTGACGTGTCATACAGTGTTATTATTCATTCATTTTTTTATTAACATACCCAATTCAAGGCTGCAGGAAGCACTGAATGTAAGACAGCAACCAATCCTAGACGAAGTGCCAATTCTCAACAAGGGCCTTTTACATACTTTCAATATGACAAGCATTGGAATAACCAAACCAGTAAGCAAAAATAATAAAGAAACAATAAATAGAATACAGGTTTGGTAACCCTTGGCATAGATTCATTCTTTTCATATCTGTTTCCTTTTTATGTACTGTAATTCATGAATCTGTGGTAGGCTTAAGGAAGTTGGGGTGGTGGTGTATAATCCTACTCCCTGCTACAATTTTCCTAGGAAAATTAACATTTCTTCAGCTGACGAGGAGGGAGACCTCCTTCACTGGATCTGTAGATATAAACAGGCACCCAAGGGGATAACAATTATGCCTCCAAGAATGATCCAAACCCCAAATTCTTTGACCTGATTTCGGTCTTTCTTCTTACTCTAGGGTTAGACTACTAATTCCAACTATGTACAGAGTATAATTACTCAGCTGTACTCAACAGTCTAGAGTGGAATTCCATGGCATGGCTTGTGAGATACTATGCTTCATTAATTTACGAGCTACTGTAGTTAAAAATACGTCTTGTCAAAAGTGAAGACCACTCTCATGCACTGTTCTGTCATTATTAACAGGCCTAAATATAAGCATTTTAATTGCAATTCTTCATTAATTTCCCTGGGTACTCTAGGTTTAACTACTATATTGTCTTAACATGTGTCAGTTGGATTGATTGGTGACTCTAAATGATCTACAGAAAATATCAGATACAATGCTGCTCCTTCAATCATTTTTTCCTCTTAGAGGAGAAACTTTAAAACATCAGTCAAGTGAAAAAGTCTCACATATGCTACCTTCCATCCCATAAACACTTACATGCATGCAGAAATAACTACACAAGTTAAACGAAAAACAGAAAAATAACTCATCATGAATGGTACACATACGAGGTGTGGCAGAAAAGTAATGAGCCTGATTTTTTATTTACCAAAGTTTTTATTTTTTTCAAACATCAATGTTATCCCCTTCAAAGTAGTTCCCTTGGGCAGCTACACACCGATGGAGACGTTGTTCCCACTGTTGGTAGCAAAGCTGGAAGTCTTCAAACGGTATGGTCTTCAGCATGTCTGTTACACTCTTTTGGATGTTTTCTAAAGTCCCGAAATGACGTCCTTTGAGGACATTTTTCAGTTTAGGAAAAAGGAAAAAGTCACACGGACTGAGGTCAGGTGAATAAGGGGGCTGGGGAACCACAGGAATGCGTTTTTTCGATTGTCTTTCTGCTCAATTGTGAGGTTTTTCGGCACCATTTTGGCACAGACCTTTCGCATGTGCAAATGTTCAGTCAAAATTTGATGAACGGTAAATCTGTTTAAATTTAATTGTTCACTCAACATTCTTAATGTTAAACGACGGTCTGATCTCACAAGAGTGTTCACACGTTCGATGTTTTCATTGGTTTTCGAAGTTGAAGGCCTCCCTGAAAAACTTGAGCTCGGGATAAAGAATGTTCCCCATAGGCCTGTTTTAACTTTTCAAACATCACACTTGCCGATTCTCCAAGCTTAACACAAAATTTAATGGCACAACATTGCTCCAAATTCCACTGTTCCATTTTGCGTGACGCACAACCAAAAACACAACTTCGCTAATAGCAGTCACAAAAATCACGTAGTTAACGGAAGGAGTTGAAACTCGCACTGAGCTATGGGAGGGTACTGATACACGTGCTCTATCAAGGACAACAGCTCAGCGTTGTCAGATCGCTTGCAGTGTTGCCAGTCTCATTACTTTTCTGCCACACCTCGTATGTACTGCCCAAAGCTTTTATTAGTGTTTTACGCAAATCTTATTTGTCCCCACTGGTATAAATATTTTCAAGCTGAAATTACTATGTGAGTGTAGGGTTAACCACAATGAACACTGAATTATTATGGTATACCATTATAATTTAATGTTCTTATCTATATAAACATAGGTACAAGACCAGATAATTATGTCTTTCATGTATTTTCTTTCTTGGTTTATGTCACTGTATCTGTAGAAAAATGCTGAATGTTTGCCTTTTCCTGGTTCACACAATTCCTCTTGAATAAATACTTCTGGCTAAATCAAAAATGGCTCACACTTCCTGGAGATGTCACCTTCAGGTGACCAATAGTTAAAAATGCTGTCTTGTAATTTACTGTCATGAATAATTCTACCTGCTTTAACTGGAAGAATGACAAGCACAACCAGTTCATGGCCACTGTCTCTGGGCATTTCCTTAAAAAGTGAGCCATAGATGCAACATTTGGAGTTAATTACCAAGTAGTGTAGCTGACTGTCGTTCCTTGAGAACCTTCAGATCTCATCTTGACAAAAGTTTTCAAATGTTAGTGGAACAGGGATTAATGCCATTCTTGTTAGGCTGATTCTCATTAAAACATTCTTGTATTGTCTTTTTAAGTTCTTACAAGGAACCAGAAATATAAACATGTTTTATGGCTTTGTGGAAGATCATCTATGGCCTGTACATATACTGGGAGTTTGGAAGCCTTCTTTGCCATAAGTTACACACATACATCCACAAAAGAGATTAGCAAAACCAAGAGCAAGATAATAGAGTCACTTTAGCTTCATTAAAAATGGTTAACGATTAAAAGCACCTTCAGTTAACTGAATATTTGACCCTTGTTTTACGAGTATAAAATCAGGTGCATATTCGCAGCTACTTTTTCAAACAACTGTACAGCTCTGATCAGTGGCAAAGTTGTTCAGTTCAAAATATTAGTTGGTGCTGCTTTGGGCATTCCATGTCAAAGTACCTAAACTAATACAGCCGTTGCAGTTTACCATATATCAAACTGGCTCATTCGCCTTGTGATCGTCTTCTCCGATACACCATATAGATCTGCAATCTGTCGTACTTTTAAACCGCGTAACAGAAGGTGTTCTATTGACTCAGCTGGAATGTCAAAGGATGGACGTCCAGAGCAGGGAACTGCGTCACCTGAACTGGAGTGTAGTAGAGTCCGTTCCACCTGTTCTTCGATAATTTTAAAAATAGTTTCATCTACATCGGAGTCTAAATGGGCCGCCAACATTGTAATTTCTTCCGATAAATCTTCAATTCTCTCTCTGAAATACGTAATATCTTTGGCAGAATCCATTTCATCGGCAGTAGTAAGCATTTTTCTAATTAATTCTTGTGCTATCGATTCACCAATCAGTAACTAGAGGGCGTGTTAGAGCCCACCCTCTCAACTTTGACGAGTAAAAGTGACAGTTTTATTTCAAGTCGTATTTCATGACGGTTTGCAGGAATGTTACAGACAAAATGAAATACAGTAATCCCTCGCTATATCGCGCTTCGACTTTCGCGGCTTCACTCTATCGCGGATTTTATATGAAAGCATAACTAAATATATAACGCGGATTTTTCCCTGCTTCGCGGGTTCTGCGGACAATGTGTCTTTTTACTTCCTGTACATGCTTCCTCAGTTGGTTTGCCCAGTTGATTTCATACAAGGGACGCTATTGGCGGATGGCTGAGAAGCTAACCAATCAGAGCACGCAGTTAAGTTCTCCTGACTGAGAAGCTAACCAATCAGAGCACGCAATTGAGTTCCTGCGTGCTGAATGCAGTGTTAACCAGGAAGTCTTGTCTCGCTCATTCAGCATCAACGTGTTTCGCTGTGTAAAGAGTTGTGCTCTTTAGTGTTTATCTTTGTGCATAGTCAAGCCCTTCATTATGGCTCCAAAACAATCTGCTACTGCTTCAGGGGCCGTGCCCAAGCGCAAGAAGAAGATGTTAACGATTGCCGAAAAGGTAAACGTTTTGGATTTGTTGAAGGCTACGATTCTTTTTATTTAAAAAGTAGGAAAGGAATATAAGATCTACGGCCGCAGTGTTCTTTTAACCAGGGTGCAAAACGAGTTGTAAGTGGATGTAATAAGGCAGTAGTCTGGATGGAATCTGCTTTAGGGATTTGGATTGAAGACTGCCAGAAGAAGAACAACGGCAGTGCTACACAATCGCCTGAAGTGGCTCCTTTACAAGGGCTGTAACGCTCTCCTTTGTTGTGCAGTAAAATTAAACTCATTGTTATCGGACAAGTCATCGTGTCATTGTTGGTGAGTAACCATAATTAATTTTCTTCTTACAGTGCTTAGTACATGTACGTACGTTTAGTGTCACTGTACACACATTTACTGTATACTATTTTTCTTGCATTGTACGTATTTATTGCTGGTGGCCTGTCTATCGTAATGGCTGTAACATATGTGATATCGGAGACACTCAATATCTTTAAAATAATATTTAGGTTTTACTGTATATAAACAGTGTGTTTATATACATAATTTCAATGAATCTCACCTAATATCTAAGAGAATACAAAGGGATTATGCTGTATAACTCTGCGGGGAATATTTATAAACAGTGCGGGAGAGTTTATAAGGGCTTAAAATATATAAAAATAACCATACAAACATATGGTTTCTACTTCGCGGATTTTCACCTATCGCGGGGGGGTCTGGAAAGCTACCCCCGCGATCGAGGAGGGATTACTGTAAATAAATAAGCAGCGAAAAATATATTTCGTGACACATTTATTTATTTATGCTCTCATTTCATGATACATTTATTTATTAAGGCTTCATTTCATGATACATTTATTTATTTATGCTCTCATTTCATGACAAATTTATTTATTAAGGCTTCATTTCCTGATACATTTATTTATTTATGCTCACATTTCACAGTACTTTTATTTATTTGCACATTTATTTATTTAATTTTGTCCGAAATAGTCCTCCATAGTATGGTGTAATTGCCAAGTGCTGTTTCACATTGAACATCACAATCACAAAATTCAATAAAAGTATTTTTGTGAAGTGCTCAAACAGAAGAGGTCACGGATAAATATATTTTTTTTATTGTTTTTAGTGTCTATTTATGTTTTTATAACTTTTAACCTAATCTTTTTTATTTTTTTATATTTGCTTTTCCAAAAATAATTTTAAAATATTTTATTTGTTATTTTGTCTCTTGTTATGAGAATGTATCTTGAAACCTGTATTGCAATATGTACAGTAGGTGTGTGTGGATTAAAAGCATCTTCTCATGAATAATAATCTTTTGGACTGGGATAATATCTGGTTTGGGGCAGCAAAAATGAACCTCAGGCAGTGCTACTGAGAAACACTGGTCCTTTTAGGTACTATTGGAAGATAAATGCTGACCCGAGCAAGCTGACTTTTAAGAGTAAAATTACTGAAACATAAACTGGGAGTGGAAAGTCCTAAAATCTTCTTCCTCCTACAGTATCTGCCTATATGTGAGATATTATAAATTGTGGACAGCAGGTACACTAGAGCTAGCCTTACCCTTGAGCTCTCAATAAGTCAATGATTTAATCATGGCCTGTTTTCCCCAGTCTTAACGTACTTTGGAGCAGCATGTCTGCACATAGATCATAAGCTTTGAATTTTACCATGGAAAAAAAAATCTTCTCTGGTGATTTGGAGTAGTTTTTGGTGTATATTTTTATAACAGTCACCTGCCTTTGACTGTAATGCTTCATCTTTGATTTAAAACTTTATTACTTGATGAGGCTGGTTTTAATGAGTAAAATACATTTTCTATAAACAAGAGAGTGAACAAATTTCTAAGAAGACCACTACTATGCAGAAAGACAGATAAACTAGTGTATATTTGCACAAGGTTTAAATGCATTGTGCTTTGGAGCAAACAGAAAAACAAAACCATCCTGTTCCTTTATGGAAACCTCTGCTGCTGTGCTCTCGGTCAAATCAAGTACACTCTCTAGCTTGCAGTCTAATCCATCACAGACCTGACAGATCTTTGCATTGTTCTTCCAAATAAGCAACCCTGCAGACTGAAAAAGATGAAGGTGAAGGCTTTCCAGGCATGTTAATTAAAAAAAAAAAAAGATAAAATTTCTCAATGTAAAAAAATATTCTGCCCTTGACCTTCACACATATGTAAAGAGAATTTATTATCCTCGGCACCAACATGGGTTTTTCATATAACACAAAATGCTGCTTATTGAATCTCATATTATTATAACACAACCTACCTTCAGTAACTACAAAGTCTCTTTCCTAATTAAGCTAATCAATGATACACTATGCCTAAGTAACAGCTTCTGTAATTTCTGTCAAATATGAAATTACAGTTGCAATATGATCCATCATATTTTTGTACCAGCATAATCCAGGTTAGGGTTATGGAGTTAATTTTTAGACTTGCTATCTATCTATCTATCTATCTTTCTATGATGTCTGTAGCAGTGATACTGGGGATTGAAACTTTAACTCCCAACAGGCCCTGCAATGGCTGTTATTAGTCATCTAAAGAAGCCACTTATACAATGTTAGGGTCATGCTGAGATTTTCCAGCTGGATTGGGCAGATAGGAGAAACCACCTCTAGAAGGGGTCCCCATCGATCACAGGGTACACTTGTTCATATAATCACGCTCACAGTGCCTTAATACACTCAGCAGTTAAGCTAACCTGCATGACTTTGTTATGTAGAGGCAAAACTAGAATTTCCAGAGAATACCTTTTCAGATATGGTGGAGATTGTGTAAACTGCACTGACTGTGACCAAAACTAGACTATTGGAGCTATGAGGTGCAGTCACAACTCCCAACAGTCCCTGCAATGGCTGTTATTAGTCATCTTCTGAGGGTGCAGGGGCTGTTGGGTACAAGGAGGCCAAAAAGAGGAGAAGTATTTTGTGTTTAATGTCAGAAGTTTCCTGTCTGTCTACCTTTCATTCTGATACCTGTGGATTCTTGTTTTGTCCTGGATCATCTTTTGTTTTGGGCTATGGTCAGTCTGGTGTCTTCCTGCACATGAGGACTGTCCGAGGATTTGTTGTCATCCCGTGAAGAAAGCAGCGCTCCTGATACCATTCACCCGTCTTCAACTCATCAGGAAATACCGGTAGGTTTATCTTTACATTCCCATTCAACGTGCTGATCTCTGGACTATCTGCCTCCATCATTGCATGTCATCAGTTGCCATTTTCCATGGACTTTATGGTGAGTTTGTATTGTTGTGGTTTGTTTGTGTTTACTGTTCATTGCTGTAAAGGGACTAGGTTGAGATTATTTAGTGTGTGGTTATATTTAATTTATTAGTGTTTAATACTTTAATTGTTTTATTACCAGTTGCTTATTTAGTCTCTGCTTGTGAGTGTGTGTGGGTCAGGCCAAGGCTGGGGGTGTCCCTGGAATCTCCACCAAAAAAATAAATAAATCACCGCCTCTTCGACAGTGTGAATCTTAGCGGCACCGGACCGCTACAGTCTATTAGCATATTCAGTAAACCACCTGCCATGCAAACTTTGTGTAAGCAGCCTTTGGAGCCCTACAAAAAAATATAGCCTACATATTTTATCCTGAAGGAATTTTTTTGTGATGTGATTTTTTTGCTTTGAATTCTCAGAAGAAGACTGGATTGATTGCAGAAACTAAATTGCTTGTGTGCCCTGTGGCAGACTGGCATTATCTAGTTGCTCAGTTTCATACTGTAGCCTTTCACAGTGCAAGGTCTAACATATAGACAGTATTTGACAGGGTGGATTCAGCTTAGACTTGCAAGCACAAGGCTGCCAGTTCAAATTCAGCTTTTGCTGTATTATTTGATCTACTGTAAGTCACTTAAGCTATCTAAATTGCATTTGTAAAATGCATAATATTCTCATCTTTGCTTAATCAAATTCATGATAATGGAAAGCTGGAGCCTATCCTGGCAGCATCACACACACACACACCCCTGTATGAGGCACCAGTTCATTGCAGGGGTCACTCTTGCAAACATCTATACAGGAAAACCCATGGAAAAGTCTAGGCAGACACAGGGAGGATATGCAGACTCCATACAGAAAACAACCAAGCATGGGGTTCAAATGCAAGAGGCTAGATCTTTAAGGCAACAACACTAACCATTCAGTCATCTTATAAAATACAGATTTCAAGCATACTTTTTGCTATACTGTTAAAATAAAATCTGCATAGAGATGGCCTTTAATAAGATTAATGCTATATAAAATAAATCTTTATTGACTAAACGCCTTGGGGGTTTTGAACTTAGATTGATAACTAATAGTTCACAGATCAAACAAATAGAAAGAGAAAGGTGGACATGGCGACTCAGCTCCAAGTGAAATCTGCAGGAGGCCCTGATGTTAAGAGAAGCCACAATCCAGATAATAACAGCATTTCTAAGCACAGCAGGTGAGCACATAATGATTTGCAATGCTTCTTTAGGCATCCCTTGAGTACAGAAAGAGTTTAGGTTTTGTGTACACAACCGTCACTTGGGCTTTCATAACACTGCAGTGGGTAATGAAGATGACACAAAATATTACCTACTCTCAGCTACCTTCAGTTTAGGACATACTGTATATAACACTCACTACTTTAGAAAAATAAACAGTATTATTAAAGACATCGTCTATCCGGATTATTCAGATAACCTAACTGCTAGCTAAAAAAAGAAGCCTGATGTGCTGAATGATCTGTTGTTTTTATGAAATCTCTTCAGTAATTTTAAACATTGATGCATCAAACTGTTCCTTTATTACAGTAAGCATTTTAACATGTTATGTTTAGAACATTAGAACAATCTAAATGAGAAGAGGCCTTTCAGCCCAACAAGGCTCACCAGGCCTATCCACTTAATTCTTCCAACATAACATTTGTTTTTAGTTTTAAAAGTCCCTAAACTTCTAACGTTTACCACACTACTTGGTAAATTATTTCAAGTGTCTATGGTTCTTTGTTTAAAGAAAAGCTTCTAATGTTTGTGTAAAATTTACCCTTAACAAGTTTCCAACTGTGTCCTTGTGTTCTTGTTGAGCTCATTTCAAAGTAACAGACTGGACTGAATGTATTGATTCCCTTCATAATTTTAAACACTTCAATCATGTCTCATCTTAATCTTCTTTTACTTAAACTGAAAAGGCTCAGCTCTTTTAATCTTTCTTCATAATTCATCTCCTATAGCTCTGGAATCAGCCTAGCCACTCTTCTCTGGACTTTTCTTAACACTGCTATGTGACACTGCACTCAGTACTCCAGATGAGGCAGTGCATTATAAAGTCTTAGCAGATCCTTCTTGGACTCCACACATCGTGTTATATAACCTAAGATTCTGCTAGCCTTCTTAATGGCTTCTGAATATCTGGCAGTTGATAGTGTTGAGTCCACTACAACTCCTAAATCCTTCTCATAAGATGTCCTTTCAATTTTCAGATGTCCCATTGTGTATTTAAACCTAACAATTTAACTACCTATGTGTAATTCTTTACTTTTACTTACACTAAATTTCATCTGCCATAAATCGTCCCAAGCCTGTATGCTATCCAAGTCCCTCTGTAATGATTTAACAGATTCCAGATTATTTGACAATCTTCCTATCTTGGTATCATCTGTAAATTTAACTAGCTTGTTACTTTTATTCCTATCTGAATAATTTATATGTATTAAAAAAGGAAGTGGCCCTATGCCAGAACCCTGGGGAACACCAGTCTTAAAATCAGCCTATTCTGATAGAGTTCCTCGCACCATAACCCTCTGCTTCCTGAGTATGAGACCATTTTTGACCCATCTACAAACATCACCCAGAACTTTTTGTTTGATGCCCAACCTCTCACATGGCACCTTATCAAATGCTTTCTGAAAGTCAAGATAAATAATATCATATGCTCCACTTTGATCATATCATTTTGTTGCTTCCTCATAGAATTCCAGCATGTTGGTAAATGTATTTATTAAGTACAATGTAATACAATGTATTAAACAATCAAAATAATTGTTTGCTATAATCCTGTTTAAAGCTGAATGGTAGCAAAACATAAATTTAAAAAATATCAATCTATCATTTTATTGAGCACACTAAATCTGACTACAAAATCAAGTGGAGTTGGAGTCTACACTAAAAACACTGAGTGCAAGGCAGTCCATCACACAAGTCACTGGGGTGGGTCACCATTTTTAGCATTGTTACATTGGTTACCTGTGTCATTCAGAATTGAGTTCAAAATACTACTAGTGGTTTATAAAGCCTGAAACAATCTTCCTCTATCCTATATTTTGGCATGCCTGTTCACCTACACGCCATGTCGTAACCTTAGATCTTTGATTGGAGGACTGTTATAATTCCAAGAGCCATGCTTAAAAGAACTGGCAAGGCGGTCTTTTGCTGTTATGTAAACTAAAATACTTTACCTATAGAAATTCACCAGGCTAATACTATGGAACATTTAAAAAAAAAACCTGCTAAAAAACTATTTTAATATGACTTTTTCATAGCTACAGTATATTTCAGTTGTATTCCTAATAGAGTATATGGGTATAGAATTATCACATTCTTCAGGAATCCACAATTTTGTACTAATCCCCACTATTCTATGCTGTCTTTTCCAGTTCTTCTGTGGTGGCGATCTGTACCACCACCACCTGATAAAGTCACCGTGCAGCCCCCTGAGATGATGGAATGAAGGCGGTTGTCTCATCTGTCCACGAGACCATTTTCATCAGAATCCTATTGTGTGAAGCATGAAATCAAAGAGGACTGATTTAAGAACATGCACAGTATGTTAGGCAGAATTCCCAGTGGGGGCTGAGTGATGTTTTGGCCTTGGAACCCCTGCAGATTTTGTTTTTTTCTCCAGCCTAACTGGAGTTTTATTTTTGTTTTTTTTATGCTCTCCCAGGCATTTGACCTTGCCTTGTTTTGTTGTTACTTATTCTTTAATATTATTGCCTTGTCTTTATTGTTTTTCTTTTCTTGTAACTTTTTCTTTGTTACTTTGTAAAGCATCTTGAGCTACATTTTTGTTTGGAAATGTGCTATATAAATAAATGTTGTTGCTTTTGACAGTACATCACATTCAACAATATGTATGTCTTTGGGGTGAAGGCTATGCTACTTGCTAAGATATTAATTCTAGTATTGTTTGTTGTAAAGCTAATTAAATATTGTTTGATTGATTAATGCTAACTCAGTGTTTCACATTACTTCCTTACATCTCCAGGCGATTGGGTTACATTTAAGTTGCTATCATTGCTTTAACAATTAGGGGGCTCCACTGAACCCCAAACCTCAGACACAATCTTACCCAACACAGTCATGAGTTTACATATTGACCCTTTTATTAATTTCAGTACCTTAACAGACAGGTAAGTACACTCAAAGTACCAGAAACACAGAAGTATAGATCCTTCTCTCTCTTTCCACTACTCCAAAGACTTTTGTCTTCTGCCTCCTGACACTGACCTTTGGGCAAGCTGGAGTGGCTCCTGTTATCTTAGGCCCGAGAGTATTTGCTTTACAAAGACATGGGCTGTCAGAAGCACTTCTTGGTTAGATGGGAGTCCAATAAAACGGTTATACATTGAAAGAACCCAGATAGGGTTGCACCCTGGAGCTCCAGTACTCTGTCCTGCCCTGCCCTGTGGGCATCCTGTAGGGTACCAAACCTTGCCACCTAGAATATCTGGGGGATAAAGGATACAAACATTGTTGTCTCCCCCAGTTCTTCCATTGTGTTGGCCTCCTGTATGACTTAGAATTCATGTTTCCCCTTGGATGTCTGTCCATCCACTATGCTACTTACACGCCCTATGTCAAATTTGCATTTTCTACCCATGTCCATATTGGATGCGGGAGATCAGATTACAGCGATATTTTGGAACATGAGACAAAAGCGGATTATCACATATAATCATATGAAGAACATGCAGGCTCCTCGTAAGGAGAGATCCAACTGGGGGCCTTTGAAGTTTTGAGGCAGTAGCACTAATTCTTCTTCTTCTTCTTTTTATTGTTATTATTATAATGGAACCTCTTTTGGAATTATTACCTTGTGCTTGATGCTCCTGGGATTGGCTCCAGCTGAAATGAATCAAATAGTTTTGTACAACAGATGGTTGCATTATTGTTATTAGTATTAGTTGTGCTATTTAAGAAAATGTTATAGTTAAACCTTACAAAAATGAAAACATTACCACACATTTCAATTAAACAAGTTTAATTTTCTCAGATAAATTACATTTGTAAATTACAACAAATGCCTGGACCACAGTATACACCACGTGTTAGGCTGGCAAGGTAGCTAAAGTTGATGTGATTGTGATGTGACCCTACACTCTCTCTCTGTGTCTCTCTCTGTCATAAGCAGTTAAGCCAATTCCCTTGTGCTATGTGTTTGCCTTAAGTGACCCTGACTGCCAGGCCTGTAGAGTAGAGCTTGGTTGTGCAGTTTCTGCTGATTCTAGACAGTTTAACTGAGTTATATGCAGTGATCTGAAGAGATTATCTGCATTTGGCTACAGACTTTATATTATTTCCAGCTGGCGTTAATAAAAATCCCAAGCCCAGGGCTGGTGAGAGGCAACAATTCAATGTGAAAAGTGCAAAAGAGGGAGGAAGTGCTCAACTGATACTGGAGCTCAGTCAGAATAACTGGTAGCTGCATGTCTGTTATCTTCTCATCTAACTCTTTAGGGATCAACACCAGACAAGGCAAAGTTGAAAAGTGCAGCTTGAAGGGACATACTAAAAACTACTTCATTTGGTTATGTTACCAGTGTGCACATGTTTGATATTCTTATTTTTTATTTTGCTCCAATGCCACCTATTGAGTGTTATTTACATTACTTCTGGTATTGTGTATGTTTCAGGTTAGCCTGAGGCTGCCTACAATCAGTAGCAGAGTGGAAAGTGACATATTACAAGCAAGATATATTGTGAGTTACGTTAGAGGTGACCAGGTGACAGAAAATAAGACATCTCAATTTAGGCCACAATTTATAGACTGATTAAGTGGTTCTTGGGATATATACTACACGAAGGCAAACTGGTACAGAATGTAGTCTGGGGTACCTTTTTGCATCTAGCCTTTGTTACTTATTTACGTCATTTCTTCACAGGCAACATATAGTTTTATAGGGCCATCCATTGGTGCTCTAAAATTGTTTTCACAATCACTGTGGACTATGGTTGGTACTGTAAAATGATTAACTACTCTGTGTGCCACTATCAGGGTTTGCCCGATACAAGGTTCCCTAACCTCTGGTCTGTTTTTGCACTTCACTAGTACAAACGGAAGAATTTTGTAACCAAAGTGCTCAAGTGTTGCCAAAGGGCTCCAGTGTAAACCCTATTTTACATACCCTAGGAATTTACGTGCAAATTTTCAGGTCAAATTGCATGAACAAAACCAAGACATGAACTGCAAGAATTTCTGAGGTGTTGTTGTATGTACTGTATGAACAAATTAATAGCCTGATTAAAGTTAATGAGTAAGAGTTGTTATCTTTACTAATCATGTTGCCAACGAGTGGCAACATATTGCATGTTGATAAGTAAATGGGAATAAGAATTTTACTGTACTCTGTACACGTGATAATAATGACCCTATAAATCAATAAAAGGCACTCAGGAAATGATCAAGGTATCAATCAATTGTTCAACAAAACTTTCAGACATCTGAAAAGTAGAATGTATGAAAAGGTATGAAATTGAGAAGCTGTTGTCCATTCAAGCCAAGGAGAGAATATTAAGTCCTCTTACTATCAGAGGTATAGGTAGGTATGAACTATAAGACACATGTTCTACTAGCAAAGGGAGTGGTGTTGTGAAGTGAAGCTGGCAGTAGTGGGGTGTATGGCGCTAAGCACACATCTCATGGAAACTCAGCTTAGTGCAGCTTTCTAGAGCAGTACAAATGCAGTAATATAAGTAAGTCTTTGTTTTCTTCCAACTTGGTATGAGACTTTGCTTTATAAAAATTTTTGTTAATGCCTTAACTGTGTCTTTGTGATTGAGTTAGATTTTACAAAGGAGTGATATATTGAGCTCAGGACTGGAGCTATGCTGCTGACCAATGTATAGGGTGGTCCAGATCTAATTATGAAATTTTCATTACACTATAACTTATTAAGTTTATTACATAGAAAATGACCTGAAAAATCCCAGACCATCGAGAAGTGTGCGAACTAACGACATGAAGAATCGTTTTTGCACCGAACTAGAATCGTTCCCGCATAAATCAAAGTCATCCAGACGATCTGGATCTGCATAATTCAGATCTGGACCACCCTGTATTTTCATACACTAACGAGTAGTAAAACTCAATAAAACAGCAATTTGTTGTCAATTCATTCTTTTAGTGTTCTAACCACCTCATCTGGAATGACAGGTTCACTGACTTGTGAAATTGTGGAGTCACACTGCTAGATGTAAATTCCTGGGATGTGAAACCTGGGAATTTTCAGAGTTACATTTTTCAATGGGACTTTTGATGTGTTATTGTGAGCATGGCCTGCAGATGAAAATTACCTTGTGGAAATTAAGACTTGGTTATTAACCAAATAACACAATCTATCAACTTTGTGCAAATCTACACATTAAACATGTTTTTTCCTCTGTTTTCCATCTTCCTCTTAATCCACCTTACTGTAAATCTTTCCACCAACAGCTAGAAGAATTCATATACCATGGATCCATGGCCACCAGCTGGTAAAGAGCTTGTCATTTGCAGTCAACATTACTGTGGACTAATCATTTTTGTGATGCGATCCTTGTGTGGCTATGGAAAAAGTATGAATGTGGCTGCCTGGTCACAGTATTGCTAATGAACAAGTATGAAGTTATGTGCTATAGGGGGTTGTGAGTGAGTGTCTTTCTTTCGATTGCTGGTTCTTTAATCGTGCACCATCAAAACACTTATGTCATTGCCTTTGAATAACTGTAATTAGCTTGTCTTACATCTGATGCTGAAGTTTAGAAGAAGCACTGCAATCTTAGAAAATCTGTGTTTGATTACATCAAAATGCCACCTTATAAAAGAAACCTGCAGCCACATTTCAAAAAGCAGCAAAGTATATTTAAAATAAGAAAATCGAAACAAATTTGTCAGGAAGCAACAAAACAAACACCGCATTTGTCAGGAATAGTGCTGATCAGTGAAAGTAGGTTTTGCCATGAATATGCCGTTTTCACCAGCCTTGTTCACCAAATACTTTCCTGGAAATTCACTGTGCATCCGATTTAGACAAACAATTTTTTTCCCAGTACCCTGTGAAGCTTTGCAAGCCGAACATGATCTCAGAGCTGTAGCAGCCATGCACTGAACTTTTACACATGCATACTGTAAGCATACTCCAACTCTGAAAATGTTATGTCACTACCCGATCTGCGCTTCACATGCATGATGTCACTCCCTGCACATCACTCCTGCACGCCATGTGCCTTAAAAAAATAAATAAATAAAACAAAAAACTTACAGTATTACCATTTGAGGTTTATATTAGCTGACCACAATGAGAATATTATGAGCATGCCGCCAAATATATAATACTGATCCTGAAATGCCGCATGGCTAATTTGGTGTGCTATGCCGGTTGAATGCATACACATTTGCGGCCAGCAAAACTCTCCTCCTCCCACTCCCTAAGTCAGGAAAAAATAATTACAACATAAGATTTATTACTATTTACCAGGCATTTCTGTCTTCTTGATGGGAGAGAAAAAGCATGAAGCACCTGCACAGATAGATCAGAAATAAAAATGACGTGGTTAAGGGCAGAAGCACAACTTCAAAAATCCATCATGGCGCGGTGAAGCAGTGCTAACAAAAACTGTGTGAGTGTAATTACTGTATATTTTTTAACTTATTGCTATTTTTGACCATTTCTTGTATTTTGTTTGTGGCTATCGTTTCATCTGTGTCTTTTGTTGCAGGAGGCATAGATGTGCAGTGATTAGCACTGCTGTCTCACAGCACAGATCACATTTTTGGCAACAATAATTTGTCCAGCGTAGTTGGTTGATGCTTCCTTTGCCCTCAGGGACACTTAAAAGAAGATCGTACCGTTATATTCTACTCAAAAACTAGTTCCGTTACTCATTCTCAATTGATTCCAATGCATTTCACCATGTTTAGTGAAGTTCCCAACAAAGCAAACCAGAACCAACCCAAAACCAGTAAAACAAACAGTTACATGTGAGCTATACAGCTTAAAGTATTGTGCCCTCAGTACTAGTTATTGCAATCATAACAGAGCAAGGCAGTCTTCCAAATAGATTCAATTGAATTCATAAAGTTAGATTTTAATAGGGAACAGAATCTGGATAGAACTGTGGCTTAGGTACTATTTATTCCCTGCTTCACTAAGCTCTCCTGATCACATTACCCACTTTGGATCAGTTAAGTGTCTTAACTTATCTGAGACCATTTATACCAATTGATGTCATAATATCATAAATTGTACCATACTTACACATCCTGTGACTAGTTCAAACAAGGATATTTTAATCCAGATAACATAATCAGTTCCCAATAAGGTGATGCTGACCATAATATTATTTTCCAGTCACCTTCTGTCAAATGTCTGTGTTTTTTATCCATATTTGCTTTTTCTTTTTATTTGCCAGTTTCAGATAGGGCTTTTTTTGTGCATCTAAGGCCGGCATCCTGGAATCATCTTTTCACTGTTGTAAATGGCACTGGTATTGGGTGTGTGTTTAATTTTGGCCCTGTTTGAACCCAGTACTGAACGTTAGGAAAGGCCAGTCCTTTTTAACCTAAGTGTACAGAATAAGAGCTTTCAGTGGTGTTAATGCAGTAAGAAAGGTTTCTCTAATAATCCATTAGCATTAATACATGACTAATTAATGATAAGCTGACAGACTTTACCATTAGAACACTGAAGGAATGGCTGCAGAAAATGGGCTTTGCAGTCATAAGAATATAATAAATTAAAATTCATTCATTTAAAGAAGTAATAGCCTTATAAACACTACTAATGCATTGGCTATAATTTTAAACCAATTTAATGGTTTCTTGATAATAAAAGGTATCAATTTCTTTCAAAAACATGAAAATGTCTAGGTGTGCCCAAACATTTAACACTTTGAAATGTTTGGGGATGTATATGTTGCAAACTATGTACAATTTTTAAAACGTGTTTAATTATTTAATTTTCCCAATTAGATGTTGATTTTGTCAGTGAACCAAAAGAATATTTTTCTGAAGTTGTGAAGAGACTGCAACCACTCAATGACATTTGTAAACCCTACAAAATCTGAAATCCAGACATTCTAGCACTGCAGAACCACTGACCTGCGCAGCCTGGCACTTTTGAATTATAGCCCTCCATAACTGTTCACCCTTCAGACTTTTGCACTCTCTGAGCGCCTGTGGACAAGATCACAGCCAGAGCACCAAGAGCACCTTGGCTAATACAAAAAAGAGACAGAAAGTGAGTGCCCCAACCACTAGAGCAACATTTCCCCTACCAATGGTCAACAAAGGTCTCCCAGCACAGTCTGAAGTGGACTGTACAATGAATGATTCTTTTTTTTAAAGTAATCCATTCTGTATCATCAAAAAATTAGTGGAATATTGTAATAAACATAAAGAATAATAGACATAATGCAAACAAAACAATGTTTGGCTGGGAGACTAGGGGGGTATTTTTCGTACGTGGATTACTCGTTTAGCCGGATGTAATTGTTGACGATTTGGCATGATCCTGGATCCGTCGGTTTTTCAAAACTCTTGCTGGATGTGTTGTCATAGCAGCACATCCAAATCCTCAAACCTGCTTGGAGCAGGTTTATTCTATGTAAACAAGGATTAGCTCACACACTTAATCAGTTTCCATGCATTGATTTCATTCATTCATGGCTTCACCATTCATGAATGAGCAACCAATTGATATCGGTGCACAAATTTCATTTAGAGAGGGTTTTGCGCGATCAGCAAGATCCTTTACTGCTCCCGGAGGAAATTCTTTTCGAAAGATACTGCTTTAGCTATCCATCCATCCATTATCCAATGGGTCATGGGGGTCTGCTGGAGCCAATCCCAGCCAACACAGGGCACAAGGCAGGAACTAATCCTGGGCAGGGTGCCAACCCACTGCAGGACACACACAAACACACCCACACAACTGCTTTAGCCAAGTGGGAATATTTATTAGCACCTTATATTCGAAGTCAAACTAGGTGAAGTTGGGCTGTCACAACCACACAGACAGTATGCATTGTTTTGAGGTTTTTTGCAAGTGGCACTTTTTTATATACTGTAGGCCAGGGGTGCCCAATGCGCCGATCACGATCGACCAGTAGATCGTAAAGGCAGTGCAGGTAGATCGGGTTGCAATCAAAAAAAAATTTTTTAAACGTTAGTCTATCCCTTTGGCATTTGCCACTTGATTGACATACTGGGCGGCCTGTCTGAGATCTCCTTTCTTTTAACACGCTGATCATCCCGCACGCACGATGAAACGTGCAAGCTACTGCAAAACTCCGGCTGTGATCTAGTTAGCCTTCCAATTTTATATCGACTAAAGAAGGGATTTAAAAAAAATTGTTTGGTAAGGGTATGGGCTTTATGTGGAATTAGAAGAGGATTTTTTTCTCTCACAATGTCACGATCGAAGTGCATTTGTCTGATCTGTCAATCTATCAGTGCTATTCCAAAGAAGGAAAATGTGGAAAGGCACTTTCGAACTGTTCATAAAAACTATGAAACTGACCCCCTTCCGAAAAGCAATCTGAGAAAGAGAAAAGAGAGGGAACTAAAATCGCAGTTAATCGGACAGCCGTCATTTTTCACTCGGCTGAATTCAAAAGCTCCTTGACTGCATTATTCGGCTCTACTTATTTATGCGAGTCAGCCTTTTCCCACATGACGATTATTAAATCCAAATACTGTAGTGTCCATAAATGTATTGAATTGTTATTGTGCCATTAAGGTTATTCAGTTATGCAAGGTACGACAACATACATTTTATGTATAAAGTATACTCAGTATATATATATATATATATATATATATATATATATATAAAGATATATATATAGTATTTTTAATGTAATAATAATAATAATAATACATTTTATTTATATAATGCCTTTCCCATGCTCAAGGCACTTACAGAATATAAGAAAGAAAGGCAGGGTATACAGTGTATAGCATTGTACAAACCAAATAAATAAATAAAGAAGATTAAGACAGTAAATTCAGAGAAAGCCTAACAGACAACAGAATTGATGGTCTAGCACACACATACAGGTTACAGGAGCATCTTGACAGAGAGGTAAACTGAGAGAAGGGGAATGAAGTTATGTAGAGCTAAAAGCCTTCCTGAACAGAAGAGTTTTGAGTTGTTTTTTAAAAGAATTCATGGAGTCAGCTAACCTGATTAATTTCGGCAGGTCATTCCAAAGTCTGGGCGCTATACTGCTGAAGGCCCTGTCACCCATGGAGTGTAGATTAGTGTGGGGCACAACAAGATTGCCAGAATCAGAGGACCTTAGTGGGCGGGCAGGCACATAGTGATGGAGAAGGTCACTGATGTAGTTTGGAGTGAAGTTATTTAAGGCTTTGTAGGTTATTAGTAGGATTTTATATTCGATTCTGAAAGACACAGAGAGCCAGTGAAGACGGAGCAGGATGGGTGTGATGTGCTCTCTGCTGCTGAAGGTAGATCATTTCGACCTGGTCATTTTAAAAGTAGCTCACAAGCCTAAAAAGTGTGGGCACCAGTGCTGTAGGCGATGCAGAAAATCTGTCTAAAAGTGCAGTTTGACAGGCAATTCGTAAAGTCTGTTTGGCTTTGATATTTCCTTTGGGTTTTCATAGTGTTTCCTGGACACCTGCGTGTGCAGACAATAAAAGAGGCGTTTAATACCATTGCAGGTAGATAATACACAGGCAAAAACACCCACAGTTCCATAAAGAATCTTACAATTCTTCTAACATTCTCATTACCCAGGATTTCCAAATGTGATTGGGGCACAATGGGACTGATCAGAGTGGAGTTTGATCAAACATTATGTGGAAAATGTACCTCTCCTCCTGATGAATAATCAGACACAGTGACTTCATCAAATATTTAACCTTCGTCAATATCTCGTTGGTCAGACAGAGGTTCTTAGGGATATGACATTCCCTGCAACTGACCCAACAAAAAAAAAAGAGGTGCTATATGGAACATACCTATGGCACACATTGAGGACAAATATATGCAATGACCATCCTTTACCTGAAATGAAGTGACCACTGCCTCCTGCCACTGGTTCTGAGGAGGAGCTTCCCCCTGGAAGGGAAGGGTGATAGGCATTTTGCTGGAGAGCCAGCTTTTCTGCAGGGGTTAGGTCTGGACCGTGTGGACCTCCACCTGTTTTTTGCTTGTCTGCCTTCTTATTAGCTTTAAAATTAATGTTTTTAATATTACATATGATTCTTTATGCTAACAATTCTTTAAATAGTTATTATAGTAATATTTACCAGTTTGAAGTATATTCTTGTACTTCACTTTAACCTGTTCTTGTTCTCCTTGTGCTCACGTTTGATCTGGAATTATGACATATTAAATAATAATTAATCTGACACATAGGAAATGAAACGCTGCATTCTGTAAGTAGAATGCACACTACTTAACGTTTAATTTGTTGGCCACTTTTTGCCAGCTGTCTTTTCTGGTTTAGGCTGCTTTTGTTGTGTTACCCCTTGTGCATATTAAATCTTGAAATTCTTCAGATCCTTTGAATAAAAGGTCCTGCTCCACTTGTGTGAAAAAAAAAAAATGCTCCCGTTCTTTCGTCATTTTGTCACAGCCTATCAAAGACTTGCTGATCATGTTTTCTAGACTCAATATATATGGGCTTTTCAATCAGCGTGGGCGCGCGCATTCATCTCGGATGATTAGATCCAGCTAGACTAATCTACTACATGGCTGCGTTTGAAAAAACGACTTATCCCGGATGAGTTTCAACGACATTAACTCATCCAAGATGAGGCATCTGATCTCGGATGATTTAAGCGACGTATGGAAAATACCCCCCAGGTCTATTAAATAATGTAATCAAGAGGTAGGAGGTCAGAATTTTTGGGAGAATTATTTATGCTTTAGAAAAAGGAGGTCTAGCACAATGATTGTCAGTTCAGGAGATTGCAAGATCCATTAAAAACAGCAGGCAGGGACTTTTTCATAAATAGTGAATATAAAATACTGGTTTGGATTCAGAAGGGAAGGATGTGGCAAAAGACAAAAAGGAGATGAAGAGGATCGACGGAGGTCAATGAGATTCCACATATCCTAAGGTCTAACCTTAACTTAAAGGAAAATGAAGAAGGTATTATTGGGAATTGAATATCTGGGCCTGAGACACGGGAATGCCTTAATCCTCCATCACCAAAAACATCACTAAGCAAATAAAGACCCTGTGTAGCCAATGGGAGGAAAGAGATATGATGGCCTCTGATATTGAAAGCAGTATTGTGAAATAGCGAAGTGTGGAAATGCCATCTCTGAAATATGCCCAGAAATTGGAGAGTGTAAGAAACAATGACACCAACCACAGTAGCAAGTGGGTGCTCAATGATTCTTAAATACAATATAAGTATTTAATTATTATGTTTGTCATGATTGGTTTCTATTGTTGTTTTATTTTGTTGCTGGTGTGGCTTTGAGGTGATAATATAAGCAGAATTACTTTTCCATAGTATGTTTCCCAGCACTGAACCTGAGTCTTTGCAGGTGTATTTTATTTTACAAACCTAACTCTTTACACAACAGTGGCAAAGTATAATGTGCACTACTGAATGTCAAAGGCAATACAATATACTTTATGTGCATGCAGCAGAGCTAAATCTTTTCCCCTATCCAATTGTTTTGTCTTGGTAGAGTAATATATTACTGTACTTTCCCCTTTTATATTATTAATATGTAGCCTTTGTCAGAATGCCTCATATCTCACAAACTTACCACTGTTTAGAAGGTATTATATCATGTAACTTCTCCCCACCTTCCTTCTACATTTATAACCTCAGGCAATTAGATGTAGTAAAAGACAAGCAGGAGTTAAGTTACAGTTTAAACAATGTATTATTGATAATATTCATAAATAATAACAATAAGCAAATTACATATGAATATTGGCAACCATACAACCAGATAAATGCTGATGTGTAGTTTCATGCGGCACACAGACTCGTTTGTTACTTAAAATGACTCTACTTAAGTCCTCTTTTTTGGTCATCTTTCTTCAGAACAGGCCACATGCCTGACTCAATATGGCTGCTGAGCTGTGATCTTCACTGTGTTGTCTTTTTCAGTTCATGGTGTGTGAGATGCTCCTTTATCAGTTGGTAAGAGAGAGAGGGAGGGGTAAAGCAAGCAAATTTATAGATTCTTTTTCCAAACCCTACAGCCAATAGGGTTTCATGGTTCTTAAAGGCTTCTGATACTAGCCAATTCCAAACAGCCATACTTCAGAGCAATGGAGCACAGTATAACTTCACACCTGTCCCCTGAACCATTTGTTAAAGTGAAGCTTGCCAGGTCGGCAGTCTGGCTTTCCTATAGGGGTTGATTGAAAGAGTCCTGCAAAGAAACTTCCTGCAACTTCCCCCAACCCTGTCATAAAATTACAAAGAAATGGTTCTTAAAAGGGGGGAAGGGGTTCTTAACCATCAAACCATTGCTGTTATTATCAATAATGTAACACTAATATTACATTGCTTTGTCTAAGTTACAAATAAAGACATACAAAATATTTATTAACTTATATGCAAAATTTCACACCACGACACCAGTGCAAAAAAACTGCTGATTGTTGACACATCCATTGTGTGCACAGACAGATGCTGAAATGGATGGATGGACAGACTGAGAAATAAAACAACATGCTAAAAATGAAAGCGATGTAAGTTCACCGTGAAGCCAAACACAATGGCAACAGAACATTTACAAGCATGTAAATAAGTGAGCGTGTCCACAGAGCAGAGCTGCATATTTTCAAAAGGCAGGTTGTCTGATACATCTGGCTTTAAGAATAACTACGTTAAGGCCAGAGGAGGTCAGCCAGCTGTATACTTGAAGGTCATCAAAGCTCCAGCCTTGTCAGCAGTGATGCATTCACTGTAATCGCTAAGCTAGTAGCTCAGTAACCCATGCAAGTAACGCACAATTTGCTGTAGTGCCTCCTGGTAGCAGCTCTTACTTTTCTATATTACTTCTAAAAGCCACGGGAGCAGGAACATTTCAACAGTGAGATCATGACCCCCCCCCCCCAAAAAAAAAAAACTGAACCTCCAGGCAAATGTGTACATAGACAGGCTTTGAATGAATGCTCTTCAAAGGGAAATCAAAGCCTGACAGAAGGATTGCTCTCTTTAGCCTCTACTGATGTTGCATAAAAGTCTGCCAAGCATGACAGAGGGAATTAACTCCATCAAGCCACACGCTCTGCACTGCAAGGCTGGACTCGAATCAAGCAGGTGACTGCAGGATCAAAGTTCATACCAGGAGAAAACTAAGCCGGCATTATATTCCAAACTGTTGTTTTCAGTAAGCAAGGTGGAGGACATAAAAATCAGTTGACCATCTGCTTAATCTTGATTATAATTAATTATATTATGAGGCCAAAAAAGGACATTCTTTAACTAGAGCCACAGGATTCATTGTAAGAGTTGAGAAGGCAAGTACAGCAGTGCTGAAGTGCGATGCAGTCACTTTCTTTGTTGACTTATAATCAAGAGCGTGGACTGCTATAGGGTGTCCCTGGAGATGTTGGAAAGAAAATGACCATGACTTTTAACTGATTTACTTTATGCTAATTATGGAGGCTGCAGACTTAATTTGAAAAGCGAAACGGGTCAAAATGCTGTTTTTGAATGCCTGGGAATTTAATTATGTGTGTGGGGGGGCTTCCCTTGAAGATGATTTATGGGTGTAACTTTAATTATTTATGTCCACAGGATGTTTTTTTAAATCATATTTGCACTTTTATAAAGTGCTGGGGCCGTTTTACTGGTTTCCAATATGTAAATTATACTGTGTCTTTAACCTGCATTTTTAAATATTTAATTAACTTTAAACTATTCCCGGCCATATCATGTGGGGGGATTGGGGGTTATTATACATTTATTATTAAGATGAGGCAAAATATTTGTTAATTTGTATTTTGCCTCTTTTAGATGGCTTCAAAGATTATCGGTTTCTACTGTTTTGTTTTTGCAGACTGCATGGATGTAAAATTCACTACCAGGAGATGAACAAAATATCCAGGAAGAAGTTAAGATGTTGTCAAGGATGGGCAGGGGAAAACAGAAAAGCTAACAAAAGACTGTTTGTCAAAGCCCAAAGTAACAGTAGAGGGCAATAAGAACAAAGCAAAAATCAAAGCACTGTTATAATACTCTGAACCCTCATTATCTAAAAGACAATAACTGCAAAACACTTGTTGGGTCAAAATTAGAATGGTAAAGTAGTAAAAGGCTACAATGCAGTTCATCTACCTGCTGGTTACATAACTTTCCCTGCTTCAAAGAGCCTCTATGCCTGATCACTATTCAGAAGGTGGTCCACTCCTACAAGCCCTTGGAGGTGACAAGTTGGACTGGTCTTGGAACACAGAAGAACTATAGAAGAAAAGGCAGAGCAGGCTCTTCTTCCTTAGGAGGCTGTGTGAGAAGTGACATCCTTCTGTGCAATTTCTATGCTGTGGGGTGCTGGGCTGGTAACATCACTTCAAGAAAAGCCCATTGAATCAACAGGATAATTAAAATGGCAGGCTTAGTTATGGGACACACTGTTAACCTGGAGGCAGTAGCAAAGGAGAGAATTATGAACAAAACTGAGTGCCATTATGAACAATGCTGCACAACCCCTTTCTGACACACTAACACTGAGTACTTTCAGCCAACAAATCATTCAGTGTGTTAAGAAACGTTACCAACAACAATACATCTGCATAATGCCTTGCTGTGACTGTGACAGCCATGTTAGAATATAAATAAATTGTATTATTATTATTATTATTACTGTTATTTTTAAGTTTCTTTCCTGGTGTGTGTTCAGACTATTGTGAGTGTGTATAGATTTTTAATCTATTTAATTATTTAAAGAGCTTCTGCAAAAGTCCAGATTTCTCCCTTGGGACAAATAAAGATCTGTCTGTCTAGTAAACCTGACTAGTGTCAAGAAGGAAAACCCCACCCAGATCAAGAAGGAGAGAGATGTCAGGCCTTAAAGGTAGATGCTTCTTCACCATCCATAGAGAGAGTTGTCTCTGGAGAGTACAGTACACCTCATTTTGATCTTGCATTTCTAGCTAGGGAAGGCTGATTATAAGCTTGTGGTGGTAGTGAAGAACACACTGGAGATTGGTTATTGTCTAATAGGTAAAAAGATTCAGGAAGTGACAGAAAAAACAAAACCCTTGAATGCAGAACCTGTTGCTGCCTATGAGGAGTTCCTTTTCATTCTATACATTATGTCAAGAGTTCTGGACAGAGAATGTTTTTTTTTTTTTTTTTAATTTTATTAATTTTATTGTAATCATTCCATACAAATAGATCAACTTTTACAAAAAAAATAGGATTGAAAAACAAGTCCCCCCCCCCCACCCCTGAGAGAGAGAGCATGGACAATGGAGTAAAACTTAAGGCTTGTAAAAATACCTAATTTGAAGAGTTTAATAGGGCAATAGAGATGAATGGAGAAGAAAAAGAAATGCGGAGATAATTGCTTCCTCGGTGCTTTAAGAGCTTATTCTAAAATATTATTGATTAGATCCTGCCAGGTTTTGAAAAAATTCTGTACAGATCCTCTAATTGAATATTTGTTTTTTTCCAGTTTCAGATAGTATAAAACATCGGTTTCCCACTGACTTAAAAGAGGAGAGTTAGGATTCTTCCAGTTTAGCAAAATAAGTCTGCATGCCAGAAGTGTAGTGAATGCAATCACAGTTTGTTTGTCCTTCTCCACTTTAAGCCCATCTGGAAGAACACCAAACACAGCTGTTAATGGGTTAGGAGGGATTGTGAGTCCAAGGCTGTCTAAAAGGTAATTAAAAATTTTCATCCAGAATAATGTTAATTTGGTGCAGGCCCAGAACATGTGACCCAGTGAGGCTGGGACTTGATAGCAGAGTTCGCAGGTTGCATCTTGCCCTGGAAACATTTTGGAGAGTTTTAGGCAAGACAGATGTGCTCAATACAGTATATAATTTTGAGTTAAATAATTGTATGCTTTGCGCATGTGGAGCTTGAGTGAATTCTCTTCTTTGCTATTTTCCACTCCTTTTCTGATATATTAATTGAGAGATCTTTTTCCCATTGTCCACTTGGATCTTTAAAAGGGAGGGACTGTAAAATAATTTTATATATTGCAGAGATGGTGTCTAAGTCCTTGAAATTAAGCAAAATTTTTTCCGGCATGAAGGAGGGTGCAAGATGAAGGAGATCAAGCAGGTTCTGTTTAACAAAGTTCTTAATTTGAAGATAGTGAAAGAAATGTGTAGCTGGAATGTTAAATTTGGAATGTAATTGTTCATAGGATACAAAGACGTTGTCTATATAAAGATCTTTAAGCAATTTATTCCCAAATCTTTTCCAGATATTAAAAACTGCATATGTTTGCGATGGTTGAAAGAGGTGGTTCTCTTGCAGAGGTGCCACAGATAAAAGATTCTCCTTCTTAAAATGCTTTCTACATTGGTTCCATATTCTGAGTGAGTGAAGCACAATTGGGTTGTTAGTATATTGCCGATAACTTGCATTTATTGGGGCACAGAGCAGGGAATATAAAGAAGTACTGCAGGATTTTACTTCTATTGCGGACCAGGCCTGTGTATGTTCTTCTATTTGTGTCCATGTTTTTATAGCTTGTATGTTTGCTGCCCAGTAATAAAACTTAAAGTTGGGTAGAGCCATGCCACCTTCTGATCTTCTGCCTTAGGTCTTTGTAGGGTCGCTCTTTGGATACGTGGATGTTTTGAGTTCCAAATAAATGAGGGTATTGTTGAATCTAATTGCTTAAAAATGATTTATTGATGTGTATTGGAATGTTCTGAAATAAAAAAGAAGCTTAGGAAGAATATTCATCTTAACAACATTAATTCTTCCAGCTAGAGTGAGATGAAGGGTTGACCATCTATGCAAGTCTTGCTTAATTTTAATCTTGGACAGAGAATGTTAAGGAGGCCGAACAAGCAGTACAGAAGTGGTCCTGCAAGCCTGGGCATCTAATTGATAAAACTGGGGCTGAGTATTGTAGTACCCCCTCAATGTAAGTGAGCTGCTTTTGCATGAAATTACCTTCATCTTAAGCTTAAACAGCCAGTCCCCTTCTGGTGAAAATTATTATTATTACTATTAAATGTAAGCATTTACAACAACTATCAAATGTCTACAAGCCCTTTTACAAATTTTGGCTGTTGTTGATGTAAAATCTGAAAACAGGATAAACCATGTCATTTATCTTTAGTATGATCCTGTAACTAAAATAAAATTGATAATTTTAAGTAAATATAAATTAAAAAACCATGAATGCATCTGTTCCACAAATATGCACATTCAATACAGTACATGAATAATTCCTAAATGTATAAAATAGTGTTACAATGTAATACACTTAAAGTCTTTTTTCCCATCCAATTCTTTGGCATAGTTATTGTGAATTTTTTACCAGGAACCCTAGATAGTGTAAGAATCACCTTGGTACAATTTAGTAATATTAAAGTAGTTGGCTGTGAAAATATGGACTTGTGAAGAAGGTTCAGGAAAACAGTTGGCAAATAAAGAACCCATTGAAACACAGAGGAGGAAGTAAAAATAAAAATAGCAGCAATGTGCCTGAAGCAGAGCATCCTGGGATAATCAGTCCTTCCAATGCTACAATATGAGGGCATATAGATTGGGCAGAAAAATAGGAACAGAAACTCAAATCTAAAATTAAGTCAAGAGCTAGTTTTGACATTTATTAAGCAGTAGGCACAAAATATATCAAAAACATGTTTTTTCAATGTACCATACGTTTATATTTATGTTATAAATGCTAATGGTCTCAGTTTGTTCCAGTTCTTTTTGTTATATCTCTCTTCACTGAGCATAGGCTCAGAGCAGTTACATATATTTGTATTCATAAAGTATTAATAGTATACTACAAAACATATAATATTTACATATAAACAAACTACATTAAACACACAGTAAACTGGGGCAGTTACATGGAATAACAAATCATGAGAATATAAAGTAAGATAACATTATTATTGTGTTATGACCAGTTGAAACCTCATGACAAGAAAACAAACACTCAGGGAGAATATAAACCACTGGGTGGCCAGTAATAACAGACAAAATCAGAGTCCTGGGCATTCTGCGATATCATACTGTAAATGTATGCTGGAAAGTCTAATAAGATTCAAGTGAGATTATATTATCTTTTACTCAACACACTTCTGATATCTCTGGTGTCACTTCCCATAGGCAGGAGTGATAGCCTGGAAAAGCATTGTGAGTTGCTGTTGTGCTGTCATTGAGGGATCCCCACTTAATACTGGTAGCACAGTTCCCCTACAAAGGTCAAAGGTATCTCATTTTTTAAATTTTTTGCTACTTTTCCTTCTTCCTTTCCTCTTGAGGTAGATGTAACCTTTCCTTCTTTGACTGTGATTATTTAAAATTATTTTTTTGGCTTTATCTTTGACTTTCAATTTTGCGATATCTTATATCTTCCCTTTAAAGTAAAGTTAATTTCTCAGTCACTATTTGCTGTGCTTTGCGGAACCTGCCACTTCATTTATTACACACCAAAAAGAAAAAACAAAATAGAAAAGGGTAAATGTTAGGTAATACTGAGTGCACATTTTTTATTTTTGAGCAAATGACTAACGAACAGAGTTGTAATATGAAGAGCTTATCAGAAGCTTTAATAAGGGTGAGTCTTCATTCTGTATTTAAATGTTGAAACCAGTGGGGCAGAACATTTCACAGCTTTGGGGATCTATAGCTAAAGGCTTTACTTCCTACAACAGTCAAATTACATAACCTTTGGGACTTTCTAGAAAACTGTCCCCTTGAAAAAGAAATATACACTTCAGTATATATAAATTAGTAAGTTCAGCTAGGTAAATGAGGTCTATATCATTTATATTTATTTTATAGAAGAATTATTTTGAAATAAGCTGTGAACTTGAAGACCGTGCAAAGACTTCAGAATGGAAAATCATCCTTTAGATAATTGTAATATATTATTGGTAAAAGAAGAGTTTAAAGACCATGCCTAGGTGAAATGATTAGACAACACACTTAAAAAGGTTTGGGGCAGCCACCCGTATAATATCCCTGGCTGCAATACGGTGTTGAAAATTGGCAGTGTTGTGCAATCATTGGAGTCCAAACAAGAACTGATGAACTGTTGGTATGATGGCAGCTTTAAATGCCAAGACTGGAAGTGGTGTAATGGACCTGGCAGTAATGTTCTTCTGGATGCCAGAACTGGAAGTGGCATTCTTTTGGGTGGCGGAACCAGAAGTGGCGTGCTTTGGGCACCGGAAATGTAAGTGATGTTTTCAAGGTTCAGTCAGACAGGTTTTCCAATTTTTAGTCTGCAGAGACAACAGAAGAAGGTTTAATGCACCCTGCCACCCCTGGTCTGGCTTGGAATTACCCTCACTTGGTCCATACAGCTTCCTCCTACTCGAATGTGTGTGACACTTAAAATTCATGCTGATTAAGTAAAGCTGATGTTTAGGTCCTCTTTGTTGCTGAGAAGTTACTGCTCATCATTTGTTATTGATAATTCAGTTTTTTCACCTCATTATTGGAATTAATCAAGTATACAACAGAACAAAATTTGGTCTACACTTGAAATGTGATTTGTTACTTTATTTGTTTACAACTTTAACACTTCTTTTAATATTTTCACTGTCATTTTGTGTCATGGTCACCGGCATTTTGTGATTCTCAATGTGTCACATTCACACAGCATGACAGATGTAACATCATTGCCATGGATTACAAGTGATATCAAGGGCCTTTTGAACCAGAAGAAAAGGGCTTTTAAAGGCGGTAATCAGCATGAGCTCAAGCGCATGCAGAAGGAACTCCGAGTCCAGCTCAGGGAGGTGAATAGCAATACAGGAGAAATCTGGAGCAGAAGTTGCAGAATAACAGCATGAAGGAAGTGTGGGATGGGATGAAGATCATCACTGGCTGCAGCTCGAAGCGGGGTGCCACCATCGAGAAAGACGTGGAGAGAGCAAACCAAATGAACAATTTCTTTAACAGGTTTGACCACCCTAACCCACTCTCACCTCAGAGTACTGCATCCTCCGCCCATCTTTCTGCTGATACCAGCATAGGAGAGAGTTTCCCTCCACCCACAATTACAGCAGCCCAGGTAAGCAGAGAGCTGAGTGAGAGCTGAGGAGACTTCGTGTCAGCAAAGCAGTGGGTCCAGATGGAGTATCGCCATGACTTCTGAAGGCCTGTGCGTTGGAGCTGGGGAGTCCTCTACAGCGCATCTTCAACCTGATCCTGGAAGAGGGGAGAGTCCTGAGGCTTTGGAAAACATCTTGCATCACCCCAGTCCCAAAGGTGTCATGTCCTAGTGAGCTGAATGACTTCTGGCCTGTTGCTCTGACGTCACATGTGATGAAGACCATGGAGTGGCTGCTGCTTCACCACCTGAGGCCACAGGTCCGCCACACCCTCGACTCTCTGTAGTTCCCATACCTGGAGAAGGGGGGAGCGGAGGATGCCATCATCTATATGCTACACCGATCCCTCTCCCACTTGGACAAAGGCAGTGATGCTGTAAGAAAAGAATTATGTTTCTGGACTTCTCTAGCATCTTCAACACCATCCAACCTTGGCTCCTTAGTGACAAGCTGACAGAGATGGGAGTAGATTCATACCTGGTGGCATGGATCGTGGACTATCTTGAAGAGAGACCTCAGTATGTGCGTCTCGACAACTGCAGGCCTGACATTGTGGTCAACAGCACAGGAGCATCGCAGGGGACTGTGCTTTCTACGATTCTGTTCAGCCTATATATATCAGACTTCCAATACAACTCGGAGTTCTGCCACGTGCAAAAGTTTGCTAACGACACTGCTATTGTGGGCTGCATCAGGAGTGGGCAGGAGGAGGAGGATAGCAACCTGATCAAGGACTTTGTTAAATGGTGCAACTCAAACTGCCTACACCTGAACACCAGCAAAACCAAGGAGCTGGTGGTGGATTTTAGGAGGCCCAGGCCCCTCCCGGACCCTGTGATTATCAGAGATGACTGTGTGCGGAGGGTGCAGACCTATAAATACCTCGGACTAACAAAACTAATGCTCTGTGCAAGAGAGGACAGAGCCGACTATACTTCCTTAGAAGGCTGGCGTCTTCAACATCTGCAATAAGATGCTGCAGATGTTCTATCAGACGGTTGTGGTGAGCGCCCTCTTCTATGCGGTGGTGTGCTGGGGAGGCAACATAAAGAAGTGGGATGCCTCACGCCTGGACAAACTGGTGAGGAAGGCAGGCTCTGTTGTAGGCATGGAGCTGGACAGTTTGACATCTGTGGCAGAACGACGGGCGCTGAGCAGGCTCCTGTCAATCATGAAGAATCCACTGCATCCACTGAACAGTATCATCTCCAGACAGAGGAGCAGCTTCAGTGACAGACTGCTATCACTGTCCTGCTCCACTGACAGACTGAAGAGATTGTTCCTCCCCCACACTATGCGACTCTTCAATTACAATACAATACAATACATTTTATTTTTGTATAGCCAAAAATCACACAGGAAGTGCTGCAATGGGCTTTAACAGGCACTGCCTCTTTACAGCCCCCTAGCCTTGCTTCTCTAAGAAGACAAGGAAAAACTCCCAAAAAAAACCTTGTAGGGAAAAATGGAAGAAACCTTGGGAAAGGCAGTTCAAAGAGAGTCCCCTTTCCAGGTAGGTTGGGTGTGCAGTGGGTGTCAAAAGAAGGGGGTCAATACAATACAATACAATACACAAAACAGAACAAATCCTCAATACAGTATAAAAATAAAAATTTTAGAAGCACATAGCAGAATTTAACAGTAGATGATATCATATAATAAGATTTGGATATTTTTAGAGTCCTGGAGACCTCATCCATCAAGCTGCCTCCCCCATTTGGCCATTCCACAGCTGAAACTGTGCTGGGCAAGACAATCTGATGAAAGGACCCCTTTTTCCCACGATTCCTGCGATCCTCCATCAGGGATGACTTTACCATAGGCAGGCAAAACAACTTGGCAGGTGGGCCGTGGCACCAAGTGCCACATTTGAGTACCGAGAAGAGAAACAGAATAGGTGAAGGTTAGTATCCAATTATAACTATCATGTTACTTATGTTTTAGTGCTAATGACTAACAACAGAGATGCAGTCTGTACAGTTAATCAAAAGCTCTAGTCAGGATATGCTAAACTGAAATAGTGAGTCTTCAGCCGGGATTTAAAAGCTGAGACCGAAGGGGCATCTCTTATAATAGCAGGCAGACCATTCCACAGTTTAGGGGCCCTGTAACTAAAAGCTTGACCTCCCAATGTTATTTTATTAATCCTTGGAATCATATCGTATATTCCGCTGGTGTTCAAACTTATTCCAGGCTTATTCTTTGTTGCTTTACTACCAATCTTTATTCCAAGGTCAATTCATGCATTGGACTAAATCCTACTTCAGATAGACAACTGATCTATGCCTGCTGAATCCAAAATGAAGAGTGGGTGATTTATTTTGCTCAAGAAAATTTAAAAGAAAGTTCATGTTTAATGCAGAAAAGTGTAATAGATTTATTAATAAACATGTCAAGCTTTTGGTTCCTGTCTTTTATAATCCATTATAGTAGCCATCCTTAATAGACTATATGCACACTCCCTTCCGCATTCCGCGTAAGCCAGCTTCTTCACTTTTGACGCTGATATCAAAACAGACTAGCTATGGTGATTTTCACCTAGTTGCTTCAAGATGTGACCAGACTTACAATAAAGTCACATATAATAAAGTCACATTATTAAAACATTGTGCCAAACGTTAGAATCTAAAAAGGAGAAGAGCTTCAAATATGTTTCAAGCTACATCAACAGTTAAGAAGGTATGATCCAGATGTATTAAAAACTTGTCTGTGTGTCTACTATGAACTTACAGTATATATGATGTGAAAAAATAAATGTGAGAAGCAAACAGATTAAGGGTTGGAGAACCGTCCCCGTGTACTGTTGTACCAAAAAAAAGCTTCAGTATGCACTGAAAAATGGTCAGGTTCATGAATGAAACAATTGACAACTGAATTTGCACAAACAGAGGAATTTATATGCTTTAAACTGGAAATAGGCAGAAGGAGGGTTGATGTAGGAAAAAGGTGGCATAGGCGATGTCATCAGGGGGTGACGGGAGGTGACGTCATCAGGGCTGGATGGTAGAAAACCCGGAAGTTTCTTCATGAGATGGAGCGATGTTCTCTGGCATGGAATTCAAGGTGCGGGAGGGTTTTCTTCCTTTTTTCTATTGTTGAAAAGAGAAAAGCATTAATACGCTGCCTTAAACCCTGCTCCGGTGTGTTTTTGTGCTCTGTTGGGTCCTTTGGCTGCCCCCTAATCGCACATGTATGACAATGATTACACATTTACAAATTTATTAAAACTAAGTACCTTATTGTACTTACACAAAGCTGAAGTTAAAAATACACAATGTTCAGCTGTAGAGCTATCTGTACGCTAAAACTTAAAATTCTTTTCCTCAGATCTTCTTGCCACTAAACAAAAATCACAACTGCAGTACAGAAAATGAAGTGACTGAGCTTGGAAAGATTTTACCTGAGGTTGGTCAGCAATACCGTGTGCATATAGCCTAATGATAAGAGTTCATGAATACAAATGACAATGATAAAATATTTATATCTGCTCTTCGTGAAGTGGCTCCTTAATGTAAGAAAGTTGCCAAAATGAGATGTTTTGACATGTTGCATGTTGGTTGGACATGCAAGTAAGAATTTCACTTTATTCTTTACCAGTGGTGATGTTACTATTACTCCTAATACTACTACTGCTACTTGAATATATTAAAATAAATGGTTTAATTAAAAAATGAAGGTATCTATCCAGTGTTTTGGCTGACCTAAATATCCAACACAACACATTTGGTGTTGATTAACTTCATGTTTTACATTTTCTGTGACACTATATATACAATGTATTTTTTTTTTTCTCTTTTTTGATTTAGGCACTGGCATTTGTGTTGCTTCAATGTTATGATGTAACATTCTAATGGTAAGAGCATTTGTTCCTAGAGGTTATGCTGTATGATGCCACCACGTGTGCTAAGATTACAGAAACTTTAAGATTTTGCATTTCTTGATTTTAAAGTACTTCATATGCTAATCTTTCACAACCTTCATTTCAGTCTTTTGTTTTGGTTTTGATGTTCATACCTTTTGACTACCCAGTTTTCAAATTGCACTTACTGTATTTTGACACACGTCATTTGAAACAAAAGTTGATTGGAAGTGGGCATTTAAGAAAACGAAATAAATGTTTGTGAACCCTGCAATATTGGGCTATTAGTCAATGTGACGTACAATACTAGTCAAGGAGATGCCTTAAGTCCATACATTTTATAATGAACAATCCAAATAATTTCTCATTTGACAGATTTAATTATTGTCATGACTGTGTTACTAATCAATAAACTTTTTGATCACTCTTACCTGGCCTAATATATGTATATGTGTGTATGTGAGCCTTTTGAAGCTCTGGCTTTAAACCCAACTTTGGTGTCTACATTGCCCCCAGTGCTTGTCCAATATCTGAACTGAACTGTTTTCAGAAAATGCATGGATAGACAGTATTTCTTCATATACAGTATATTGTATTTGAATGTTAAGATCATTGCCATGTTATTCATTAAAGATAACCAAAAAATGTAGTATATGATCTTGTTTCAGAATTTTATTTAACTATTTTTATAATGTTTTAATTTCTTAGAAAGATGTATTTTTTATTTTATTTATTTAAATTTTGTATACTGGCCATTGTCATCTTATGATTGATCAGGGACTCATGAGAGACTGCTATGAGGTCAGTCATGGCTACATCCATAGATGGGACATCAAGAGAAAGCGTTGCCTACAAATTTAAATCCCATGTGACACCCTTAATTAAATTTGCTTTTTTTTGTCTGGAGCTTTGTGAGAAATATCTTGAAACATTAACATTTGAAATCAGAACTGTTAATTGTAAATTTTATTTTGATGATTTTGCAAATTACTATTTTTGTTAAAAATGATTTTCATTAAATATTTAGGTTTAACACTCTCAGCATGTAGGTTTTCTGAACCGCTCTTTGTCTCGTCCCTCACCTAGGACCAGTTTGCCTTGGGTGACCCTACCAGGGGCATAAAGCCCCTGACAACAGAGCTCCTAGGATCATTGGGACACGCAGACCCTTCCACCACGATAAGGCGGATGCTTGAGGAGGAGAAGACTGAGTGTTTTCCAGGACACGCTGGAGGGACTATGTCTTTCGGCTGGCCTGGGAACGCCTCGGGATTCCCCCAGAAGAGCTAGCAGAAGTGGCCAGGGAGAGGGAAGTCTGGGAATCTCTGCTCAAGCTGCTGCCCCTGCGACCCAATCTCGGATAAGCGGAAGAGGATGGATGGATAGATGGATGGACACTCAGCATGTACCTATCCCACAAAAGATAATATTTTCATCAAGGTTTAATGATCTATCATATATTATTTTCGGATCCACTAGACCACAACAGATCCTAAAATTCCATAACATCATAAATGTGTTATATGGTTTTTAGTCTGATTAGATGTTTTTGTTTTTTGTCTCCTAAATCATGATAGTTAGTAAACAAAGCTCCAAATAATGTTGCTACCTTGGCATCATTCCAGATCAACATAGACAGGGATGGCTCACGCAGGTCATGAGGCCAGTGGCAGTCTTCCTCCATTACATCTTCTCCCTCTCACCGACAGTGCCAAACTAATTAATTTTGCAGTAATTGCAGACTTTCAACTAGGAAAGAGATGCTCTGTCAATAATCTATTTGTTTTCGGAAAAATGTGCGCTCCTAATATATCAGTACGTGCTCCTAACCTCCTCCTCCTCCTAATGTATCCCTGCCGTTAGTCTGTTCCATATTGCACCTGACCCTGCCATTCCAGGAGGCAGACCTTGTGTGTATCTTTAATGATATAATGAAGAGATCTATACAAAGATAAGCTCTTCCTGGTGTTCTTTATCTTGTTAATATGTTATACACTAACAACATCAGAAACTTTATAAATGACAGAATATCACTGAGCAAAACCAGGTTTCTTATTTAGTTAATAGACAAGGTGTTCCAGTGTCTTATCTATGTATTTAAAACTTGTCAATGTTTCCAAATTAACTACATGTTCCTCTCTATGTTCAACTCCATGTTGATCGAAGGCTCTTGCTTAATGTTAAATGCTTATTGACAGTGTTGAAGAGAAAAAAAAAAACCTTCAGCATCAAGAATTGTTAGGTGTCACTTATCTGCCTGGGGGAAATAGTGCCTTTGGTATTTCATGACTTGTTGAAATCTAATGTTTAAATTAAGTACCAAATTAAGATAAGAAGATCATCAGGTAAGCCTATTCATGTTTCCTTTTGAATAAAGCATGACTATTTTTCCTGATTATAATGTTACTGGGTAGGGCTTAAAAGTCACTTATGGACTCCTCCTAGTTGTCTAGGAGTTGTCTGAGGGGTTGGGAGAGAATATTTGGGTGAAAAGGTGGTGGAATGCAAGAAGAACAACTAGGGTGATTTCAGGACTAAGAGGTATGGGCTATGAGTAGAAACTATAGGAGTTTTACCTTTTCAGCTTAAGCAAACAAAGATTAAGAGGTAACATGATCAAAGTCTTTAAATATATGAAAAAAATTAGTTCAGTGGATATCATTTGTTACTTTAAAAGAAAATATGCAACAAAAACATGGGGACACTGTTGGAAACCTGTTAAGAGCAGATTTTACACAAATGTTAGAAAATGTTTCTACACACAGATAACCATCATCAGTGATAGTCATGTTTTGAGATGATGTAGTGTAATAGATACACATAAGCAATAAGAAATATTGCAAAGTACATTTATGCCAATTTGTGTCCAAAACAAATTTCGGTGCACTTTCTTCAAATAAATAAATAATTCAATAAAAACAGTACTCAGTAAACAGAGGGAATAAATAATCATAAAACCAAGGATAAAATCAATCATAATCGGTCCTTATTTCCATAGTGGTGCTACACAATCTCCTTTTCTCGGCCCACTCACCCATCCTCTAGGTATATTCAATGAGCGAAGACGCCGGCAAATGTGGTCCCTCACTGACTCCACATCTTGATCACCTTCCTTCGGTATCTGCCGAGATTGACTCAGTCTTCCTGATATCTCTGCTGGTGTCTGCAGGATCCCAAGAAGCATGTAATCCTTTGGCTCCATTGCGGGGTTTCCCCTGACCGATTCACCGCCTTCCATCTGCACTGCCTTCCATTTGATCCTCTCCTCTTCCTTCATTAATCAGACTTTATCTGTTTTTTTTTCTTCTTCTTCCATCAATCCTCCCCATGCTCTTAATGCCAACCCACAGTGCATTAATGAGGAAACTGGCTGAACTGATTGTGTTTGCATCTGAATTTACAATTAGCCAAATTTCCCATCAACACACCATGGCCACTCAGGTTCACTGCTTCATATACCCACATCCACTGAGCTTGAGTTCACTGTTTTGATTCTAAAACTCATTCACCGCCATGGACCCAAATTTATTTCACCACATATAGGCACATGGCTTAAATTGCCAATTATTGTGGTAGAGAGTAGGACTTTAGAGACCTTCAAATCTTAACTTTATTTTGGATAATCTAGGTGAATAGGATGAATGATTTTGGGGCTGAATGGCCTCTTCTCATCACAATTGTTCTAATATTATAATTTTGCAATGTGACAGTAGGTCACTCTGATTGGTAGATAACACATGGAATGCAGTGCATGCCCAGAGTGGCTGTAGGCTTTTATTTTTTTGTTCTATTATATTTTATACCATTTGTCTCCCATAAACTGTACCCTTCTTTCACATTGAATTTTATTCTTCTTACTAGCAAACTGGTACTTAGTTCACATAAAAAGGCTGGGCTATTAAGTTAAATTTCAAGAGTAATATTCCCAAATGGTTGAAGTCTGCCAGAGGGTACACTCTTATAGAGCAAAGTCTTTAAATGTCATGTTATGTAATTTTCTTAATCCAGACTAGGTTCGTAAGGGCATAGGCTTAAACCTATCCCGACTAGCATAGTGCATAAGGCAGGATTAAACCCTGGTCAGGGCACCAGTCCATCACAGGATGAATACACACACACACACCAAACAGGCACTAGGGCTAATTAAGTATCACCATTTCACCTAACCTGGATGTCTTTGGGTTGTGGGAGATGACAAGAGTACCTGGAGGCAACCCATGCAGACATGGGGAGAACAGGAAAACACCATAAAGGGAGTAATGAACAGTAAAGAAAAACTATTGCAAGATCTCATTTCTCTATATCTGTTGCACTTTTTTCTTTTACAGTAGGTGAAACAACATAACAGAAAGTCGGTGATGGGCTGTGTCAGCATGCATCTGCAAAGGAAAAAAGTTAAAGGTCATTTCTGCGCTGAAGAGAAAAGAAGGTAAGATACACAACATTTTGGTGGTATATTCCTTCATCAGGTGTTGCATTGAAATTTTGTGTCCCTTACCATCTTTTTTTCTTCAGTGTGGAAGTAACCTTTAACTTGTGTTATTGCTGAGTAGTGCAGGGAATTTCTGATCTCTGTGGAAGATGGAGCTAAGGTTGAGGAGGAGTACAAGTTCAATGGGGATCATGTGGAGTTCTTCAACTTTAACTTTTTAGTTTCTTCCTGGGATTCCTGATGATGAAAGCAGATAAAGCTAGGGCATTGCATACTGACAGTCAGTGCTCCTCCTGTAAATAAACCATACAGGCAAGCTGCATAGCTTCCCTTTATAGTTCTCATCAGAAAACTTAATTCAGTAAATGATTAATGACTATGGGAGTAGTAGGAACCACTAAAGAGTGAATGTTTGTTTCTTTATTACATTATTCCAAATGTCTACTCTCTTTCCTCCTAAGTAAACCAATGATGACCATGTAAGGACAAGTGAAAGGATGGGGGCACCCTAATACAACAAAACATGGTGTGAATAATGAAAATAATTTTATTCTTATTTCTACAGTTATTCTTAATTTACATCAGCTGATTTGCTAAATCATAGTAGAGTTTAGCTTGTAATGACTGTGATGGTTAATTTTACAATTCAAAAGAAATTTGTTCTCATTATTGAAAGTACTATGTAGTGAAAAAGGGAGAAAGTCAAAGTCTTCAGTGCCTGCATGTTAAAGTCTGATTATTTGACAAAGGATTTAATTAGGTTTTACTCAGAGAATAATTGTTTAAGAAACAAATTGCTTTTCTGCTGTCTCTTAGCCCCTTTCACCATTTACAATGTGGATTTGTAAGATAGCGACAGTAAGTGAGGAAAGAAACAAAAATTGGAAAGGAACCCTGTGCCATAATAAAGAGAGGCATCAATTAAAAAGAGCAGTCAAGCGACATTTAAAAAAGAGCAAAGCAAATAGGGATTTGTCTCCTTCAGCAGATCTTTTGTTGACTTGATTTAAACTGTGCCTGATGTTCTCGCATCATTTTTATTCTAACTTATTATCTCATTGCAAAACAGTTTAAGAACATGGTATATGCAGTATATAAACACATAAATATAAATTAAAACTGTCACAAAGCCCCATCATCACTTCAGCCAATTTAATGCACATTTAGCACAGTTAGACTCCATTTCTTTTGAATTAACTTGGGATTAAAATTAAACCAGAAAAGGAAATTTTGACATTGCAAGAAGAAATTTCAGCTTTTCCATACAACTCAAGCATGAAACAGAACACTGCAAAGCACTGAAAGCTGCTCCCAAGTGGCATGAAAATATAATTTCTATGGAGAGACAAGCTTGGTACTGTTTTCTTATCACCGTTTTTTAGAGAGAAATAATAAAGCACTAAAATCAGATCTCTCCAAACCCATTGTGTCACACTTCATATCATAGTGATCTGCCTGTAGGTGTCCTGCCTCAAGGATTCAAAGACAACTAGCAAATGAAAACAGCATAAGCAAAATTAATTCTTAAGTTTATTTCTCACATCCCCTTAGAACTACATGGCTAAGGCATTTTTCTTTCCAACTCTTTGTTTTCTCTCTATTATTTCACCTCCTTTCCAGAAATTCCAGTACAGAAATATGCTAAAAGCTGAGATGTTTCTAATTATCCCCTTATTTTTCCAGATTTAATTATATTTCACTTTTTTTTTGCTTTTGCAGATTCACTTTGCTGTAACTCTTTTCACTCTCCTTATGCTAACATTACTTAACAGTTCCGTATACAATTAAAAGGTTGTCCTGTCCCCACAGATGACAATGATGCTAGCAGTCCAGGTTACCGAAATTCTTCTTTAGTTTTGGTTGTTAGGGTAGAACAAGCAGTCCTGGCACTACACTTCTTTATAACTGTGGTAATAGGTGGGGTGATCATCTTGAAAAAACAGAATTAATAACTAGGGAGGAGATGGGATGACCAGGAGATGCAGGTTGAATTCTTAGTCAAAAGTCCAGGAAATAAATAAAGTCAATAAAAACTAGCAACAAAACCAACAAAATTCGAGGTTAGCAGGAGAGCAAACCCCCCAAAAAAAATAAAACAAGGGCAAGGACACAAGAAGTTTGTCTTAGATTTATCTAAATAATAGAATACTACAAACTGGGTTCTGCATATTAAATACTAGCTAAATACCCGTTCTTCACTACGGGATAGCAACAGGAAAAATGTATTCTAAAATATACATAGGTTGCGGGTCTGGAGGTACTGAGGCCTGGTGCAGTAGGGGTCGCTGGCCTGCGTCATGGTGTACGGCTTGAACCTCCGCCAGTTATTAAAGACGTGGCTAATAATGTCAACCCACATCTGAGGGGCTAGAGAGGCGGTGCTGTGCACAAGGAAGGCCAGCGAGGAGAACAGGCACGTGCGTTACCGCTCATCCGCACCACGTGGTGAGGGACCATTACTTCCGTCATTATAAATTCTTTCTTGTTCTATCATAGTTTTATGGGTTTATTTAAAGAGGTATAAACTCAATAGAAGAATTTGTGAAGAAAGTATGAAAAAGAATAAAATTAAAAAAAGTATGAAAATCAAAATCGTCAAAAAAATGCTTTAATATACCTTGGAATAACCTGACTAAATTATTTAAAAAAGATAAATAAATGGCAAATTATAAATGCTTTGTGGAAACTCGAAAATATCAAAACAAAACTTGTACTCTTCGGAAAAATGAAAGTATTTTTAATTTACTTCAAAGAAATGTATTTTAGAAAGAAATGGAGTGAATGGCTCTAAAAACTATAAAAAATTTTGCACTTGGACCACAAAATTTTTAAAAGTTTTTTTAGCGAGCACCTATGGGCCAAGGGTAACCTACATTCAAAATTTCAAGTCCCAAGTCCTCATGGTTCGGGAGATTTCGGGATGAGTGAGTCAGTGGTATTTGGCTTTCATATATATAGATCAGTCATCCATTGCATCCTAATACCAACCACTTGTTGTCACACCCATAAGACTGGCAACAGGCATTGTAACTACAGTTCTTATAAAAAAATTCACCCCTGCAAAGTAATTTTTCACATTTTATTGCTATACTAGGCTGACCCGCCTTTTAAGGCGACCGACTTTTAAGTTGACCACTTCTTAAGGCAATTCAATATGTAGATCAATTTGATATTTTATACAAACTCATTAATTTGGTTATATTGCATTTGAGCGGTATTACTTTAATACTCGTAGTTTCTGTTATTTTTGTGATGAAATTTAAACTTTTTTTCTATATTGAGGTCTCCCTTTTGACCCCCCCTGATATTTAGTACCTGGAGAAACGAAACTACAAATCCCATCGTGCATTGCAAAATGGACGGGGCATGTGTGAAACTCCGTGCTACTCGCACAGTCTGGAGTAGAAAATCATCTTTTACCTGGAAAAACGAAACTACAAATCCCATCGTGCATTGCAAAATGGACGGGGCGTGTGTGAAACTCCGCGCCTGCGTAGCACTCACGGGACGGAAGGACAATCCCGACCGCTTTAATAAGACTAAAATTAGTCTTTGATAAGACTAAATCACAGTGGATTTAATTTGGTTTTTTTTTTTTACATTGATCCACAGATGTCAAAGTGGAGACAGGTCTTTGCAAAGTGGTCAAATCTAATTACAAATAAAAAAAAAAACAAAAATGACTGATTACATAAGTATTAACTCCCTTTAATATGACAGACCTGAATCATCTGGTGCACTGAATTGGTTTTAGAAGTGTCACACATTAACATCAGAGGGTTACATTCCGGGATTGTTAGAGGTATCACTACCGGTCCGGTACACAAGGGGGAGCTGTCACTGATAACATTATCTCCTTTTCTACCCACAGCTCAGAGAAGATGCCCAATAAAGGCAACTGACACCACCCATTCCGAGCCAAGGATTGAAAGGACAAAATGCTCCTGGAAGGTGATGTCACATTTCGGAAAGAGCAGGCCGCTGGACATTGCTCCTAGCTGACCGGACTGCTCTACAGAACAACCCTACCATGTTTCTGAGGCACTGCAGCCTGCTTATGTTTTTTTGTTGTTCTTCATTGCCCTATTGGGCACTTTTTATTTTGAATTGATGCCACAGATATTAAAACTGGTGACCCGGTTGACACTCCAAAATTTCATTTTTGGATTTGTATGTTTCCTCGGTTAACAACATAAGTCATATAATTGGTTCAATAGAGATCACCTGTCTGTAGTCAAGGGGATTAAATAAATTGTAGAATAAATACATCTGTATCTGGAAGAGTCCAACTTACTCTCACTCAGTGGCCTACACAATGAAGCCAAAACGAACAACACAAGAAACTTATTAAAAAGATGATAGAAAAGTCAGGAGATGAATACAAAAAATTATTAAATTTAATGAAAATCCTTTGAAGTCTACCCAAATGAAGTTTAAGAAATGGAAAGAGTATGGCACAGCTGTAGATCAGCCTAAAGTAGGCTGTCCACAAAAACTAGTGAGAGACGCCACAAAGTGACCAAGTAAGAATTTCGAAGGAGTTAAGGCTACTGTTGCTGAGACTGGAGAGACTGTGCATAGAACAACTGAGTGCCATTTTTGAACACTACACTACACACTATAATGAACTGGTGGTGACAGCATCATGTTGTGGAAATGCATATCTCCTGGAAGGCTTGTGAGTGTAGAGGGTAAATTGATTGCAGCAAAATACAGGGAAATTCTGGAGAAAAACCTGACGCAGTCTGCAAGAAACCTGCGCCTGAAGAAGGGGCCTGAGTTGCATACAGTATATCTTTTTAGTTAGCCAATAAAAGGTGTAATTTTGCTTGACTTCCCAGCAAGACAACAAAGTGTAGTACTCTGGAAACCTGTGGCTGATGAATATGCTTAATTCTTGCACTTTTCCCAACACCACCTACTCCTAACTTGACCAGTTTATATTCCCTGGACTGTAAGTGAAACTGTGAGTTTGTCTGCTTACCAGAAATTCATTTCTTAGCCAAAGTGATGTCACAAACAACAGCCCGGATCAACAGAGGCTTGTCCTCATCTATTTATTAACACCGATACAATATCTTCCCATTACTATCTCCATTGCACTTTGCTACATGCTTAATATCCTCGTTTTCATTTTACATAGCACCATTAAAACTTACTCAATTAAAAGTTCTGAAAACAAATTAGCATTATATTTGCTGATCATATACTTGGAATCTACTGCTACAACCTAGATGATGGATGACTTTACTTCAGCTAACCAGTATACATTGCATCATATTTTGTAGTTCTCACATTATACTCATTGCTAGTGATTCAATTATGCCTTCTGTATAAGGAATGCTACAATTGTAGTGGTCTTTTGATTAAAAAATTGGCTTTGTAATGTTTCTTTACTCACCCGTATGTATGATATAAATGCCACCCCTCTTGATTCTCTTCCCCGTACTTTGAGGCCACCCCTAGTCTTTGGCACTCATCCACAAACTCTCCTCGTGACTGCATGGGTTTTCCCTGGGTACTCCAGCTTCCTGTCACATTCTAAAACATGCAGGTTATTTTAATTTAAAAGCATAAATTGTCCCAGTGCATGCAAAATTTGAAAACTGTTATCAATTACATACAATCACAATTTATGTACATGTTAACTCTTGGTGCCTTTTTAAACTGTGTAAGCTTTCTCCAAGAATAGCAATCTAGTATTTCAAAAATGGACTGCTTGAGTTTTTTTCTCAAGGTGCGTCTCCATCCATTCTATACAAGCTATATAGTGTATGGTGTTTCTGCTGTTAGAATTATTGCTCTATGCAGTTTCTTCTGTGAACACTCTGCTTCTTGCAGTTCATACTTCACATGCAGTTCCTCCCTTCCAAGAATACAGCACTGAACTGTTAATGCTTTATTCTAAGCATTGGTCTGTGATTGGAAGCTTCATTATGATGAAATCCAGCAGATAAATCAGTATGGAAAAACTAAAGCCTTCAAATGCTGTCAGTGACAATTTGTCACTGGACTGCTAATACAAATGTTATTATATTGACAGTCATTTAAAAAGAGATTAAAGCTGCAACATCAAATCATGCCTTTTAATGCTCTTAAAGCACTTTTCTAAATAAGCAGTGTATTATTTGTACTTGTAATGTGAAGGCCCATCTGACAGCTTGCAACAATGTTTTCACTGATCAGCAGTAAATACAGTTTTTCTCTACAGAAAAAGCTTTTAGTCACTTTGGGAAGCTCAATTGTCACAAAGAATATAGCTTAGGAAAAATAATTATAGAAAGCACAAATATTCTGGTTACAGTTCAGAGCCATGGAGGGCTAGAAACATTGCATGCAAAGGAGACAGGGCATCAGTCCATTACGGAATACGCACATTCAGTTACACAAGTTCAATTTAAAGTTGCCAAATGACACATACTGTAAGGAAAAACCTAGAGAGACATGGGGAGAATATACACACTTCAGCTGACCGCTGCACCACCACACCTCCCAGCATACTAAATAACATAATATTCTTAACTCTTCTTCTTCTTCTTTCGGCTGCTCCTGTTAGGGGTTGCCACAGCGGATCGTCTTCTTCCATATCTTTCTGTCCTTTGTATCTTGTTCTGTTACACCCATCACCTGCATGTGCTCTCTCACCACATCCATAAACCTTCGCTAAGGCCTTCCTCTTTTCCTCCCAACTGTCCAACTTGAGCTGACCCTCTAATGTACCTCCAGCTCTGTCTCCTGCTTTCTGGTCAGTGCCACTGTCTCCAACCCATATAACATAACTGGTCTCACTACTGTCCTGTAGACCTTCCCTTTCACTCTTGCTGATACACAAATTACTCCTAACACTCTTCTCCACCCATTCCACCCTGCCTGCACTCTCTTTTTCACCTCTCTTCCACAATCCCCATTATTCTGTACTGTTGATCCCAAGTATTTAAACTTATCCACCTTCGCCAACTCTACTCCCTGCATCCTCACCATTCCACTGACCTCCCTCTCATTTACATATGTATTCTGTCTTGTTCCTACTGACCTTCATTCCGCTCCTCTCTAGAGGCCTTTATCTCCACCTCTCCAGCGTCTCCTCAACCTGCTCCCTACTATCGCTACAGATCACAATGTCATCAGCAAACAACATACTATTCTTAACCCTACTTAATCCAATTGATGGTTGTTGGGGTACAGGTGAATTCTAACTCAAAAAAGCTGGACACAAGACAAGCTACTCGGTACAATACCAGACCATCGTCAAGGCCTCTCATTCAGACAACCACTGGTCCATGTTAGTCAACCTAACCAGCATATTTTTGGAGATGTGGGAGGAAAACTACAGTCTCCAGTGGAAAGCCAGTGCTGATATGGGGAATACATTCAAACTTCACATGGGACGATGCTCAGGTGTAGGATTTGAACCATGGGCACTAGATCCTTGAAGTAGCTGCAGTCTCCATTACACCACTTCTTATTTATTTGATGATTTTTTTTTTCAAGGAATGAGTGCTGGAGCAAATTTAGCAGATATCTGTGTTCTGGCCCTTTAACAGACCAAGCTGAACTGGTGCTTTCTGATAAAGTAGGCAGAATCCCCAGAACTGAGACAGCATCTACTGTATGAATTTTCCTACCACCAGAGATAAATGAGTTGTGATTTACTAGCCATGGTAAAAATGGCAGAAGTGAGTGTGGTCATTAATCAACTCTATATAACAAGGATGGATTTTTATCTTTCTTGCATCCCATTAAAAGGTTTCACAGAGGCTTTGAATGAAACTTATCTCCAGAGACAAATGATCAGTTTTCTCTCACTACTTAGCATAAGCCCTAGACCTGGGAGTCCAGTTCCTTGTGCTGATGTCATCTTTTAGTGTATGTAATGCTTACAATACATACAAATGAAAAATAAATACTCTCTAAAATAATTGAATTATAATATTGCTGGCCGGTAAAATATGTGCAAAATGTGAAGAACAACAGCAGTAACATTTATTTACATAGCACATTTTAACTAAGAAATGTAGCTCAAAGTGCATTACAAACAACAAACTACAATAGAAAGAAAAAAGTCAAATAGATATGGTGGACAAAATCAGTGTCTAACTTGGTAATATATGCTAAGGTCAAATGTCCAGGGAAGATGAGAAAACAAAAATTCCACCTGGCACTGAAGAAGATAAGTCTTTAAGATGAGATGTCAAACTCATGGTTCATGGGCCTGATCCTGTCTTTGGACATTTTTAACGTGGCAACTATGACCATTACTTTTCTGAAAGATTCGACTTTAACATGCATTTGATACAGAGATTATATCTGTATATAATTTACATTGAAACGTTGAATTAAAATATATCTCTAGAATGGTCAGCTCACCGTAGCAGCTAACCTGTAGTTAGAATAGAAAATTGCTGCTCATAATGAAAAAGTGTCAAGAAGGTGACATGTCACACTGCCATGAACAATTTTAGTATTTTAGCAATGATGCCAAACTTGTTTCAGCCTCATGAAGGAGATGTTAGATCAAACAAATGCCATTGCTACCACTCTGGTCACTTTATAAAGCTGACTATTAATCTGTGGCTTACCTGACCGATGCCATAGCCCTACATGATTGTTTTGTCTTCTGACTTGATTGTTGTATGTCGTAGAAAATGCATTTGTATTTCTGACCAACTCCAAATGTGGTCTGTATGCTCTATACCAGCGATGGCGAATCTATGGCACGCGTGCCAGCTGTGGCACGCGAAGGCCTTGCAGCTGGCACGCGGGAAGGTCCACAATTAAGATATGCGGCGCGGCGGGAGGCGAGTGTGCCGGTGTCTGCTCTGCAGCTCACCTGGCAACAGGGCCGGACTGGCCATTGGGAGGACCGGACATTATCCTCCTGTGCTGGCTGCAGTCCTGTGAGTGGATGTTTAGCCTGCCTGTCTTCCCCTTAGTATCCTATGAGCCAGGCAGTGTGTGAGGGGGCTGCTCAACCTAAAATGCCCGGGCCTATTTTTTGTCCCAGTCCGGCCCTGCCTGGCAATGTGTTCCTCGCGGCTGCCTGAACCGCCGCGGGGCTGTGAGAAGCAAAGTCTCACTCCCCGCCTCCGCCTCTGAACCCGCCCAGGTACTCGCCTACAGCACCGAGCGTTCTTCTGTCACGCCCTCCCACCCTGGCGGGAGACTTGAGGAGAACAGGAGACGCAATCTGCATTCTACATCATTTATTATTAGGTAAACTTCTACTTTGCCCTACCTGTGCTGCCTAAGTTTAATTGGACCAATAATACTAATGTTAATTATAAACTTACCTGGGCTCCTTTTTAAAAACCTATTAAATTATCTGGCTATTTGTCTAGGTGTCCAGGTTAGGGTTGCATAAGTCCGGTTTTCACCCGGACAGTATATTTTTTGACCAAAACGGATGTCTACAATTAGTAAAATTCCCCAATCACATATTTTTTTATGGGGACGGATTTGTATACAGCACTTCATTAGATTTTTTTTTATTATACAAATTTTATCTTTTTGTAGACTTGAAGTCTTGAACAAAGAAAATGAGTACAGCAAAAAAAGCAAAAACAGATAGTGGAAGACCATTCCAAGAGGCCTGGACAGAGACATATGGAGTGATTGAACGCAGTGGGAAAGCATTGTGTATTATGTGTAATGAAAGTGTTGTGTCTCGCACATCAAGTGTCAAACGTCACTTTGAGACCAACCATAACAGTGTTGCTGAACTTGGTTTAGCTCAAAGAAAAGAGTTCCTTGTAGGAAAATTAAAGAAATATCACTCCCAGTTTCTTAGTTTTAGCAACTATCTTTCAAAAACTAATCATCTTACAGTTGCCAGCTTTCAAATTTCACTGTGCATGGCAAAACATGGTAAGCCCCTCTCTGATGGAGATTTTATCAAAAAGGCAATTTTGGCTGGGAGTAATTCACTCTTCCATGATTTCCAAAACAAGGATAAAATTGTGCAGCGCATCTCTGAGATGCCGCTAAGCAGAAATACTGCAAAAGATAGGGTTCTGCGAATGGCTGCTGATGTTAGTCAACAGCTTACTTGCGACTTACAAAAAGCACCCTTCTACTCCATGTGCTTGGATGAAAGTACAGATATTACTAACCATGCAAGACTAGCACTCATTTTGCGTTATGCTACTGGTGACATCATGAGAGAAGAGCTGGTAAAACTGCTGTCTTTGCCTGGAAGAACACAAGGGATAAATATCCACAATGCTGTGATGGAGGCTTTTTCATCACTAGACATAAGTCCAGAAAAAGTGGTTTCAGTTACTAGCGATGGAGCACCTAGCATGGTGGGGACAACATCAGGATTCATTCATTTCTTTGCTAAGGAAGCAAAACATCCACTGATTCAATTTCACTGCATAATACATCAAGAGGCTCTCTGCGCCAAAGAAAGCAGCAAAAAACTTGACGATGTCCTCAAAGATGTAACAAAAATGGTGAACTTCATCATGGCGCATGCTCTTAATTTTCGACAATTTCAAGCCCTTCTTGATGAGGTTCAGGCACAATATAACACTTTACTGATGTACAATAATGTCCGGTGGCTGAGCAGAGGACGAGTGTTAGAGAGATTTGTGGCCTGCTTGGAAGAAGTTAGGCTATTTATGAACGAAAAGGGGGAAGACTATCCTCAACTCACCAACATGGCCTGGCTTACCAACCTCATGTTCTTTACAGATTTTACTAACCACTTTAATGTACTAAACAAAAAATTACAAGGCATGGGAAAAACAGCAGAAAGCATGTTTAGTGACATCAAAGCTTTTGAGAGAAAATTGCATGTTTTTGAAAAAGACCTTGAGAGTGGACAGCTAAAATATTTTCCCAACCTAAAAATACATTTGGAAAATTCTACAACATTTGTGGACAGTCATAAAAAACACCAGGAAATCCACAAAGCATATTCCACCATTGTAGCCGAAGCAAAGGAGAATTTTAGTAAAAGATTTTCTCAGTTCCGTAAGATGGAGACAACCCTTTCATTTATAACTTCCCCAGAAAAGTCCACATTTGAAGATCTTGATCTTTCCTGCTTACAGTGGTTGGATATTCAAAATTTGGAAATGGAGCTACTGGAATTTCAAGAAAGCTCTATCTGGAAAAGTAAATTCAATGACCTGCGTGCGGCTCTTGAACGTATTGAGTGTGAAAGGGTGACAAATGAAATCACTGCTAGCAGTTCTGAAAATGAAATCCTAAAAGCGTGGAATTCTCTGCCAGACAATTTTAAGTCCATGAAAGCACTTGGGATTGCTCTTCTTACTTTGTTTGGGTCATCCTATGCTTGTGAGCAGCTGTTTTCGGCTTTGAATTATATAAAATCTGATGCTAGAAACAGATTAACGGATGACATGAGTGCTGCATGTGTTGCTCTGAAATTAACGCACTATGAGCCAAGGATTGACAAGTTATCAGCATGCATGCAACAACAAAAATCACATTAATTTTTTTCAGAGCATGCCCAATGCATATGTTTACATGAAGCAGTTTTTTCAGTTTGCAGTTAAGACACTTTCTAAGTTATTTAAACATTATTTAAAGATGTTATTTAAAAAAGGGACTTTACATGGCCCTGTTGTATTCCAATCTGGAATTTCCAATAAAAACGGTTGGTTTAATTGAAAGCTCTTTTGTTTTCTTTACATCATATTATTAGAAATGTAATGATTTAACTATTTTCAAATTTGATTGTAAATTTTACAAAAAAAACATGTATAGACTCTTTGGGAATACACACCGAGTCTTGACACAGTTAACAGTTTTAAGAAGTTTATCTTTTTTTTTACTCAGGATACATTTGACATGTTATGTGAATAATACATTTAAAATATATTGTGTAACTGAATCAAATTCTTCCTAAATTCATTAAATTGAATGAAATCATTAAAACATTATAAATTGCCAATAAATTGAAATGAAAACCAAAGGATTGTGAATCAAATTGATTTTCTGACAATACAAAGATTCCAAACTTTAAAAATGATGTTACATAGTTCAGGCAACTTTATAAAGAGTTTTTAGATACTAAAATCTTGTTATTAAGGTTTAATTGACGTGCTGGCACTTTGAGGAAATTCTTTGGTTTTGTGTGGCAGTTTGGGCACTCGGGCTCAAAAAGGTTAGCCATCACTGCTCTATACACTAGTCCAGTAGTTCTTAAACTTTTTTTCTCACAACCCAATTCTGCCTTTTTTGTGTCTTCAAGACCCAAAATTATGGCTGACAGTCATCCCAGAGGGGCAGAGGATGTCCCTCATAGAGAATCTCTGCTGGTTGTCATCCTAGGTAGGGGGTTTCCCCATTGGAGAATCACCACTGACCGTCATCCTAGTCACCCTTGGAGAATTGCAGATGTAATTCATAAAGAAGCTATGCCGTTTGCTTTAACTGCCCGCAGCCAATTTCAGAACACTCCTCAAACCCATTCCCATGAAACGATACACTAGTGCATTAGCACTCACAGCATAATACTGCCACCACCATGCTCGTGCATGGAGCGTTTTTGATAATAAGATTCTAATTGGCAGGGCCCCTAGTGATGATGTGTTACTCACGTTATAATGAAGCAATAGAAATGAAATAAACACCATGCCTACCTTGATAGATGTGTAAACGATCCAATCACATTCGGTGCTGGAAATGGTTGCCTTCTTCTTGCAAACACAGATCGACACAGTGCTCCATATTGTCAAAGGTATCTGCAAGCATTTGCAATTGTAGGGGTGATGGTGGCAATTTCCTGCTCAATGTTTCGCCATAATTGTTCCAGTGTACAAGCCTTGTTCTTCTCCACTTTTCCTTTCAGCACTCCTCAAATGAAGAAAACCGGAGGTGACAGGTCCGGGGAACAAGGTGGTCATAGTTCCTTTGAAATGACCTCTTAACACTCATAACAGTCACAAAACAATTACATTGACAATCATGTTATGTTATTTTTAAAATGTTTCCTTTTCTTTTTCATAACTTCTTTAACACACTACTTCTCCGCTGCGAAGCGCGGGTATTTTGCTAGTCATACTATACACCTTCTTTAGCATACTTCAGATTTGTGTTTTTCTCTTTTTGCCAGTGCCCCACAAAGCAGCAACTGGTGAAGCATACAAGGAACACTTGTATGTACAATTTCTAGAATTGGAACCACTGCAGCTTGCAACTTCTTTAGAGTTATCATTGGTCTCTTGGTAAGCCTCCATTACTCCATCTGGCACTGGAGGACCACCATGGCTGCATGTTTTCATCCTAACCCTTTTCTTAATGAGTGACCTGTTTTTGCTGCTAATTAACATCTTTTGAACTAATTGTAATTGACTTGTTCTTGAAGACTCAGGCCCCTTAATTGTTTCTTTTTCCTTAATTAGCAGCCAAACAATAATGAGATAGAAAATGTGTCAAAACAACTGGTGTCCATCACACAGTATCTGAAAATAAAGAAAGATGAAGGTCTCAGGAATGTCGATCTGCTCAGGTCCCCAAAACATTCTATCAGTGCTCTTAGAAAGAGAAAATCAAAAATTTCAGAAATTTCTGCTAATGCACCATGAGAGCAGCAACAAGCCACGAAATTAAAAAAAACGGGTTTAATCAATGACAAGAATTGGCACCTCATTAAGCAGCTGGTTGGAATGAAATTGGTTGAAGTTTTAAGGCACTGACTTAGCTGATCTTCTATTGGCTCACTCACTTCACATTTCATTTATGTTTGGGTGTCATTTAAGGAAAGAAATGAAGCAATTCAGAGAAACAATGAAGTAATTCAGGAGAGCAAATCTTAAAAAAAGCAATTCAATTAAAATGAATTCACAAGAAGTTAATTAGCAACACAAACAGGGTACTCATTAAAAAAAGGGTTAAAATGAAAAGATTAGTGAACAGCCTGCTCTATTCAGATACTGTATACCAGGGGTGCCCACACTTTTTCGGCTTGCAAGCTACTTTTAAAATGACCAGGTCGAAATGATTTACCTACATTAAAAATTATATATATATATATATATATATATATATATATATATATATATATATAATATATATCATTCGAAGTCTGAATCACAATCTGATTGTATGGGTGGTTGGTTACCTACCAGGTAACGCGTGTGGTTGGTTTGTAAGTCGGCAGACATGCGCCACGGGTGCCCTCTCAGTTGCGAGAAGCAGATCATAGAATATTACATAGTTAACTGTCAAATAATGTAAAGAGTATGTGACACGTGTTTCGCCCTATTTTGGGCTCATCAGGCGTACACACTCCACTGCACCCCTCATCGGGGATCGAACCTCAGGTTGTCAGACAAACGCACTTCAATTGTGACACTGTGAGAAAAAAAATCCTCTTCCAATTCCACATCCAGCCCATACCCTCCACAAACAATTTTTTTTAAAATCCCTTCTTCAGTCGATATAAATTGGAAGGCTAACTAGATCACATCCAGAGTTTTGCAGTAGCTTGCGTGTTTAATCGTGAGTGCTGGATGACCAGTGTGTTAGAAGAAGAGAGATCTCAGACTGGCTACCCTGTATGTCAATCAAGTGGCAAATGGCATAGGGAGGATATATGATAAACTAACGTTTAATTTTTTTTTTTTTTTAATGCAACGCGATCTACCTGCACTACCTTTGCGACGCATTGGGCACCCCTGCTGTATACAGTTGTGCCATACTCTTTTCATTTTTAATGGATGATTTAACTAGACTCCAAGGGCTTCAATATTATCTTGTCTTCTGCGCCTGACTTGTACTTTTCAATCACTTTTTCAAAGAGTGTTCTTTTTGTCTTCCCTGTATAGATTAGGTCCTGATACTGGCTCACTACAAGCTGGAGCTTCCAGATACAGGGGTATTTTACTACAGTCAATTAAATCTGCCTTACTTTAGGCAGTTGATGTTCATTTAGCAAATTATGTAACGTCTAAAACCAATTGGTTGCACCAGTGATGATTAAGGTGTGACATTTTAAAGGGGGTGAATGCTTATGTTTGCTTATGTGATCAAGTATTTTGTGTTTTACATTTTTAATTAGTTTAGGTCACTTTGTGGGGATCCGTTTTCACTGTTAATCAATGTCAAATGCTCCAAATTAAATCTACTTTCTGTTGATTAATTTTTAAAAACTCCAAAATAAAATCCAATGTGATTCAATGTTGTGTAACAATAAAAAATGAAAGCCTGCAAGGGGGTGAATACTTCTTTTAGGCACTGTATCATGGTAAGCCAAGCTGATTTCATTCAATATTGCAAATGTACATCTCAGCTAATTCAGAAAGATGTTTGAGCTTCCTTAACACTTAAAATGCAACATTTTGCTTACTCCTGCAATATATGTAGAATAAATTAAGGTGATTTAAACATGTGGTATAAATCACTTTCTAGTAAAGAGTTATAACTAAAAGCAGGCCGGACATTGCAAAAAGGACTTTAAACATGCAATTTTTCTTGTATATCATTATTCATTGCATGCATACATCAAATGCTTAACCTTATCACACTGAATAAATGGCTACTACCCCTGACCAGATTTTAGTAAATAGCCAATTAACCTTTCCCCGGTGAATACACCAACATGCATGTAGAATAAAAATAAAATGAATGAATTCTAATCGATATATTAAGTGAGCACTTTTACTTTCCTTCCAGGAAGCCCTGATCTCAGTTTTTTTTTTATCTGCTCAGCTCTCCAGTGTTGCTGCCTCTTGTGAATGAGATGAAATAATAATACTTTTTGAGAAGCAATGCAGGGGGAAGCATACATGATTCTGCTACAAGTATTTATAGTTTCCTGAGAGATTGTAATCTTGTAATATACTGAAAAGTAAATAATGAACATTTCAATATTTTAATGCTATGTATATCAGGGTCTTAATTTTTACATTTTTTTTAGTTATCAACCTTATTCTATGGAATTAAGTCAAATTTTGCAGAAATGGATTTTTTTTGTTGAGAATTACTAACACACTTCATTTTTTAAATCTTTCCACTGTGTCTCATGACTTTTTGATACATCTTCAGCAGAAAAGTTTCAAACATTAATGTTCTTGTCCATGTTTGTAAGCAGTAGATCTTCTACAAGCCACTTCTTAGCAAATGTCAGGCTCCATACTGAAAAGAAGTTGTATATGGATAACTAACGTGTTAGGTAAAGCATACTTTTGAGACCAGGAATATTAATAATCTGTATAACTATTATTAAAGCACATTTTCTGAGCTCACCTAAATTATGTCCCCTTCTACTCCATTAAATGACTGTTGTGCAATACATGTTATAAAAAAAGCAGACATGGATATGAGGGTCCGAGGTAAATGATATACTAAGGGAAGAGTTAATGGTGCAGCCCCAGTTCATTATAGACAAATATACAACATATACTGTGTAGATAATTTCAGGAGACCACCACAACTACTAGTGGATGCTGTAGAAGCAAAAAATTAGCATTCTATAATAATAGAGGGATGCAATTTTATTTTTTAATGCCATCAATTTCTTGTGGCAAATGTTCATTCTCATTTCTTAAACAGAGATTTGAAGAAGATGGTATGTGAGTTTACTACCTGAGTTAGATATTCTATAACATAAAAGCCACATCAAAAGCTTTAATAGATACAGTATAATTTACCACAAAAAAAACTTAACCCTACATTCCTACATTACTGATCAAATTTTCATGAACACTGTAAGAAAGAGCAGAGACACAGGATTAACATTTTATTTTAAAAGCTGGAACAAATAAATGATTTATTGGATGAGCACAAGCTGTGATACAAGATGTTATCCATTTTGCCATATACAGTACACTGTATATACAGTATTAGTACCAAATGCTAATCTTGTGCTGTTTCCTCTAACATACTGTGCTCCTGCTCATCCAAGGAACAAATGGTTCACAAGGGCTTTGTCAGATAGTTTCATGGACAGACATAGCCAGATATTGTTTTTTGATGTCAGACAGATATAACCAGGAGATGGCAAATTGCATGGCCTGATGTTGATTGACCTGTTGGAAAATGGAACCAGAAAGATCTATCAAAAAAGTGTTTTTTTCATGGTGGATTCCATGATCTTTGTGACATATTATTACATACAGTAGGAAAAAAAACACAAAACCTTCCTTCCCAATAAACCTTGACCATTGCTCAATATACTAGAGAGCAGTGATAGCCAAAACAGGCAAATTTTCATTGGCACACAGTCTTGTAAAACTGACACTAAAACTTATTATTCAGGCAATTTGGGCAATTGGGTAATTTTTAATTTTTTTTGGGTTGGGTGTTTACCTGTGTTCTTTTCTGCAGCTGCATAATGCATGTAATCTGTGGCACCCCAGTACCATCAATTCTATTTATGACTCTCTTTCACATCACCACAAATAAGTTAATACATTTTTAAAAAGTGGGACATGCTGCATATATTCCACCCAAACACACACCACTATTCCCCATTGCACAAATTCCTGTGTTTTTTCCACAGAAAAATCTCACTAGATGGAATGCTGCCTCCGTTCCTCTCACCTGTGCACTTTCCTGTCTTCAAGCTCTGTGGAGCTCAATGTTTCTTTTCTGTCTCTGATGCATCTTTAGGATTGCAATTGTCAAGGTTGGCATTGTAATTTGCAAAATGGGAATCATACTACTAGAACATCAACAAATGTCTAAACGTGATAGGAACTGAGTCTGGTGATTTTATTTCAAGATGAAATGTCAGGTACACTCATACGGAATTAACGCGCGTAAATGCTTCAACACATGAAGGCATCCAAGCCAGAAATTTCACTGGAAGCCAAGCACATTTGTTTTAAAAATTTTTTTTGCAAAGTGAAACATTTTGCTGCAGATTCAGTTTGCGCAAATCATTTCATTCATAATTACTAGACAGGATGACTGTCACCAAGTAGGTCTTCCTCTCATCTCTTCTACTTTTTTTCCCCGTGGCATTATTCCATAACCTTGGACTCTTTCTTTTTCAGTCAGCCAGTCTTTTCTTAAAAATCACTTCTTAGTTCCGTGAATTGCCAGCATGAAGCAGTCTTAAGCTCCATATGTAAAATATATATTTATATATTATGAGTATCTAGTGACTCCTAGAACAGACAATAATGTTGTATGGGGCCAGGGTTTTCGTTTGCCTTCTCTCTATTTTATAAAGTAGGGCCCTATCTATCCCACATGAGGTACCTTAAGAGAGACGGTATATTTTTTTATGAAAAGTCAAAAAATGAGCTAAGGTCAAAATTAAGAGTCACCAGATTTATCAAGCCAAAATTAACACAAAATCAAAGGTCACAGACGAGATCAAAAATGTTGAGAACCAGAAATTAAATGAAGAATAAAGTCTTGAAAGTTGCAAAAGAAAATTGGTATACTATCCACAAACTTCTATACAAAATGGCAGACAAGATGAGCTTTTAATCTCTCGCCCATAAACTCCTCAAGGTCATGACCACACTTTTGGGAGGATACACCCCTGGCAAACAGTATCCACAAAAATGGTGGCACCCAAGAAAAACAAAATGGCGTTGAGGTAAAACACAGATAAATTATAAGTTCCTCGTAAACACATTAAAGTTAAACCCCAGATGACATAAACAGTTAACCAAAATTTATTTGGGATAAAACATAAAAAAATGATAAAAACTAGCTATCATAGCAGATACCAGTAGGCTCGACCACCTACTAATCCCATTTGCCCCTCCACAATTCTTTATACATCGGGGTACATTTATCGTCTACTGAGATGACAACACTCTGGTGCCTGCAGGAAGTCAGTTATGTCAGTTCAGAGCTTCTTAATAAGTTTATTTTGTTTTTGCTATTTTTGCACATATTATTTGTGTATTTCTGAAGGTAAATTATGTTTATCATCATTAAAGTTCTTATCATCGTTATGGTGACATCAGCACACTAGCAATTTATGAGCACTTTCTTGTCTAGGCACCACCATTTGGTGGTCCAAATTTGAGGCTCCTGCCATAAAGTTTATGGTTTCAGTGCTTGTTGAGAGTGAAGTGGAGGGGCATGTGATATGACATGGGCAGGAGTGATAAGTCACGCTATGGTGTTAGCGTTTGCCTGTGTGTTCATATAAGTGAAAATGATAGGTGGGTGTAGCTGTTTATAAAACATGGTATAATAGGTTAAATAGTTACATGGTGGCACTTATCTTAAGCAGGTTAGGTGAGGTTGAAGCTCTGGTAGTAGCAGGAGAAACACAAGACAATCTGACCACAGTGTGTGGCACATCCAGATGCCAAGGAACCTAGCTGCGTGTAGAAGAATGAAAAAGTGTGCTGTTTCGTATTGTGAGATAAGAGTGAAATGAGTAGTGATGACTTACCGGGAGAGTAATTGGAAGTTGCAAGGGACATGTTGTGGATAGTTGTGAATGCCGGTGCAGGGCAGTTGGCTTTCTTTGTAAACTTGCTTCTGGATCACAGCACAAAGAAAAGATTAAGGGGTGTGCGTGGTGATTTTTTTTTTTTTTGTTCTTTATTTCACCTTATACAATTTGTTGTATTAGGAATTTGTTACTTTTCGCAGAGCACAGGGTCAGCCATTGTACAGCGCTCCTGGAGCAATTGAAGGTTAAGGGTCTTGCTCAAGGGCCCAAAAGAATAGGATCTCTTTTGGCAGTGATGGGGATTCAAACTGGCAACCTTCAGGATACCGGCGCAGATCCTTAGCCTCAGAGCCACCACTCCACCCTAAATGTGGTGAAAATGTGGCAAGGAATCTGTCAGGATTGGAGGCAGAAATCTGGAGGATGTATAAAGGGTAAGACTGCCGTCAGGGAGGTAGGCACTAAACTAGAGAGAGAGAGTGCACAAGCTGGGATGACTGGGATGCACTTCTTTTAGTTTATTTCCCCAGATTATTTCAGGAGTGGGGGAATAAATGGTAACTTGGATTTTTTTATTTGCTTCCTTTTTGTGCCATCCCTGCTCTGAAGAGACCTGAAAATATGGTGAAGGGGTAAAGAAGTGGTGTGTAAAAGTAGACTTTGAGTGCCTTGGGAGAACCCTTTCTGATTACCTGAATAAGGAGAGAAAGGGGAATAGGCCCAGTGTTTCTGTTTGTTTGTTTTTATTTTTATTTTTACAACTGCATAGATATGGACTTTGCTCTGCTTGCACCTTATTTGTTCAACCAATGATTTTGGAAGACACCCAAACTGATATTTTCATATCACTTGCTTTTAATAAAGAACTGCAAATATAATTGTGGGCGGCAAGGTGGTGCAGTGGTAGCGCTGCTGCCTCGCAGTTAGGAGACCTGGGTTCGCTTCCCGGGTCCTCCCTGCATGGAGTTTGCATGTTCTCCCTGTGTCTGTGTGGGTTTCCTCCGGGTACTCCCACAGTCCAAAGACATGAAGGTTAGGTGGATTGGCGATTCTAAATTGTCTCTAGTGTGTGTGGATGAGTGTATCCCGCGGTGGATTGGCACCCTACCCGGGATTGGTTCCTGCCTTGTGCCCTGTGTTGGCTGGGATTGGTTCCAGCAGACCCCTGTGTTCAGATTCAATGGGTTAGAAAATGGATGGATGGATGAAATATAATTGTTTGACATCTTGTCTGTGTCTCACTGGCTTTCCCTGGTTTAGGCTTGGACATGACTACTTTATGCCCTGTGTAGGAGCCATTGGAAGATGGGGTGTGAACATGGGGCATCACAGCAGGACATGTGATGTCATAATGTAGCCACTAATGTGGTCATCATGGACCATAAGGTGCATACTAATTCACTCAATAAAACTGAATAAAAAAAAATCAAGTGACGGTGAGATACGAATACGGCAGATTCGCCAGCGTTTGAGTGTCAGCTTTTATCCCTCCAGATCAGAGAATGTTCAGTTCAATTGCCTCAAAACACCACTCACGTCTACAGTTATTCCCAGTTTCAAATAAAAACTAACAGCGTCAGATCCTGGGGGTAGGGGCGGTAGTATGTATCGTGAACGTGACTGAGAGAATAAAAGTGAAATAAAAAAAAGGTAACTTTTACAAGTCCTATAAATGTACACGGTCTATTACAGACGCAAACCAAATGTATGTGTTTATTGTATAATATTAACAATAAGAGCAGCTCACTACTGAAAATGGCAAATATAGGAGGCAGTTGGGTTCGAACCAGGGACTCTTGATTATAAGTCAGCAAATCTTACTGCTACACCACAGAAGCTGTTGTCTTTTTCTTGAACCTTTTATGAAAGTGTTTATTTGATCTTTGGACTTCAGGCTTCATACATTATATAGTTTATGCCTATATTTTGTCATTTACTACTAAAATATTAAAAACATTTCTGTTTTAAAAATGTGTTTACACAGATTATTGTAGAAACGGAACACACATGAAATGCATGTGTTCCAAATAATGATCTATTATTTCCACTCTAAAACTCCAGCACTTCACTCCCAGATAATCAATCAAGTCATGAGTTGGGAGAACTTTGTGTACTTTCTGCAGCGGTGGGGGGATGGAATAGTAGGCTGCTTGCTGCTTGTCTTTATCGGCACATTTACAGGACAAAAGATGCTGGCGGAGAGGAGTGAACGGATTTAAGGTGGGCCGGATCTACAAGTTTTTTCATAGGCTCTGGTAATCCTAGTGTTAAAAGATATGACCATTGGTATTTTTATCCCCTTTCTGGTATCTTTGACCTTTTGCCTGTTTCTGACAACTTTTCTGGCTAGTTTCTTTTGGTTACCTCTTATCCTGATCATTTATTTCCTTTGTGCACTGTGGGCTGTTTGTGCACTCCAATATTTGTCTTAATATCCAATATCTGCTGCTTCTGTCTCCGCTAAGAAATATTATAGGTGTCTGCCCAAAATACCAAGATTTTGCTCTGATGTGTTCCAGAAGAATTGCTTCTTAAGTATTTTTACACTGGCAGGACTAAACATTTTGCAGAGCCATCTGTTTGCCCAAATTATGATAGCCAGTAAGATACAGATAAATATGTTTTCAGTTTTGTAGGCTACAAAGGATAAAATTAACATTTTGATCTAATTTCTGTTTTGGCAAAGCAGATAGGAGTAAACTCAGTTCATTCCAAAGTGAGAATTTTTGGACTTGCTGAGGAAAATGTCATAAATATTATTACAGATGATTACTTGATGATAGTTTTAATACTCCACCAATATGCTCAACTATGATTTACTGGAATTCTAAGTTTTGTCTCTGTTATGTAGTTACCAACAACTCAATAGTCCATCTGACCATCAGTAATTCTCCCATTAAAAACAAAACAAAAAAAACCTAAAAAACAAAGCAAAACAACTTCTCCATATCAAGCTGACTGCTGCTGGGTTTAAATCTGTAGAATCATATACCATAAAACTATAAAATACAATTTGTTGCAGGATGTTCAGTGACTAGTAACCATAACCAGTTTATCATCAACTGACCTGAGATAATACAACTTCAGAATGTATCAATATAAGCCAAAAAAGAGGCAAAAAACAGTTTGCCTAAAAAGGCAACCCAAAGCTAACAAGTCCAGCCCATTTTCCAATAATCAGAACACAAAGATAAAGGAGTAAGCAAAACCCCAAAAAATTCAATAACAATATTAATAACAAATGCACTCCCTGACAATCAACATCCAAGTGACCTACTGAAATATATAGGAGGAGGGTAGTTCCTTCACAGTAACATCAGGTTTGCAAAATCTCTTGGGTGTACCAACCCACAAAATAAAAGAAATATAAGAAAATATATAATAGATAAATATTAAATAAACATAATAATATTAAGAAAATATACATAATTGATAAAGGAGGAAAGAGGAGAGGTTGGTACCATGCACTGAAAGAGCATGTTGCTGCACCCACCACATAACAAAGCCACCTCAGGATCCCAAGTTAGGACCCAAGCGTAGCCGTGCAATGGATGACACCCCAGCACCACACTAGTTTGAATGGAGTGGAACACTGTGAGGATTTGTACAGTGGCTGGAGTGTCAATACTGCCACCAACTCGTAAATTTTCCCTGCAAGTTGGAGGACCTGCTTGCATGGTTGGAAATATATGTAAATATTATAATTCAGTAATTGGCCATCAGGCCTGCTCATTCTGTCCTCCTAATCAACCCCAGTCTCAAACTGATAACCATCACTCTCTCTCCCCTTCACCATCTTGACAACCTTTAAGAAGAATATGGATGAGATATTGTTACAGTTTAGCTATTAGCTAAACAAACAGGCTTGATGGACTAAATAGTCTCTTCTCATTTGTCAAATTTCTTATATTTCTAATAACTAACGTGTGGTGAGTGTGCTGGCACAAAATGGCTGCATCTTCCAGGTGGGTACTGAACATTGCATGGTGATTGAAGTGCCGCACCCCCCAATTTAAAACGCTTTGAGTGTCTTGAAAAGTGCAATATAAATGCAATGTCTTCTTCTATATCAGTTAATTATATTATAGCATAGACTTAGGACAACAACGAAACAGAATGTCAGACCCCATAAAGGGTCTACAAGCCAGGCCAGGCCTCCTCTGCCTGCCTAGAGCAGGCCTCATTCCAAATGGCTTAAATCCCCAACTCTACTGGCAACTTTGGACTAAGTAGCTGTAAAATAGTTTTAGCTTTAAAAATACATTGAAAGTTCCAGAATCTCAGAATTCCTCTTAAAGGAAAGGAGAAACTGTCAAAAACCTTTGACTTGTGAATAGTTCACCAAATAATTTTTATAGATAAGAATATTTATTAAAAAAGAGAAATATAACAAAAGGCTCAAAAGGAGTGAAAAGGAGTTGACTTAAAGGCAATCCTAAATGAACAAATCCAAAATCTTAATCCAAATCAGAATTCTTAAGACACAGATTAAAACCAGTAAATCCAACAAGAAAAATGATACTCAGAGTGACTTCATAAGGCTTTAATGCACCACTGTTGAGTCTTAGGAGTGTTGATGTCAGGGTGGTCCCATCTCTTAGGCTTACATACGTAACACACAAGGAACTTGCCAGAACATCACGCAACACATAGAAACACAATACGTATTTACAAATCAATAATAATAGTAATGCATTGCATCTGTAAAACATAACAAAGCCCTTCAAACATTTTTGAGAAATTTTCTATATTTTGTGTCTTGGGTTTTTGAACTCTGCCCCCCTTCCAACTGATTTTGTTTCGCGTTGCTTGGTGTAGGTTACTCATAGTTATTCTCCTTGTTCTGACACCCACTACGTTTTCTGATTGCGCCCTTGTCTTCCAATTGCCCTCTGAAGTCTCACACCTGGTGGGCATAAATATATTTGAGATGGTGGTATGTGTGTTCTGTTATTCAAATGTTGTACTGTTTCCAAATAAAAGAAAACAAACTCTAATATTTTCTAGAATGAGTCTGGGGAAAGAAATACAAGCTAGTGTCACTTTGCAACATTTATTTTTATCTTTGATTTTAGCTGGCTTTCTGTTTTGGTGGATCTTTAGTGGTCTTTGTGTTTACTTTTTGGCTATGATTCTGTCTCACCCATCTGTAATATTCCATTTCCCAGTTATATTTTATCACTTCCAAAAACACTAGCAATCTCCAAAGTGTTCATAACTCTAAATATAGTATCTTTTAGAATAGTAAATAGAGAATTGAAAGAATTTGGGGAGACATTTTACTCTGGTTTGCTTTTCAATAAGAAAAGAGGTTTGTTGTATTTATTACAATTGACGAAGTCACAGAGCCTGGAATTTAATGATTTGATAGTTGTTAGCAAAGAAGACTGACACAGTTCATTTTCATTTAGAAAGTCTTTGGCTTCTTTGACGTCACCATTTTTATTTTCTCGTATACGAAGTATAAGGAAAGTAATGTAATTGTCCAAAGATGCAATGTCGAGATTTTGATGAGTCTCGACATTTTAGACCTCCCTGATTTTCTCGTATACGAATTACAGAGAAAGTATTGGAATCCTCCAAAAATTCAATTTCGAAATTTTGATGAATCTCGACATATTAAACCTCCCTGAGTCCGAAAATACCATTTTTTAAATTGTGCGTGTGTGTATGTAAACATGATAACTTGAGTATGCTTTCACTTAGGTCAACCAAATTTTGCATAGAAACGTAGATTTCTGTCAACTATTGGGCTATTTCCATTAACCGGAAGTGGTACTTTACCTTTTATTCATGCAACTTTACTTTTAGAATAATTGTTCAATATATTATTAATTTAATTTGATTTGTTGTTGATGGTTGTTTAATCTACATCTCTCTATTATAAAAAAAATCCTATGGGAGGGAATGACTAGGAGACGATACGTGATCTTCACGTTAAGATCACGGAAGACACTTAAAAGAACTGTGAGACGAAAGAAAATGGCCACCGAGCGTCTCGTGGGGAACGTAGACATGAGACTTTGTGCCGAGAGATTGACCCAGAAATGTCTCGCGGGGACGTAGAACATGAGATTCTTGCAAGACACGCCCTACTTACAAGCAATATCAAATAACACCACGAAGAGAAAAACCATCACTCATGTAAATGCTTTGACCACACACAGATCCAGGGCTCTCAGTGCATATAAAGCGTATAAAGACAATACATTATAAATGAAATGTCGACGACTAAACGAAGAAGAAAGAGCAGCGTGGAGAAAAGACACCCACAAGCAATTATTCATTTTCAAAAAAGAAAATGAATAATCTAGGTGCAAATGCAGACAATAAGGAAAGTAATAATCAGTGGAATTGAAAAAAAGCACGTCCAATCGGGCTCAGAATTAAAAGACAAACAGTAAAAGACAAAGTAGAACTTCATAAAGACGTTCAAAAACGTTGGTACACATGCACAGCAGGTTAGAGATTATGAAAGCAGTGGAATTTGAAAGGCTCAAAAAAAAACATTGGTATGATAAAAATGCAGAGAACCACCCCCTCCCGCCTTTAAATTTCCGGCTAATCAAAGATAGAAGCTTCTTTGCAGTTGTTCCGTGTTATACTTGAAAAGGTAAAACTTTTGCAGTTTTTTGTAGGTAAGTATTGAAATATTTGTTTTACTATAACTTTAGCCAGGTTGAAGCCTTTTTTGTTTTAAGTGACTGTTAGGTCCGATTGAGGAAGAGCAGAGTACAGCACGGAAGACTGATAGAGGGGTATTGATTGATGTGGGTCGGGTGGGCAAGACCCGGGGGATGAGGGGTTGGAGAGGGTGTTAGAAAGTTGTGTTTGGGGTTACGAAGTCTACGATTGTTCAAGTAAAACTTTTGTGACACTTTATTACATCAGTCGCTACAGTATCAAAAAAAGATAGTAAAGATTGCATTAGCGCAAACAAAAGGAAATTAATCATCAGGACCAGGTGTAATTGAAAAAACAGCAGGACAAAGCAAGGTCAGAAATAAAAGGCAAAGAGCAGAAAACAAAGTCTTTTCGCCTTCGTATCATTCAATGCACAAAACGTAGATTTACACAATAATGGACCATATGCTGTGAGAATCTGTGGTCCCGCAACAGTTAAAGCTAACTAGTTTAATTTGAAAAAAAAACACAATTCGGTCAGGTGTATATTTATGATCATGGAGAAGCGATCACATCGCGAGCAGCAGAGACATGAAGTGGCAAAAAGGACAGCGGCTGTACAGGCTTTAAAATGATTGACGCTACCCCCCCCTTCACAATGCAAGCAACGTTATATGCCCTGCGAGAAAGACATTTAACCACGCCCGGGGTCGGAAATAAAGGAGAAGTATTGTTTTTACAACATCATGCGAGAAAAGGCAGTGAGCCATCATTTAAAACAAGTCCATTGACATCTAACCTAGCAGTTGTTGGATTGCTTTTGGTAGACACGTACCATGTGCTCACAGCTCTTAAAACAATGACATGCGACAAGCAGAACAGGCAGCTCGCCAGCAGCAAAAAGACAGCAAATGATCCAACGGCATATCCTTAGCGTGCGTTCACAATGCGAGCAGCATTATATGTCCTGCGAGAAAGAGATGTAACCACGCCCGTGGCCGGAAATAAAGGACAAGTATTGTTTTTACAAAAGTTTTTAAAGTAAAAGTGAAAATAATGCATACGCAACAATTCCCATGAAAATAACAATCTCTTTAAATTGTATATTCGGTAAACCAAACACAGGGGTGGGCGAGCGAAGCGAGCAGGGGGCAGAGCCCCCTAGTAATGTAAAAATATATTCATTGTCTTGCATTTTACTCCTCAAATATCCATCCCCATATCTGATTATACGAGAAAGTCTAGGGGAGACCAATCCTGATTTTTATAGTATAAGTTGTTTCTTCATTCAGTAACTTGATATAAAAGAATTATGTTCTACAGATCTAGCAAGGAGACTCTTCATACTTTCCTGGTATTTTTAAAACACTAAAAGATGCTTAATTTAAAATAAGCAGAAATCATTTACAGATGACTTTTAAGTGTTGGCATCTATAGAGAAAAAACAATGATTAAACTGATGGATATTGGTTCAAATATAATCAGCTACTGGACAAAATTATGTGTATTATTAGAAGAAACTGAGGGAACTGCACCTCTTTAGTCTACAAGAGAGGAGTCTACATGGGGAACAAATCACGGTCTTCACAATTATCAGTAGCACTGCCAATAAAACTCTTTCAGTTAAACAATGGGTCATATAATAAAAAAGATCACTGGAAGTTAAGAGAAAGTGCTTTCAAACCTCAGTCAATGAAGTAGTTAATCATAGAACTCTTTGTGGGAAGCTGGAGCAAACTATCAAGTTGTGTAGTTGAAGTGGAAACGATGACAGATTTTGCAAAGTATCTGGACAGGATATTAGTATGACTTTGCTAATGAAGTGATCTTGATGGATGGAAAAATCTGCTTTCATTTGTTAATCTTTTTATGGTCTTATGTTCTTATGGAGTTCAAACTTAATGAGAAAGGAAAGCAGAGAGCCAAAAGAAGAGAAAAAAATGACAGACATCCCTAAAAATTGTTTTTAAGAGGGGCAGACTAGTGCACTGAAAGAATTGATCTGTGGGGGTAAAAGAAAGGCTTTACCTCTCAAACTGATTATCTATTGAATAGACAAACCTGGAATAATTAGTTACCTCAAAGAAAATGTGTTATAAAATTAAAATAAAACAATCAAAACAAACAACAATCAGAAATGCTCAGTTGTTTCAACCTTTTCAGCTCTAAGGCTATCATTTTCAGTCTGACAAATCTGGCAGATAAGAATGTCACTAGTCTCTGTGGATCTGTGACTCAATGCATTTTGGGTAAAGTAGAGAAAACTATTCTCTTCCAAAACACAAAGACATGCGTCTCTGATAATAAAGCAATATGCCTCAGTGTTACAGCTAATTTTTGTATTTACGATTTATGTTCAATGACTCATTAGAGCATTTTGAATCCTATAGTTGCAACTGAAATCCCAGAATGAATTGGCATAAATCCTAGAAAACAAGGGCAGGAAACTCCTGGTAAGAGTCTTTACCACTCCTCATGGATAGATGACATTTTATGAAAAGAAGCAAACAAATTAGGAATTCTATTGTAAGTTGCAACTTTTTAATGATTGCTATTTCTTTTTTGGTGCAAGAGATTGAAACAATATTTAATTAAATAGTTCATGAATACAGTATATGGGGAAAAAGACAACATATTTTCCAGTTCTCTGGGCAGTACATATTTTTTCTTTCACATGTACGCCTACTTTTATACCTCTATATATACCAAGGGTCTCAAACTCAGTTTTAATGATGGCCTAAAATAACACTTTATATACCCAATGTGAGACAGAATATAAACGGACAACTATCAGCACATTTTCTTTACAAGCAGGACACACATCTAGCTCTCTTCTCTTCACAATTATATATTCTCCCACTTGCCTGTCTTGGAACTGTCTTCCCTATTATCTGCTTTTAATTTCTTAGACATTGCAACAAGTTAGGAAAGATACCAGAAACCATGGGTCTCAAATCAGAGTGAAAAACTGACATCAGCACAAAAAGTTGAGTGAGAGTGACAGTCTGGACAAATTAGAGAATATGCAACTAGAGCAAAGTACATCCATTTACAATTAGTGTGTGCCATGATCAAAATATACTTGATTACATTAACAAAAAAAGTTATGTAAACATGCTGGTGATGCATCACACACACCACATTTGGAGTTGATCAGAAAAAGACAATTACATTTGATACAAGTGGAAATGCAAAAACTTTTTCTATCCATATACAACAATCAAGTCAGCAGAAAAGTCAAAAGCATTGTGTAGGGCAGTGGCATCAGTCATGTAAGCCATGGAAAGGTGGCCGGCCATGACACGTGTTTAAGTTTAAAAGGTGAACCAAGGGACAGTTGCAGCATGAAGTCGAGCTATCACTTTTTCACAAGATGACCACACCTTTGGAATTGTGCAAAAACACTAAAGTTCTTTATGGAAGTGTGGCATGTCATCTTGTTTTCACTTTTTCTTGTTGGGTCATTATAAGTTTCCATTCTAACTACAGGTTAGCTGTGCTAAGCAAATAAATGCAAGCAGACAATGGAGAGGCATTTTAATGTAATACTGATATACACATACTGTAAATAGTTGTTCTTTGAATAAGGATGGTATAATTTTTCCTCTAATATAATTTTAACTGACTAGCATATTCTATAATTCTAAACTGTCTGAGAATGAGTGAATTTTTAGGTGTGTGCAATTTGTTATGGTCTTACCTCTGATTCTGCCACAGAACCCCTGCAGTCTTGAATTGAATTAATGTCTAGTTGAATGCTCCCTGACTTATCCATTGTCTTCCACAACGCTATAGACTCCAGCTTGATTTCCAAGCAGGGGTTCCTGTACTATTGTATTCCATGTTCTTGTTATATTGGCATGAATATAACCCAGTAGCATTCTGAAAACTCAGCAGCTTGACATCAACCCAGTATGAATATGTGTAAAATAGTTAAAGTTAGAACACAATATGCTCTGATTTCAGAATACCTCATCTCAAACCAGGATTGATATCTTTAGCCATAAAGTAACCCAGAGTAGACACCCCCTTAGCAGATTCTTGTTTCTCTGAGAGACCTCCTCTTGCTTGGCTGCTTTAAAAGTTAACAAAATCCCATTTCTTGCAGCTGGGTTCAGTGGAATGGAGGATTATGACCTTCACCTTTAAAAGACTAAGATGGTCACAATTCTTCCTTACGACTGCACTCCATGGCTTCTTGTTAACTCTACAAACAGAGACAGGCCTTCCTAGCACATACCATCTGGTATCCTTTGAAAACATTATATCTTCATCTCACAATATTAATTTCTCTGCTGGCAGGCCTTACTACTTCTTGACATTACACTTCTTTCTACACTGCCATGCTATCTCGCAATCTACCAGTTTCTTTCTCTCTCTGGCTGCCTTTCTAGGGTCTTGCTGGGTCTGAATAAAGAACAATAAAACATTGCCTTGCCACCAATAACATACTTTTCTTCCAAATGAGTGTTTGAAGCAATTTAATCCTTTGTGATATAGAACATCTGTTTTAAGTACCACTGCATATAACTCAAAGGAAACTTTTAGATCCATAGTTTACTGACCTAGTAATTTATTTGCAACTTTGGTTACATAAGAGTTGTCCACTGCCACTACCTCTATCTGAATGTTCTGTTTCTCGATCTTACAATACTCTTAAATCTGGATTTATGTTGGCCATTTGACAGTTTCTTAAGACAATTTAATCTAATATGATAACCCACATTGTCATATGACAGGGTGCCCTGAGAGGAGCTGTGGTATTGTATAAGGAAGTTGGGAGTTGCAGAGAAGTACATGAGTTGTACAAGATATGTACGAGGGAAGTGTGACAGTGGTGAGGTCTGCAGTAGGAGTGATGGATGCATTCAATGTAGAGGTAGGATTATATCAGGGATCGGCAATGAAGTCCTTCCTTATTTACAATAATGATGGACAGGTTGACAGATGAGGTTAGACAGGAGTCCCCTTGGACTATGATGTTTGCTGATGATATTGTGATCTGTAGCGAGAGTAGGGAGCAGGTTGAGGAGACCCTGGAGAGGTGGAGATATGCTCTGGAGAGGAGAGGAGAGGAATGAAGGTCAGTAGGAACAAGACAGAATACATGTGTGTAAATGAGAGGTAGGTGTAATCAGAATATAACTTTAATGTCACTGTGCTTTGTACAAAAATTATTTTATAAATCCACTCACATGTACAGGTGTGGCAGGCCAGGATGCCCCTGCTGCATATGTTCCGGGGAAGCAACCATGGGCAACTCAATACCTCCCCCGGGACACTAGGTGGAAGCCTCCCTGGCTGGCGGTGATGCCTCAACCTCCTGCAGGGCTCCATGGGAGATGGAGTCCTCAAAAGCCCGGTTGGGAGCTGGGGTGGCCACCAGGGGGTGCTGCATGGGGGCTATAAAAAGGGGCCAGTCACCACCACTCAGTGGCCAGAATCAGGAGGAAAAGGACAAGGTTGCCTGGGAGGAGTAGTAGTGCCAGAAGAAGGGTTGTTTGTGTTGTGTTGAGTGCTTTTGGGACTGTGTATTGCCTATGGGGTTCATGGGGAAGACGTGTCCCACAGGTGAAGAAAAATAAAAGTCTTGTGCATTTTTACCTCTGCCTCTGTGTCAATCTGTGCCAGGACGGGTGCTATATAGCGCTACTTTCACACAGGCCAGGCCAAAGTTAGCACACAGGGGCTCTCAGTATTTAGAACTGCTAGGCAAGCATTTGAAGAGAGAAGGAACAACTCCGAAAATGGGCATTGTACTATTTCTATATGTTAGAGATGAAATTGAATCCTCTCCTTGCCTTGTTTGGAACCTAAGTAAGGGCCTGCACATGGAGAAAACAGTATAAAAGACTTGAGAGCAGCCAAACACCTTGAAGCCGACGGACAGATGGGTGATAACGTCATCTGTCCTGAAAATCCTTCCATCGCAGCAACGAAAAATAGCAGACTGTATACATCGAGATCCCACCTGGGTAATTGTCTTGCCATTTGGCTTCCTTCATTTGTAATGCCGCATAAATTGTCATTAAAGAAAGGTAAGTTATTTTCTCTTATGTGATTTCTTACCAACATATCACTATGGGAGGAATATTGCCTTTTTACATTATATCTATATAGTTTCAGGTTGCTTAAAACGCCATAATTATAAAAGAACTTATTCCAACTAGGGAGCTAGCGACCCCTAGAGGAAATAGGAGTTCAGTGGAATGGTGAGGATGCAAGGAGTAGAGATGGCGAAGGTGGATGAGTTTAAATACTTGAAATCAACAGTACAGAGTAATGGGGAGTGTGGAAGAGAGGTGAAAAAGGGAGTGCAGGCAGGGTGGAATGGGTAGAGAGGAGTATCAGGAGTAATTTGTTACAGGCGGTTATCAGCAAGAGTGAAAAGGAAGGTCTACAGGATGGTAGTGAGACCAGCTATGTTATATAGGTTGGAGACGGTGGCACTGACCAGAAAGCAGAAGACAGAGCTGGAGGTAGCAGAGCTAAAGATGCTAAATTTGCACTGGATGTTACAAGGATGAATAGGATTAGAAATGAGTACATTAGAGGATCAGCTCAAGTTGGACAGTTGGGAGACAAAGTCAGAGAGACAAGATTGCGTTGGTTTGGACATGTGCAGAGGAGAGATGCTGGGTGTATTAGGAGAAGGATGTTAAGGATAGACCTGCTAGGGAAGAGGAAAAGAGGAAGGCCTAAGAGAAGGTTTATGGATGTGGTGAGAGAGGACATGCAGGTGGTGGTTGTAACAGAGCAAGATGCAGAGGACAGAAAGATATGGAAAAAGATGATCCGCTGTGGCAACCCCTAATGGGAGCAGCCAGAAGAAGAAGAAATTGTCCATACAGTTTCCTCTTACCAGCGTCCTCCATAAATAAAGCTAATCTCAAATAACTTCTGTGCCTTTTTGAAGTCCATGTATCCTTTTTACTTTCTTGTATACGAAGTATAGGAAAAGTAATGTAATCCTCCAAAAATTCCATTTCGAGATCTTGATCAATCTCGATGTTTTAGACCTCCCTAAGTCCGAAAATACCATTTTTGGAATTATGTCTGTGTGTGTGTATGTAAACATGATATCTTGAGTATGTTTTCACTTAGGTCAACCAAATTTTACATACAAGTACAAGGTATAAAACATAGATTTCTATACATTTTTGGGCTATTTCCGTTAACTGGAAGTTGTACTTTACCTTTTATTCACGTAGCTGCAGAGTCTGATTTATTCAACTTTACTTTTATAATAATTGCTCAATATATTAATAATTTGATTTGTTGTTGATGGCTCATTAATGTACAGTACATAATATAAAAATATAATGATTGTCTTGCGATTTACTCCTCAAATATCCTTCCCAATATCTGAATATATGAGAAAGTCTAGGGGAAACCACTCCCAATTTTTTAAATATGCAGATTGTCTTAGCATGTGTTAATATTATAAATGTTTATCTAATGGTCATGATGATAAATATTATGAATTCCACTGCATAAGAAATAACTAATTGGACATAATTTTTCAAATGATGGTTGGGAAAAAAAGATTTATTTCAAACAATACCATATTGTTATACACTATATCACACATCGATGTGTGCATTTTTCAGTACATTATGTTGCAGGGTTTAGTATAAATCCACTGAAAAGACAGTAGCAACTGTGGTAGAAAAATTCTTGTTCTACAACATCTCCCATGTTTAAGGAAGGCTCTTAATTTTCCATTTCCCTTGGGCAGAGTCTAAACGTGCCTTTGACCTATTTTTCAGATGGTGCAACATGCCATACAATATTACAAGCATTGTTTCTAACCAACAATGCCATCTGCTTTAAAATAATTGGTAACTTGAATTAAATATAGTCTAGTGCATTATTAAGGTCATGCTAGATTAGATTAGATTAGATTTATTGTTGAGCTAAAGTAAAGATAAAATATATAAAACCAAATTAGCTCTTAGATGTAAAATGATGAAGAGCTGCTTGCAAAGAGCTATACTCCAGTAGAATGCACAAAGCAGAATGAGACAAGGAAACTAAGTGATATTAACATTCTGTGTCCTGTGAATTTAAGAAATGACTAGCATACCATTAAAGTGATGCATTTTATGTGTCAATATAAGAGTGAATCCTATAACATTTTTTGTATATGTCCTCAGGAAAATTTGATAACTGTCTGCATAGCACCCTACGCAGCTGAAGTAGGATAAACAGATCCATCTGCAAATCATTTGCTAATTCAACATTTCTGAAAATGTAAAGCTATCTTTTTTATACACATAAAAGACTTGTTCTTTCCATCTATTACAAAATGATACTTTGTTAAACTTCAGTGCACACTAACACCCTTACTAAGCTGCAGCAGTTTGACTGGTGTTTGTAAATAAATGTCTGGAACTAATTTTCAAAAGATTTTGAAAATCCAGATGTTTATACCAGATGGAAACTGCTGAAAACAGAATTAGTCAAGAATATTGCAAGGCCTGAAAATAGATGGTTAGGCAGTTTTTGTAACTAAGCCTGCAAAGCATACACATTATTCAGTCAAAGCACCTTATCAGGGCATGTCAGAGTGACTACCTGATTCACATATATCCATCAGGTCTTGAGTCTACCAGTGTATGCGATTCCTTTGTTTTTTTAAATCAACCTTAAACGTCCCAAATTCTGCCTCATGAAATTGTTCATACTGTGACAGATATAAGGTGATCCTTAAGTACTTTGTTTCATTTGTAATGTGTAAAACAGCTTGCATATACCACTTTAGTATAAAAACTACATAGTTTCAGGCAATGTCCCATTACCTAACAGGATAGTATGCTAGTGTGAAAAGCCTGATTTTAATAATTACAACTGTTCTTGATAGGTATACAGAAAATAACCATCAGATTGGTTCTTGCCAATTCCAATCCATCACCCAAAATAAAAGACACGTTAGCATACACTGCATTATGGAATATTAAAGTGCAAATTGATATATTGCGTAACTTAATAAATAAATCTTTCAACAAGGGGACATGTGTTTTTCCACACCCTGAATAACCACATTTATTACATCATAACAGACAAAAGAGAGAAATACAGTCATTATTGCGAGTGCACACAGTTACAAAGAAATCGACTAATATAAATAAGACCCCCTGCCCTATTGAATCTCTCTACAAGTACTTAGCCCGCTTGGGTCTGATGGTAGGCCTTTCCACACAAATAATGCAATCTGTTCTCCAAAGTTCTCTCTCTTGTTGCAGTGACTGAACAAATTTCACTATCCTGCCGGCAGTTCTTTAAGTTCCATCTTTCTATTTCTAAAACAAATCCTGAAATTACTATTGGGCTTTTAGTTGTTTTATATAATGTGACTGATGGATGGATACCAGTTCATTATTACATCAATTGGTACTTGGGGGTATGTGATGCATAAAAAGATTTGTTATGAGTCAAGTGTGCAAGGCAGCTTTGGGACTTTCTACTTTATATGTAGTAAAAAATCAAGCAAATTGACACCTTTTATTGGCTAACTAAAAAGATTACAATATGCAAGCTTTAGAGGCAACTCAGGTCCCTTCTTCAGGTTACATCTTGCCTGAAGAAGGGGTCGGAGTTGCCTCGAAAGCTTGCCTATTGTAATCTTTTTAGTTAGCCAGTAAATGGTGTCATTTTGCTTGACATTTTACTACATTCATAATGGCTAACACGGTACAACACCCTAGTACTACTGTATGTGTAGAACACTTGTAGCTTATAAAATGATCTGCCCCTTACTGATCCGGGGTTATTACACTGGCCTCCCACTAATCCTCCATGACATTGATATCTCTGTTACAGTGGCCTTGCTTCAACTCTAGTATTTTTGTCTATTGATTGCATGTTAAATGCAGCTGTGAAAATGGTATTGAGGTGCGTAAGTCCATGCCAAGCCAAGAACTGTAACCAAGGCATCAATAAACAAGTAACCACAGCTGAAATGTTTAACTTAAACTAAAGTCAGAAAACAAAGTAGCATTTCATGGACTTGAATTTTCAATAATAACAAAGAAATGATAGCTGTAAGGTTTGGATTGATTCTAATCTTGGACTAGCAACCTAGTGCAATGTTATGCTAGTAATGTCTCTTGATGTGACTTCTGGGTGGGTCCAATAGAAAAAACAAAATGATGTTGCAGGAGAACTTCACCAACTTTTAACATTAAAATAAAATTAACAATTAATTCACTGGCATAAACTTGACCAATGTGCAACATGATTTAAAAAAATAATAAATTACCAGATCATGACACCTGGGACAGTCTCAAGGCTACAGCTTCCCTGACTCCAGTGTAGTTCTAAACTTTTCAGTGTATATATATTTTATTAGTAGTAACATAAAGGATAATTTCATTACCATTATAATATTACTAAGTCCTTATGGTGTATGCTTAGGTTTAGGTTTAGGTAGACATTACTATCCCAGAGGGATAATTGTTTGCAGCAGGAAAGTACAAAAACAGAAGACATTGTTACAGAGATCCAATCAATGTTATTGCTTACATACACACTCAAGATCAATACAAAGAAGAATAATTACTCTCAGTAGTGCACAAAATAATAATGCAGAATTTAACATTAAGCAGCATCCCTACAAGTAACAGAATTTAAAATGCTTATAGCTTTAGGAATAAAAGAGTTCTTTAAACTGTTTCTGTTTACCTTCAGAAACCTAAATCTTCAGCCTGATGGCAACAGCTGGAATTAAAAGAAAAGAGGATGGCTACTGTTTGACAGAATTGAGTTGGCTTTCTTTTTGACCTGTTTGCAATACATTTCTGTGATAGTTTATTTCTCACAGCCTCCATTATTACATATGTGTGCTCTGTGGCCGGGTAGAGGGATGAAAAGTCCAAGAAGCAGAGAATAGCTAGAACATCAACCAGGTCATCCTGTTTAATATACAAGTCCAACTGAAATAAAAGCCATACCGGCATCGATTAACGGCCTGCTTGTGTGAAATTAAGCAACAAAATAAATCTTTGTCATTGTAAGTTCCATGCAGCAGTCAGCTCTGTTCATCAAAGATGTCTCCATCTGGCAGGTCAGGGTTCTTATGATACATGGATGGGAAAGGGCAGAGCTATGTGCTCTCACTGGGTGGTTCTCGGTGCTGCAGGAAGAGAAGAAGAAAAAACATTAGCAACAGTGCCCCCTATCACATTCGTCGAATGACCCCCTGAGGAGATCCTCCAACATGCATGTGTGACATCCCAATAAATGTCTCTACTTCTCAATATAGTGAAATATCACAGTATTAGAATGTATGGAGGATATTTCTTTATTTTTAAAGTATATTTTATTGTTTGGTTAGGTAGATTTGCACTTTGTGCTGTGTTTGTTTTTACTTGGTTAATTGGTTTCACTTGTTTGTAATTGTATTTAATTAATTGGGTATATTTCACATGTTTTGAAATTTTATCTAATTGGATTGAAGCAGGTGCAGTTAAGAAAGAAAAAAGGGACTCTTTGGTTCACAAAAGGACACAAAAGGAAAAGAAGAGAAGAGAAAAAATAGTTGCAGGATGGCGTAGAAGAGGTGGCAGCGGCTACAGGGGAGCCAGTAAATTTGATTTTTGTTTGATTGTTACCAAGTGGTCAGTGAGCTGAAACTAGTATGGTTTTCCTTGTGGAAGCAAGAAGTGTCCGGGCTAAATGTTAAGTATTATTAAAATCCTGGGGGCCGAGTCACGTGCAGTAGCAAATCAGCACCTTGTGTGATCGAGTATTGGCAGATCTGATTACAGCTGTTTAGATGCTTCCTTCTTTTCTTTTTATGTTGCAGTTTTATCCTTGAGAGGACGACGATCTTCAAGTGGACGACAGGAACATTTGTATTCAGCAGGGGGTGCACGCTCCATAGGAAGAGATTCGTTAGGGAATGCAGCCTTTACTAAACCAACAATATACATAAAGATATATATGAAATAAAGTATTATAGATAGATATAATAGATACTTTATTAATCCCAAGGGGAAATTCACATAATCCAGCAGCAGTATACTGATACAAAAAAAAACCAATATTAAATTAAAGAGTAATAAAAATGCATGTAAAAGCAGTCAATAACTTTGAGTAATGTTAGCATTTACTCCCCCGGGTGGAATTGAAGAGTTGCATAGTGTGGGGGAGGAACGATCTCCTCAGTCTGTCAGTGGAGCAGGACAGTGACAGCAGTCTGTCGCTGAAGCTGCTCCTCTGCCTGGAGATGACACTGCTCAGTGGATGCAATGAATTCTCCATGATTGACAGGAGTTTGCTTAGCACCCGTCGCTCTGCCACAGATGTCAAACTGTCCAGTTTCATTCCTACAATAGCGCCTGCCTTCCTAACAAGATTGTCCAGGCATGGACAACGTTCCCTAGTGGTATGGCAGTGATCTACATTACAGGAAAATTATGGTAACTTCTGTTTAATATCAGTTTAACATTCACAAGAATATAATACTCAAAGGTTAGCAATTCTTGGTCAAAGCAGATGGATTCGGGGTTTCCTTTAATCGGCACTTGTTTCAGACTGAGGGTGGGAAAGTATTTTGTCATTGGCGTGGCCAGGAGTGATGTCTTCCAACTGTGTATTGGTGAGCTCTCGGATTCCGTGCAGTTGTCTGAGTTTTTATGCTTTCTCTTTGAACATGCAACCTCCAGACATGGGTAGGATACTGCAGAGGTTGCTTGCCTGACAAGCCCTGAATTAGCTGACAATGCCCCTGGCAACTTTGTCCATAATATTGATCATGACTAAATAGGACACAGCAGCACTTCAGCATTGTGTAACACTTGAATCATCTCGTGTCCCTGTCAGATTCTCCCTGCCAGTTCAATTCTTGTTGGAAATAAACTAATGTGTATGAATATCCTTCACAGATCACAGTGGCACACCTTTGCCCAAAACATCACAGTGGGTCTTCAGGAATCTCTGGTGGCTGGATGATCCGGGTAAAGACTGCAAGGGTGATTGGCTGTTTTGGAGACTACACAGTTTTAAAAAACAAAAGAAGAAAAAGGGAGGTTTTACTTAATGGTCTTTAATTACTGTAATGTTTTAAATGAATCATCTTATAAAGGGTTTGATCGGCCTGTCACAGTGTTACTGTTTGTGCCTGTCTTTGGGTCCCAGAATTCGAACCAAAAAGGGAATAATAGAGTGGAAAAGAATTCTTTTGCAGTAGAGGTCCTAGTGTCCATAGCCTCACTAGACGGCATAGTTGGGATTTCCCTACATGGAGACAGTAATTTAAAATTAATTCAATGTGCACACTACTGGAATCGTTATGCAATGGCATTCTATTAAAGCCTGTTACATCAGCACCCTATTAATGTATTATATAGAAGACACAACAGTCCTCCAGAAACAACTAACTTCAGAAGTGAGCTGTTCTCTTAAATTGAAATGCAAAATCCACTAGAGTTCACTTGTTGAATTCCTGTTGAAAATGGTAACAGACAAGTCTATCCTGGGTGTTTGCAGAATGCATAGAAAGAGCACAAATATTAATAAAGCAGTAAAAAATGAACTAATCTTCAATCCATTCATCTAATATTTCTGTATGATGTGGATAGTTCTTGTTTGTTGGGATATGTTGTTAGTTGATGACTTTAATATTTTTCTTAAACCTTTGTATATTAATATAATTTTTGTTGATCCTGTTTATAGAGGATGGGTTAGGACACCTTGTTATGTAAAGACATTAATACTGATATATATATATTTTTTTTTTTTTTTGACTAAAGACAAAACAAAACCTGTTTGAGTTTGTAGAAGTGAGTTGAGGATTAGTGGCAATGAGTTGCTGGGCAAGTTATAGTATGCAACTGGCTTCATGGGAATGTGCCACTGACTGCCTCCGACTCACTAAAATCATATAAATGAAGGCTACAACTGAAAATTGGTTTGAGCTATGATCATAATGGGTGTTTCACTTACTAGATTCTCAAAAATATTGTGCATAACTTTGCAACTAGTTGCAGAAAAAGAAACACTAAACTAGAAAAGTACTCATGGTAGAACATGCATACAAGTATTCTTAAAATGTTCACAAAATATTACAGCCAAAAAATAGACACACAGAAAAAAAGACCTCTGTTTCAGGTGTTTTCATGTTAAACACTTAGTCTTGAAGGGGTGGTATAGATGCCACTTAAAACATAAAATTACCTGTTCAGCTAAAGGTTGAAAAGCTATAATAATTCATTGAAATTAAAGAATGCCTATAGGTTATTGTCATCAACAACCGGAAGAATAATTTTAGTTTTATATAGGTTACATATTATACAGTAGCTCAGATTGTAGCACATAAAATGCCCCATTGGTTTTAGAATGTAATCCCTTACTAAAGTCTCATTGTAATTAGAGAAGCTGGTTTGCTGTTCATATTGCAACTCTTGACAGTCATGATGAATTGTTACTGATCCTCCTTCTATTCTGTTTCTTTTCTTAGGATTTTGTTGTGACTCTTGGTGCCCCAGCTACAGCACATTGCCAACCTTCTACTCCTGCCCATAGGGTGTGACATGACATATTGGTAGCATTAGAATCAATGACAAAGGATTTAATCTTCATTTTACACTGTCCAGCATGTACTTGTGATATTGTACAATGTACAGGAGGGGATGGGTGACCAGTTGGTCAAGGCTGTTAGAAGTTTTACTTTATTATTTTTTTGCAGTAATGCTTTTGACTGGAGTTTCAGCTATCCTCTCCTCAGTTGAAAACTGACAACATCTCAGGTCTCATTTATAACAGATTTCAAACTGTTCAGTATTTGGAATGAACTGAAATTGCTCTGTTTTAATAAATGTAACCTAGTTTTCATATTCTTTTATCTTAATGTTTTAAGGCAGGGGTCCCACAGACTGAATACGGCCCCAGACTGTCTCTTTACGAGCCCTTTAAACAATAACTGCAATGTGTGTGGTTCGGCCTGCTGATCATTCCATTCTCAAACATAGGCCTACTTAAATCAAAGTAAATACAATCTGGGCACCTGTAGCCACATAGAAACATTAAAAATACCCATATAACCTCCTGTAATCGTTTCACCCTAACTCATTAATGTGAATCCTGAACAAACTGCATTAAACAATGTCAAAGAAAAGAAAAATCAATTCTGAGTTCTGGATATTCTATCAACATTGGACTGACGACTATTGTTTTGTTCTGTGCAAGGACAAAACCATTTATCTCATATGTCAAGAGCCTATAGCTGTCCTCAAAGAATGCAACTTACATTGGCACTTGATATAAAGAAAAAAGCGATTGTCTGACAGGGCACGTGAGGTCAGAAAAAAATCTCAAAATTTAAAAATGAATTGACGATTCAGCAGAAGGCATTTATAAAATTAAAACAGATAAATACTTCATAAGTTCATGCCAGTTTTCAAGTAGCCAAGCTAATGTATGCTTTCTGTTGCTAAGGAGATGTGTCCCGAGGTGGCAGACTTTCCATATAAACAAGTATATGTAGGGGGGAAGAAATGGGTGACAATTTGCTTATTCATTTGCAAAGGAAATATAAAGACATGCTATTTTTCGTTGGCACTTGATGAAAGTAATGATGTTCACAATATGTCACAGCTTTTGATTTTTATTTGGGGAACTAATAAGCAAATCAAAATCACAGAAAAGCTTGCTGCACTGCAGATCATCTACGCTGCGACAGCAGGAGAGGACATCAATGAAAAAGTCTGCCAAACTGTTGATAATTTGGGGCTCAACTGGTCAAATTTAACCAGTGTGACAATCGATGGTGCCTTGAGCGTCGTGGGTTCTGTGAAAGGAGTGGCTGCACGCATCAACAGAGAGATGGATGAATGTAGTCACACGTGTTCATTACAATACACTGCTTCATCCACCAGCAAGCACTGTGCTCCAAATCAGTTAAGTGTGTCTCTGTCATGAAAGTTGTAGTGTTCTGCGTTAACTTCATTCGAGCAAATGCTCTCAATCATAGATAATTTCAGGATTTTTTTGTCACAGATGAATTCTGCATATGGAGATGTTCTGTACCACATTGAGGTGCATTGGCTAAACCAGGGACAAGTTCTGAAATATTTTTACGACTTGTTCTAGGAAGTCAACACATTTCTGCAGGTGAAAAATAAAGTAGTTCCAAAGTTTAGTGATCAATAATGGAAAAGGCACCTTGCTTTTTAACAGATATAACAGAGATACTAAATGGTCTCAACAAACATCTTCAAAGGAAAGTAAAACTCATCAGTGACATGCACTTACATGTAAAAGCATTTGAAGTAAAACTGAGTCTCCTTCTTAAACAAGTAACAGAGGAAAACATCTGCCATCTTCACAATACACTGACACGATCAGCTGAAAAAAACAGCAGTTGCAGTTCCAGTTGACAAAATTGTAGAAGCCTTGGAAATGTTGCAAAACGAGTTCCATAAACGATTTTCAGAGCTTCCTGCACATGCAAAAGAGATTTGATTGTTTCAGAACCTTTTGCCACAGACACCAAGATTGTTGATCCCATTTACCAACTGGACCTGATAGAATGGCAAAACTGTGACAGTCTGAATGACGCATTCAAGTCAAGCAGCCAAATTCATTTCCGTTCTTCTTATCTGAGACTTAGCCTAATCTTAAAAAAGATGCACTGAAAATGACAACCATTTTCAGAAGTGCCTACATCTGTGAGCAGACATTTTGCAGATTAAAACACATTAAATCTCCAACCAGATCCAGACTCACTGATGCACACCTGCATCACCTACGTATTACGACTGGCAGTGACAAACATGGAACCTGACATAGACTTACTTGTCAGCCAAAAACAGATTCATGGTTCACATTAAGTACTAAGAAAAAGTACTGTTGAGGTTACAGGCTATATTGTAATTTCATTACATTTCAAAGAACTGGTTTAATTTTACGAAAAATAATTTGTTTAATATTATGTTCATATATTCTGTTTAAAACAATTCCAATAAAGAAATGTACCAAACAAACATTTAAAGCATTCTAATATAAAAGTGTTGTTACCTTACTGTATATGATAAATGAGAGAATAATCAATGACAGAGTTCAGGTTCACCATTAATGTTCTAACTAGAAAAAAATCATAAATGAAGTGAACAAGAATCATGAATCAGATTGATGGTTCTTGCACATGTGCTTCATGGTAATGAATCGAATCCCATGATTAACTGAAAAGTCAAGTCAAGTCAAGTTGGGGAGCATGCACTGGTACAGTGTGTTGCCGCACCCACTACACAACAAAACAACTCGGGATCCCGGTTTACAACCTCCCCAGGCAGACACGCGGTCCAGTCCCACCCTCCGGAAATGACCCTCTCTCTGCCGCAGCCAGATGTTACATGGGCGACCCCTTGACCTGGTCCAGCCACTCGGGTGTCCAACAATGAGGATCTTATGAGCCGGATCACCCTCGGGGAAATGCGCCATGTGGCCGTAGTGCCGTAACTGATGCTCCCTCACAATGTAGGTAATGTGCCTCATTCGGGACTCCATGAGCAACCGCTCATTCGAGACAAAGGCAAACCAATGGCACCCAAGGATTTTCCGGAGAGACACAGTACCAAAGGAGTCCAGTCTTTGTCTTAGGTCACTGGATAGCATTCATGTCTTGCAACCATATAGCAAGACAGGGAGCACCAGGACTCTAAAGACTTGGACCTTCGTCCTTTTGCATTGATATCAGAAGCGCCACACACCCCTTTCCAGCAACCTCATGACCCCACATGCTCCCCCAATCCGTCAACTGACTTCATAGGAAGAGTCATCAGAGACGAGATGAATGCCAAAGTAAGTAAACCTCTCGACAAGATCGACACTCTCTCCACAGACAGACACATTGCTGATGGCTGTGCCCAAGAGGTCATTAAAGGCCTGGATCTTGGTTTTTATCCAGGACACTCGCAAGCCCAGACACTCAGACTCCTCGCTCAGTCTCTCTAGTGCCCCGATCAGAGCCTCCATTGACTCCTTAAAGATCACAGCATCGTCAGCAAAGTCAAGATCCCTGAATCTTTCTTCACCAACAGATACCCCACAGCCACTGGACCCCATGACCTTGCTCAACACCCAATCCATACAAGCATTGAACAGAGTAAGAGCAAGAACATACCACTGACGAACCCCAGAATCAACTGAGAAAAACGCAGAGGTTCTGCCTCCACTCTGCACAGCACTCACAGTACCAGCGTACAGGCCGGCCATGATATCTAGCAAACACCTCGAGGGGATCTCGTGAACCCTCAGTATGTCCCACAGGGTAGCTCGATCAACTGAGTTAGTTGACTAACTGAAAAGAGACATTTAAAAAGAACAAATTGTTCATGAACTGCCCATCAGTACCTGGGGATAAAACATAGACACTAAATAAAGCTTAATGCATTACCACCATGATATTGTTCTCTATTGCAAGCATCCCTTTTCACCCCTGAAGAATAAGCTGTGAAAATAACTCAATGGTAGAACTGAGGAAAATGCAAGCAACAGAACAAACTTAATAAACTTTACTCTTATTCAAGAATCTAGTGCAATAATTGAAAGCAAATAGAAGGTATCAGGTACAGTGTAACAATCTAGACCATAGTTACATATAAAGGGTGGCAACCCATTCTGAGTCAGGGGTTGTCTGAATTTAGGTCGCCCAGAGTCATGATTCATAATTGTATTTAACTGGGAAAGAGTTGTGTATGGTTTGTGGAGTGTCTTGCAATGGGTCACCACGAACGGTTTAAGGAATCAGTGTCGGTGGTGAATATCCAAAGAGACAGGATGACTATTGCCATTTCTCTAAAGAGCATCTAAAGGGATGACTGTCCTGATTCTGGGTCACAAAGACACTAAGAAAGCAAAACTGAGTTGTAAGAAAAAAAGTTTAAGAAACACTGATCTAGGCTATAAAAACTGGGACTTCTTGATATGCAACACATCCAATATGTCTGCCAATGTTCCAGTAGGCTCTTGTCTGAAAGTTGAGTAAAGTCAGTGGCTTAATGCACTCTTGGTCTGACTGACCTCACTTTTTGTCTCTAATCAGCTCATTTTTTAAGGCACGGGTGTCGAACAGGTCCTGGAGGGCCACAGTGGCTGCAGGTTTTCATTCTAACCATCTTCTTCATTAGTGACCAGTTTTTGCTGCTAATTAACTTCTTTTGCCTTAGTTTTAATTAACTTTACTCGGGCAACTTAGTTGTCTCTTTTTCCTTAATTAGCAGCCAAACAATAATAAGACACAAAACAAGGTGCCACATGACCAGCTCACCTTTGCCCATTACACAATATCTGAAATTAAAGAAAGATGAAGGTGTCAGTAAGGTTGTTTTCTCAGGTCACCAAAACATTTTGAGAGTGTTTTTAGAAAAAAAAGCAGAAAATCAACAGTTTTAGAAATGTCTGCTGAGGCAGAATGAGAGAAGCAACAAGCCATGGAATTAAATAACGGGTTTAATTAACAGCTTCAGCTTCTCATTAAGAAAGTGGTTGGAGTGAAATTGGTTGGAGTTTGAAATACCAGTTTAGCTGGTCATCTGTTGGCTCATTTCACATTTCATTTTTGTTTGGCTATCATTTAATGAAGAAAAGAATTAATTCAGAGGACTGAATCCTTAAAAAACAGGGCTATTAAAATGAAGGGAAAATGAGTGAAAACTGGTCACTGATTAGGAAAAGGGTTAGAATGAAAACCTGTAGCCAGTGCAGCCCTCCAGGCCCAGAGTTCAACACCCCTGGTCTAAGGTTATACTGTATACTTGGGACATGGTCCTCTCACCCAAGGTGGCTTTGCGTTTCATCTGGGGTTCATAAAACTGAATCCTGCCGGTCTCCAAGATGGGTTTTGGCTATTACCTGGGGCTCTTAAAACTATGTAATGGTTCTGACATCATAGACTGTCATAACAAGGCATTCACTTGTGAAGCCAGTCATTTTGCTTGTCAGTAAAAACATGCATAGCAAAGTAACTCTCTACATAGCATTCCTAAAACAAAAGTAACTCTAGACGTATAGTACCACAGAACCTTGATACATTCTACTTATTGTAAACTAATTACTAAAATGTTCAGGCATTTAACAGACAAGAGACATTTTGCCTATAACATAACAGGCTGTTTTAGCATATAGAACAAACAAAGTGTCATTTGTAATGGCCATTATTCAGTCACACTTTTAGATGTTGCAATAAAATAGTCCTGCCTCATCCCCAAACAAAGAATCATTCATTACCAATCTAGCAGCTCTTTGAGTAAAACGCTTCATATTTAGATTATAACTGATATTTAGATTAAAAGATGGTTTGCGCAAATATCAGAGGAGTATTACCTTTTTTATTTCAAAATATTGCAATCAATATTGTATTATTATAAAAGAGAATTAACCTTCATGGAATAAATAAAAAAATGTGTCCACAGAAATGCTGTAGTACCGGAAAATGTGACTGCACAGAGGCGGCATGGCAGATACTTCACAGCTGCCTTCCAGCTGAGGGAGTTCATGTGAAGGTCATGAGTGCATCACAATTACTGACAAATTTAAGGCTCAGTATAGAATCCACCATTGTGAACCAAGAGCAATTGGAAGCTTAAACCTTTGGAAAGGTAAAATCTATCAAATGTAATGTTCACACAATAAAGCAAGTTTGTTGGATTTTCCTTATACCATATACTGTACAGTACACTGTACACAGTGTAATAATTCATTGTGTATAATTGCTTGGCTCATTCCCATTGATATGTTTAATTGATAGGAAGTCATTTGCTGTGTTTTTTCCCTTTCCTAATTAAATGGCGGTTAATAATTTTGAGGGATATTGAACTATGCTATATAAATTTAAGAGTTATATTAAGCCATGAGAAAACATATGCTTGATCTCTGGCTGTGCCCATCAGGCACATGGCACAGCAGGTGTCCACTTGTTTATGTAACCAGTGCTATAATCTGCCTCTAAATATATCTTTAAATGTATCTTATCAAAATATAAGCTTAATTGATTCACAGAAAGTGCTATGAAAATATGTCTAATCAAGACAAGGTGCTAAGATTTGCTCAGTTTGCACATTACAAAAGGCCATGCAAATTTATTATGCTGTGCTTGCTGTCTTCCAATTCTTTGCTTTTTAAGCCATTTCATCATCAGATGCTAGGCAATGTGCAGTAATGTAAATGTGCAGGCTTTCTCTCACTTAGAGCAAGTATTCAGAGAATTGTCTGGTCTATTTCTTTGTGCCTGTTTGTCTAAAATAAAGTATTTTATATGGGCAGGGTGGGCTTTCAAAATCTGATCCCTACCACTAGTTAACTGAGTCTGGGATCAAGAGATGATAGACACTTACAGGATGGAAGGCAGTGATGGCAGATTTTGAGAAATGTAGATTACATAGAGAGAAAGAGATGAAAGGGAAACTTTAGAAGATGCTTTGGAGTTGGGGAAGAAGTCATGGACTGACCTACTTTATATACAAACCCAGTGTGACAAGTAGGCATAATAGTTCCGGTTATTGGTCAAATATCTTATACAGTACACCCACAAAATTCACGGGGGTTACGTTCCTAGAGCACCCGCGAATTGTGAAAAACTGTGATTTTTGGATGTGGTTAAAAAATGCCTTTTAAATGCCTATTTTTATAGTTTAAACCCTAAATACAGTATGCCCCCAATGCACTTTAATTTTGTTGCAAACTCAGCTTAATACATTAATACATTACCTAAAAAATTACCTTAATACATTACCTAAAAACAGAACCCGTCTACTATACAGTATTGTACTGCTATGTCTCCTGCGGTGCTAGAACGTAAAATACCGATGTTACCGCTATACGTACTGTAATTCATGCAAGCACGTTTTCTTTGGTATGCGCTGTCATTTTCTTTGTTATAAGTTAATTAAAATATAGTAAAATGTACGGGTACTCACCAATGATGAATGATATTGATGATGATGATGAAGTAGCTGTGCAGTATGATGCAGAGGATTTAAAACTCCTCGGGTGGCGCCTCTTTTTCAGGTGCTTCAGGAGGAGTTGTATCTTTGTGCGGGTCTTCTTCTGGTGGGGTTTCGTGCTGGCTTTTCTTTATAGGTTTCAGGAACATTGTGATGGGAATTTGCTACATTGTCTCCTGTAGCGAACTGCTGGTACAATTTCCGTGCTTTTTCACGGATGATGTTACCGTCCAAGGGGATGTTTTTCTTCCTGCAGTCGGTGATCCAAAATGCCAAGGCAGATTCCATCCTGACGAAATTTTTATTCCTTATGGTCGTTACCTTGGCACTATCACAGAAACTTACAGAAACTTATAGATTCTTCTTTATGTAGCGTGCAGTGCTTTCATTAATGCCATAGTGGTGCGCTATTGCAGCATCACTTTTTAGTTCCCAGAGCAAATCCAGTAGTTCAACCGTCTCCTGGAGTGTTTTAAACTTCTTCTGACGCTTAGGCTTAGTGCCAAAAGCCTTAGAAGGTGCAGGGCGTTTTGGTGACATCTTTGTGCGTTTAAGAATAATAAAATGGAAAACACGAGGAAACTCAGCTGGAGTCGTGTCACAGGGCAGCAATCAATCAGCAGCAAGGAGAAATGAATAACGCTCTCAGATTGGCTACTTTCACCATCCCAAACCGCGTGTCCCTCAGCTGTTGCTTCCTGTTCTCTCTACAGCACATATTTGCGCTTTTCGCTAACAATTAATAGTTAGGTTCTAAGGAAAAATCCGCAAACGACTGAGTCCGCAAACCCTGAACCGCAACTTCGCGGGGGTCTACTGTATTTCCTTTGTATCTATTACTCCTTTATTATTTTATTTTAAAGTATGTTTGCATGTATTGCGACAAGCGTCTATTGAGATAGCCCTATCTGTCTGCCTGTCCATGTGTACACATGAAACAACTCAGGTCTCAGTGGACAAATTTTTTTGCAGTTTGGCATATTTACTTTTTGAAATTTCAAAATCTCCCATTGACAAGCATCCCATTGAAAATTTTCAAACTCGCCTGTCTTAAAATAGAGAAATATTTGGTGCGACTTCAGCAATGGATTAGCTTCCTGTTTCAGTTTTACTTTGAGAACTGTTACTTCAACTTGTATAAGTTTTATATTTTTTTTATTTGCTTGTTCAAAAGGCACTCCTGATGGCAACACAGGGAAACACCTGATGTCATGTGTGCTGAAGCAAGCACACAGCAATACAGGACACAGAATGGGGTGGGGTCAAATTGTAGGTGGAGCTGGATGGCCAAGTATTACCATAAAAGAAAGGTAAGGTAATTGATCTATATTTATCTGTTCAATTCATTAATACTGTGATTCTTTCTTTATTCGATATGGTAGTAATAATACTATTTATTTTTTTTATCAATGTCCCTTACAGTATCCAAGTGCAGGGATTGGTCTTGTTATTTGCTAACAGTCTGACTCCTGTCTCCGTCACAGCCCACACTCCTCTCTGTAGCAGTATGGCATTTTACGTGAATATTAGATGTAGAAGTTCATTTCTCCTAAAAGTAAACAACAGAAGCAACTTCATTTATGTGGAAATATATAAAAGATGACTAGTTGATACTATTCTGCAGTGACTAAATATGCGTTTGGTTTTACCATTAAGCTAAAACAACCTCATGACAGCATTATCATAAGATTATAATGATTCAATATTTCTCTGGCACTATAATTTATCTGCAAAGTGCCACAATGATCTGCTCTTTATCATGTGTGAATGCCGCCAATTATTTTAGCTTCAGAGTTCAGCACAGATTTTTTTTTTATTGGGTACTTCTTAGAAAAATATTTGGTTTAAGAAATTTGAACTACAATTAAAAACAGACCCTCCACATCCAATAACTAGCAAAAGCACATGGCTGTTTACATCCCTTAAGTTGAAACCTACTGCCTGTGAAACCAACTTCAGCCATTTGATATTGTAAAATGGTATTAAAAAACATTTCATGTACACTACTAGTACATGTAGTTACATTCTGTTATCACTGTTATTTTTTAGTATAACTCACTGTTACACAAATATGTAATAAACAAAACTGTAATACAAACTCTGATGAAGTGGCTAGAAAATTAAAAATGCTACAAGTTTCAAGCCAGCAACACAAGTCTCTGAATGCACTTGAACATTGAATATTACACCATGTGTGTATTTTCTTACTTATTAAGGTTTTGGATGTTCATTATTTCTTTAATAGGATTTTCTCCTCAAAAAACCAAAGTACTATTACGTGTGAAACCTAACCTATAGCGAGCAACATTACACAGCATTCTTCAAACCAAATTCAGCATCACAACCTACCATTGGATGCAGAGAAGGATGCAGCCCTGGACAGGTTACCAGATTATCACAATGCCCATTCACACACATGCACACCTACACTTTAACATGGCCAATCTGGAATCACCTCTTAAAGTAACGGAAGCCAACATAGACAATGACATTGTGTAGGAGATGAACCCAGGATGCTGAATGTGTCAGACAGCAGCAGTAACCACTGTGCCACTCTATATGTTTTTAGGTGATAAAAGTGATGCACAGAAGTTAGTGAGCATTGTGATAAATGGCCAGGGACCTTGCCCCACCAAGAGACCTGGAGAAGCAGGGGACTGGGAGATGGGCAATTTCTACCCCGGGATGCAAGATGGCAGCCCTCCAGGATTGCATGGGACCCAGAGAGCTGGGAAGCTCAACCCTGTTGGGACCTGTGGCCACTGCTAAGGGGCGCCTGGATGGTTCCAGAGCCATGGATTGGAGCACTTCCGCCACACCAGGAAGTGCTGCAGGAAAGTCATCAGGGAGCACAAGGAGCACAACAAGGTGAAATATAAATGCGGCCGCCTCACTCCATGCAGGGAGCCGTATTTGGGTGGCAGAGGACAAAGCTTATGGGAGAGGAGTGGAGGCGGCAGTGAAGTAAAAGAGAAGTAGAGAATGACTGAGCCTTGTGAGTTTATTGTGGCTGTGTTGTGCTGTAAAGAAGCAGCAGAAGATAATAAACGTGTGTGTTGTGGACATTCTTAGTCTGTCTGTCTGTGTTCTGGGCGTCTTTCTCAGCATTATTATCCAAAATTACAATATTTTCAAAATATTTGTGTGTAGGTGAACTTTGATGTATCCTGTAATGTGAAGATGGTAGCAGAACACAAAAAAGAAAATCTGAAGCAGTAGCACGGCTACTTTGTAACCTACGACAAGATGTCTCCTGTTCTTTGTCACAGAAGTACATTATGTGCTGTAACTCATCCAGAGTTTAAATGAAAAAGGAACTGAATGTGAGTTTCTGAACTCATGGGCTTAGATTTTAAAGTCTTTTTTAGTGGCCTCATCTGGCAAAAAGTTATTTTATGATATAATTTTGGAGATTTGTTCAGGTCATGATCAGTGAACCAGAAAAAGAAAAAAAATACAGTACTTATAACTGCAAGGCTATGACATTCCTTCTAACTGACTCACCGTGAGTCCTGTTATTCACTGCCTGGCTGAGGTGAAGGACTTCCCAAGGATCAGCTGCCACCAGTCTGATGAATCTGGGTTATGAGTCCAAAGTGACAAGATTCATTTTTGACTGATACCTTGATGGAAGTATTTCTCTTCAAGGATTTAAACTTTTGGCCTTGTGCAGACAACATAGCTGTGTGGAAATGGACTTTAAACCATAATTTCCACGCAGAGTTCTTGTTTCTGACTGTCTGAGCAATCCTGATCAAGTCATTTGTAATTGTGTACTAATTGTAAAAAATGTATTCATGCAGATAGTTGTAATCTATTCCAGTCTTGCAAGTGGCTTTGGGTAAAGACATTTGCCAAATAAGCAACAAAAGAGAAAATATCACATATACTGACAAATTATATTGCTGGTTTCTTTAGTTTTCATAAGTACAAAGAACACCCACAGCAATGAAAACTGATTGTATAAACATAACACAAGTATCATTCTATACTTGGGAGAAATACAATGCATTTTCTGTAAGTGTAAAGGGAAGTTAAAAATAGCAAAGTGTTGAAACAAAGCTTTTTTGTTATTACTTTTTTCATAAGTTCATGATAATTTTATTCGACAGTATCATGAAAACATATTCTGATGTTATGCCTTCATGGTAAGGCATTTTCATGGATCAATATACTGTATCTACTGTATAATTTATCCAAGACAGACTGAAATAGAAAACTCACTCCCCCCAACATAAGAATCACTGCGTTTAATGGTATAATTAGGATCAGCTGTTTGAACAATTTGGTTAACAATCAGGTCTGATATAGGCCAGCTGTCATCAAAATAGATGACATTAAATTTGTCACTCACCACTAAACAGACAATGGTCTCCTAACAGGTTATAATTATAATAATAATTTATACAGAACTTTTCTAACTACTCAAAGTGCCTTACATAGACAAAAGGGAACCACTTCAAATACCATCAATGTGTAGAGTCCACCTAGATGATTTTATTATTAAAAATGACTGCTTTCATCTGAAGACAGTACACTTTGTTAACAGACCATTACTTATGAACTACAGAAAGATTACCTGTGAACTAAGGAGAAACACTGCTCTCTAACAAGAGTGTGAATGCAGGGCTAAAGTTTATCAAATTACACCTAGAAAACATATCTATGAATATATTGATTGACATGGGCCATATTATTTCTGAAGAAAACCTCAGATCAAAGGTCAAACATAGTGGTGGCAGTGACATTCCTGAGTTAAGGGCCAGAGGAGCACAGCAAAATAAGTAATAAACATTGCACAGCAATTCATCATATTCTTAAAATGTTAATAACTACATACTGTATACATTTGCATATGAGTCTGGCTGCAGACCACTAGAAACTGCCTTTCACAGGATCCCATGACATCAGTCAGGGGCCTGTGGCTAGAAGTGTAAAGAGGAGAGACAATATGGACGATGACTCAATTGAGCCTAAATAAATGAATGTATTTGCACTTTGATAAAAAAGCCTAATATCATTAATTAAAGATTTTATGGCTTCAAAATTAAAAAGACATATTACTATTTCAACATTTGTTCTGTAGTGAAAACTCCTTAAAGTGAGTTCCATTGCATGTAAGTTTTAACCAGCTAACACCTTAAAAGTACTCTCTTCTTCAATATACTGTATTATTTCTAGGAGACAAAGTCATAATTTAATACATATTGTAAGGTTTCTAAACTTTTTTGGGGCTCCCCCCAATGGGGCGACATGCCGAAGAGCATCCCAAAATGCTATCACCATGTCTATGAAAAATAGCCTGTCGGGCAACCACAAGCTCCCACCGCTGTGGCAGCTCGCCGCGGAAACAAATCTGAGAAGATCATTGTCACGCTATGAGCACCTGCCATCGATGGGTGATTCTAGGAACATTATAATTGCAAGGAACAGTATTACTTGGCCATTAACCTGACCTCAACCCTGCCTGATCGCTGTTTCCGTGTATAGGAGAATGGTAGATCCCGCTATAATAAATAACCGTGCTGTTCCTGTTTCAAGCTGAATAAAGCTGGTTTTGCTAAAGTACTGAGACTCAGCCTCGTGTTTTGGGGTGCAAGACAGGGACTCACAATATACTGTACTAGTATAAGTTTGATGATTGAATATTTTTGTAACACACACTTAAGAAATGATTCTGTCACACATCTTAATTAAAAAAGGCTGTCTGCAGACTTACAAGGGCAGACCCTTCTGTGGTTGCTCCAGCCTGGGACTAGTGTCACAGAAATAATCACAATATATTTAACATTTGTGGTCGCTGAAAGTCAGGAACAACAGGAGACGGACACCAATGTAAAGTAAAAAGCAATTTCTTTATTCTTGGTGAGCAGGAGGCCGCAGCAGCTGTCAGCTCAGTTTGCTACAGACAGCCCCCCGTCAGCAGGGAGTTTCCCTCTTTTTATATCCAGCTTGTTTACTAAACAAAAAGAGGAAACATGGCAGTTCATTTGAGGTCACGCAGAGTTTGCAAGTAGCTTAAGATGTCACATTAGATCAGTATGTGCAGAAGTACACAGTAGTCTAGATAAGAAGAGCTGTCAGCATATCCACAGTCCCAGGCTCCCCACCCAGCTTAGGCTATGCAATTCAGCTATGGCTAGTTTTGCAAGACAGTTACAGAGACAGTACTTTGCAAAACATGTACTTCCCTATTCTTCTGCACCATTAGGGTTACAAAACGTCAATGGCTGCGTGGCAGTTACAATTTAAGAATCTTATTTCAGCTTATAAAAGGATTACTGTTATACTGTTGGTTATTTGCACAGCAAATTCTTATTATAGCTTACATTTCGCACATAATGATCATCACACATAATAATTGGTTATACAATATCAAAAGCTACCTTTAAAGTTAGTTTAGTACATTTGTCTTACAAGAATACACTCTAACAGCTTAACATCTGTATTAGGCGACATTTGTTCGACTTGCTTAATTCAAATTATTCTTTCTCACATTAGATAATTTTTAGATATTGAATTCTAACTTGGTCTCACAGAAATATTATATTATTGTAGCAGCCACTACACTTCACGCTATGCGCTACAAGCCTGGGAAGATTCGAGAATGCATTTAAAGACTGTCATAAAAGATAATAGCAGCCCCATGCAAAACATTAGGATGTTTATTTGTTGACTCTCAGGAAGAGGTGAACTACTACAGCTATGCAGATGACACACAGCTTTACTTTTCTATAGTACCTGATGACTCTGATTCTCTGGCCTCCCTAATCCAATGTTTTAGTTCTTTTTATTTCTGAAAGGATGAGTAGTAACTTTCTCAAGCTAAATAAGAAAAATATAAAAATGTTAGTGGTAGGCAAAAATCAAAATAATGAGGGTATTAAAAATAAAATGGCAATGATAATAAAATCGCTTACCGTTAAAATTCAAGGTGGAAGTAAAGAATTAAGGTGTAATCACAGACTGTGGCCTAAATGTTAAATCATACATGAACTATTTTACTAGGAAAGCATGTTTTTTTTCATATAAGGAACAATGCACAAGCTAGACCACTTATAACAATGCAAGACAGTTGCAATTATTTCAGAATGCAGGATAATCTTAAACGGAAAAAGAAAATCTCAGCACATCTCAGTAGTTTTAACGTTGTTACATTGGTTACCTACATCCTTTATAATTGATTTTACAATAGTACTAATGGTAAATAAATCTTTAAAAATTATTATCCCTTACTATATTTGGAATGACTGAATTTTCAGGCCAAAAATACTACTGGGTAGTGGAATTATGGTAATGATGCAATGCTGTATCAGGACATGGACACATTTCCATCAATGAAGAAACCTTGAGTTTTTCTCTGTATTAGTTGATTCTTGAGGAGAATATCAGGCCATCTGTTAGTGAGATGAAACTAAGGCACCATTTAATTAAGTGAGACAATTCCATAAAACAGAAAAGGGTTTGGAATATGGTAGTGAACATCCAGCCCATAAAGCAGTCAAATGTAGAGGCATAGTCTGCATGGTGTGCCGAACTCCACCATGATGAAATCAAAAGCTGATGAATAACTTTAAAATATGTATGGTAACAGTCATAACTTGGAAAGCTGTTGTCAACAATCGCTGAATCCAAGGGAATAATTACTTTGGCACACAGGGCATTGGATGTAGCATTCTGAAATTCTCTTTAGAAAGGAAATTACTGAAAATAAGTAATACAGTTTTGTTTTGTTTGTTCAGTCAAGATTCATTTAATGTAATGCTCTGAATAGGAAGAACATCTGCTAACATTTTTGTGAAACATATGGAATAATACCAAAAAACAAAAAGGGGATGTACAACATTAATTCCAATGAAGTTGGGACATTGTGTAAAACGTAAATAAAAACAGAATACAATGATTTGCAAATCTGTATCAATTGAATACACTACGAAGAAAAGATATCTAATGTTCAAACTGATAAACTTTATTGTTGTTTTGCAAATCTTCACTCATTTTGAATTTGATGCCTGCAACACGTTCCAAAAAAGCCTGGACAGGGGCAGCAAAAGACTGGGAAAGTTGAGGAATGTTCAAAAAAACACCTGTTTTGAACATTCCACAGGTGAACAGGTTAATTGGAAACAGGTGTTTGTCATGATTGGGTATAAAAGGAGCATCCCCAAAAGGATCAGTCATTCACAAGCAAGAAAGGGGCAAGGTTCACCACTTTGTGAACAACTGCGTGGGCAAATATTCCAGAAGTTTAAGAACAACGTTTCTCAACGTACAATTGCAAGGAATCTAGGGATTTCATCATCTACTGTCCATAATATCATCAAAAGATTCAGAGAATCTGGAGAAATCTCTGCACGTAAGCGGCAAGGTCGAATACCAACACTGGATGCCCGTGACCTTCGATCCCTCAGGCGGCACTGCATTAAAAACCGACATCATTCTGTAAAGGATATTACCACGTGGGCTCAGGAATACTTCAGAAAACCATTGTCAGTTAACACAGTTCGTCGCTACATCTACAAGTGCAAGTTAAAACTCTACCATGCAAAGCGAAAGCCATATATCAACAACACCAAGAAACGCCGCCAGCTTCTCTGGGCCCGAGCTCATCTGAGATGGACTGACGCAAAGTGGAAAAGTGTGCTGTGGTCTGACGAGTCCACATTTCAAATTGTTTTTGGAAATCATGGACGTCGTGTCTTCCGGGCCAAAGAGGAAAAGGACCATCCGGATTGTTATCAGCGCAAAGTTCAAAAGCCAGCATCTTTGATGGTATGGGGGTGTGTTAGTGCCCATGGCATGGGTAACTTGCACATCTGTGAAGGCACCATTAATGCTGAAAGGTACATACAGGTTTTGGAGCAACATATGCTGCCATCCAAGCAACGTCTTTTTCAGGGACGTCCCTGCTTATTTCATCAGGACAATGCGAAACCACATTCTGCATGTGTTACAACAGCGTGGCTTCGTAGTAAAAGACTGCGGGTACTAGACAGGCCTGCCTGCAGTCCAGACCTGTCTCCCATTGAAAATGTGTGGCGCATTATGAAGTGCAAAATACGACAACGGAGACCCCAGACTGTTGAGCAGCTGAAATTGTACATCAAGCAAGAATGGGAAAGAATTCCACCTACACAGCTTCAACAATTAGTGTCCTCAGTTCCCAAACGCTTATTGAGTGTTGTTAAAAGGAAAGGTGATATAACACAGTGGTAAACATGCCCCTGTCCCAGCTTTTTTGGGACGTGTTGCAGGCATCAAATTCAACATGAGTGAAGATTTGCAAAACAACAATAAAGTTTATCAGTTTGAACATTAGATATCTTGTCTTCGTAGTGTATTCAATTGAATATAGGTTGAAAAGGATTTGCAAATCATTGTATTCTGTTTTTATTTACGTTTTACACAACGTCCCAACTTCATTGGAATTGGGGTTGTATTTCACAGCACTATATAAGATAATAAACATTCACCAAGTTACCCTGTCTAGAATCATCAAGTCTTGCATTGCAGTCTTGCATTTTAGTATTCTAATGCAGTAGTTTGTTAACCAGTATTTTTGCTTTAAAACTTTCTGCTATTCAGGTTAGGCTTCAAATAATAAAAATGACAATAAAATCTAAAATCAAATACTTGATTCTTATCAGGGTTCAAGAACTATTTCATCCAAAAATTCTTCTTTGCCACATTAAAATTAAAAAAAAAATACTTCACAACATATCCAAATGATTCTCTCACTCTGCAGAGAAATACTCTGTAAGTGAGCAGATTAACATTTCAATGTAAAAAATAGACAGTGTCTGATAATAGAGTGAAGGAAAAAAGATAGATGGACTCTTCTTCACATTAAAATATTAGAAAACTCATATTGTAAGTTTAAGTTCTGATTGATGAAATTTACATAATCAACTGACTGCAGTCACATCAGTGACCTCTGAATCCACCGTAATTTACATGTGATTTAATGCTATGCTTAAAATGAATTGCCATATTTGTCAATGGTTATATTATACTTAATAACCTTGAAAGGCTCCATTATAATGCAATCTTAAAGAACTAGAATTGACTTCAACTTCCACGAAAATATTCACCAGAAAAAAAAACTCTAATAAAACAGAATGACATATATCTTTATTCTTCATTTAGTTTCTTAATGATGAGAGGATGTATGAAAAGGTTTGCCACACTATTAAGTCTCTACTCATCGGCAGTCTTTTTCAGATACTCCTTAACACTTTAAGATGTTTCTCTTGCTGCAGAGCAAGCAAATCTTTATAACCAGTCTGGCAAATGATATTGGAATGTAAGACTTACATGTGTAACTTTCCTGTTACTTACTAACAAACAGACTGTTTACTCAGGCCAATGCCTTGTTATAATAAATTTAACTTCAATAACTGGGAGGGATGAAGCCTCCATTTATTCCACTGCCTCCTATCTATTATTTAGCTTAATGGTTTCATCCAGCTTTGTAGCAACCCTGTTTTAAAATATATATTTCATTTTATAGATTAAACTATTTTTTAAATGTATCTATTGAAATATATAAGAAACAAGAACTGAACATTATATCTACCACTGGTATTAACCAAAATTAACCAAAATGCAATGGCAGTGCTTGTTTCTCACAATGTATAATTTAATCTTGTGCTACAAAAACTTTTATCTGTCACAAAAGTGTATTTTTCATCTGTAAAGAAAAACAACAGCATTTACTTGTATTATTCATTTTCATGCTGAAGTGTATATCAAAATGGAAAAATCAATGTGCAAAATAGAAACAGAACACTAAATTAATGTAGGGGAATGAAAATTAAGTTATACCACACCCTGTCATCATTGTGATTCAGGTTTTGTTTGGGGACTTTGACAGCATAACCTTCTCTGTTATGTCCTTCATTAGAGCTTTATAGTATTGTTGAAACCTGATTTTTTTTTCTTTTGAGGTCAATAACACCCTGTTTTGCAATACAGTGATTGTTTGGCATTTTAAGTGTCCCACCATTCAAATGAAAAGTTATGCAGAAATGGCCACCTACTAGTCTGCCAGACTCTGAAACTGTGGGCATGAATTTGATGCCCGTATGTGACATTTCTTTCTTCACACACCTATGCTCTGGAAAATCTGTGTTGAATTGTTGATGTGATATTTCTTCTGTTTCCATTGCTGACACAGAAAAGACTGTATATGTTTGCACTTTCCGTTATCTGTACTCTTCAGAAGACCATTGACTACCCATCCAAGAGCCATCTTCACAGCTAAGGACCTTCAACTCTACTCTGTATAATTCACTGTGGTTCCATGGCTTAGAGGCATTCTAACATATTAAAAATCCTACTTATTCTTCTACTAGTATATAGGGTAGATGCACGGCTTTGAGATAAGACCATTTTGCAGTGTCCTTAGTCTGTGGAATGTTGTCTTTTCCCAATGGGATAAAGGTCAGTGTATAGACCATTGGCAATGCAATGTATGCATTTTCTTCAATTCCTCAGACTTGTAATCCTGAAAAATTTGAGCATTTTACTAGTTTTCATTTATTGACCTTATCTCTTTTTACTTTGCTGACATGAAACTGAGTTCCTTGAAGGATCAATTGCAACGATTAAAATCGTTAAAGATGTTATTATTATTAATACTTGGCTGACACCTTTATTCAAGATGACAACATTTGAGATACAATTGGTTACACTTCTCAAATTACTTGTCACCACTTTAAGATCCTTAGCCATTTATCAATTTTTTTCTTTTTGTCACTTGTTCCAAAGTTCAAAATTAGCTACTAGAGTCTTCATTCTTAAATCAGTGCATCAGCATAAATTGTTCCTCTAAAAATCTTTACTCCCTGAGTCGTCTTCTTTTACTTCAGTTTCTTGTCCTAGTTCGTTGAAATTAAAAATTTGCATCAGTCTAAAAGAAACCAATCAGTAAGCTGCTCATATTTTATATTGTCACTTGTTCTGCATGCAGCTTGGGATCTGCCATATGATATCTGATTAAAACGTACTCATGTTAAGAAAAAGAAAAGGAAACTGTATCATGAAAATAATTTATCTATCATATATAACATGCAAAATTGAAATATTATTTCTAGTTTCTAGGGGTAAATATTACAAGTAAATATAAAGCCCTTTTTCAACAAAATTTTGCTGTCTGCATGGAAAAAATTAAACAAGACATGAATAGATGGTCTACCCTCCACCTTACTTTAGCATGGAGAATCAACATTGTTAAGATGACTATGTCATCCCAAGCTGTTCTTCTTATTTCAAAGCACCCCCATGTACATTATCAAATCATTTTTTTAAATATTAGACTCAATCATAACTTTATTTATTAGGAATTCAAAACACACACACATCCAAAGGGTGACTATACAGCGACCTAAAGCAGAAGGGAACATGGCACTACCTAACTTTCAATTTTATTACTTAGGCTGCAAATATACAAGCTATTAAAACCTCATCATCTAAACAAACTGATGAATATCCATAAGCCTGGTACTGTATGCAACTGAAATAAAATCTTGCAGTACTTCTTTATATTCCCTGCTCTGTGCCCTTAATTAATACAAATTACTGTCATTACATTAAAAATCCAATTACCCTTCATTCTATCAGAATATGGAACCAATGTAGGAAGCACTTTAAGGCAGAAAAGCTTTTATCTGTTGTAACTCTACATAACAACCACCTTTTTCCATCCTGTCAAACATATACACTATTCAATGTCTGGAAAATGTCCAGGATTAAAACACTTAAGAGACTTATACATAGATAATGTCTTTGCACCCTACAAACAATTACACTTCAAATACAACTTCTCATCAACACAATTCCTCCACTACTTTTAAACTAGAAACTTTGTTTAACAGAACCTACCCACTTTTCCTCACCTTCAATTTTGTTTTATTCCAGAAGAATTATTGATCAGTCTTGAAGACTCAGATAGAATCTCTACAATTTAAGAAATATTTTAAAGTCTCTTCCTTGAAAAGACCCCAGAGTACATTGAGGATAAGATCTGTCACTCAATATTTCACAAAAGGAGTGGAGGGTAGCCATGCTCAGAATACACTCACGCTCTATTTGTACAAAGCATTCAGTAATTCAGCATAAAATCTTTTATCAAGCACATTTATCTTGTTTAACACTAGAATTACCAGAGCCTACGAAAAAACTTGTAGATCCGTCCCACCTTAAATCGCTTCTTAAAACCGTTCTCACCTCTCCGCCAGTGTCTTTTGTTCATCTAAATGTGCTGATAAACACAAGCTGCAAGCAGCCGGCTATTCCATCCCCCCACCAATTTTGAAACATCCACGAACTTCTCCCAGCTCATGCCTTGACTGATTATCTGGGAGTGAAGTGGAGTTTTAGAGTGGAAATAATAGATCGTTATTTGGAACACACGCATTTCATGTGTGTTCCGTTTCTACAGTAATCGGTGTAAACACATTGTAAAAACAGACACTTTTTCATATTTTAGTAATAAATGTTACAAAATGTAAGCATAAACTATAAAATGTGTGAAGCCTGAATGCCAAAGATCAAATAAACACTTTCACAAAAGGTTAAAAAAAATCACAACAGCTTCTGTGGTGTACTGGTAAGATTTCATCACTCAAGGCGCAGCAGACTTGCTGTACCTCAGAGACCTGAGTTTGATTCCCTGCTGGGGAGAGAATTTTTTTTTTTTTTTAAACTTCGCCGTTTTGCCTGCCTGAAGTCCCTGCCTATCTATATAGTAACAGTAATTTTATTATTATATAGCAGCTTCTCTATCTGCCCATCATATAGTGCCTTTCCTTCCTATCTATCTATATCTCTATCCCCTTAGCTGTTTTTTCTATATCTATTATACAGTGCCCTATAGGGTGCCAAACAGGCAATTACAATGATTTTTGGAATATATAAAGTCATTCCTGAATATATAAAGTCAAAACTTGAATATATAAAGTCATTCCTGAATATATTTAATTACTATTATTACTATATAAATATTATTTATTTACTTACTTAATACAGCGTAAAGTCACGAGTGCATTGCTTCCCATGTAAATATACAAAATACAGCGATGGCAAAAGTGCATTCTTGATCAGATGTAGAACAGTCATCATGATTTGAGTTTAACACTGTTATAGCGCGTCTGAGAAAACAGCAGTGTCAAATGCGGGGGGTTTGAGTTGGGATCGTGAACGCGGCTGAGAGAATAACAGAATAAAAAAAAAAAACCTAACCTTTACAAGTATCATAAATTACACCGGCTGTTACAGACTGGAATCAAATGTATGTTTTTAGTTTAAAATAGTAAGAATACGTGCTGCTCTCTTTTCAGAACGGACTCATCTGGAATCAAACCTGTGAAGCTCAGACTACCAGTCAAGAGCTTATACCGTTGCGCCACCACAGTGCTCTTGGCAAATGCGTGTCAATATCGCACTCTAACGCGGGTTGTTTTTCTGTAGTTATATTTTTGAATAAAAGCGCACATGTTCTATTATATTTGTACTTTTTGTGAAACTGTTTCTTTGATATTTGGACTTCAGGCTTCACATATTAGATAGATAGATAGATAGATCGAATGATAGATAGATAGATAGATAGATAGATAGATAGATAGATAGATAGATAGATACTTTATTAATCCCAAGGGGAAATTCACATAATCCAGCATCAGTATACTGATACAAAAAACAATATTAAATTAAATAGTAATAAAAATGCATGTAAAAGCAGACAATAACTTTGAGTAATGTTAGCAACATTATTATAACATTAGCAATGTTATAAACGTCATGTATACATTTTGTCAATTATGACTAAAACATGAACATTTTAATGATGCGTGTACATAGATCTATGTAGACACGGAACACACATGAAATGCAAGTGTTCCAAATAACGATATAGTATTTATAAAAGGTGTCATTTTGCTTGACTTCTCACTCTATACAACTCCAAGCAACTGACACGCATAGATACAGACTTGAGCTGAGAAAACTGTGCGCCGGTGGGGGATGTGATAGTAGGCTCCTTGCTGTTTGCTGCTTAGCCACAAATTTAGAAGACAAAGGATGTGACGGAGAGGTGTAAAGCGTTTTAAGGTGGAACGGATCTACACGTTTTTTTGTAAGCTCTGGTAATTCTAGTGTTAAAATTGTCCAAAATATTTCCATGTCAAGATTCAAACTGTGAACATTGCAATTGAGCTCCAGCCTCACTGGGCCACATGTTCTGAGCATGCACCAAATTAACATTTTGGACAAAAATATTTGCATGCCTATCAGATAGCCTTGGTGTCACAATTACTCCTAACCCATTAACAGCTGTGTTTGTTGTACTCCTAGATGACCTTAAAGTGCAGAAGGACAAACAATCTGTAATTTCCTTTACTACACTACTAGCACGTAGACTTATCTTGCTCAACTGGAAAAATCCCACCACTCTTAAGTCAGTGGGTAACCGATGTTCTATGCTACTTTAAATTGGAAAAAATCTAATTCTCACTAAAAGGATCTGTTCAAAAGAATCAGTTTCAGAATGTGATAAGAAGAGAACAGGACAGTGCTTTAGAGTGAGTAAAACTAATTAGTAACTTTTGTTTTTTTTCTTGGTAGACGTTTATTCAAAAATCAATTAACAAAGAAAGTACTCATTTTAGGCTTTGATGCTAATGGAGAACTGAGATTTTCAGCAGTTTTTAGCTTTGAATGAATCATATTTATATTATCTTTGTAACATTAGCAAATGCTGGGATGTAATTTGGATGTCCATTAATACTGAGTTCTGCTTCCGTCTCTTTGACAGCAGCATCATGAAGTACTAAATGTATATATATATATATATAGTGACAGATTAGGGGCTTTCTCAGACCACTCGTCAGACACCAGGTAAAAGTCCAATAATTATTATTTATTATAATAATAAAAGTGCAGAAAGCACCACCACTCCACTATTCTCAATAAACAATAAAATAATCCAATAAATCACAATCCTCCACTCCCAGACGCTTAGCCACCCTGCCTCCCAACTCAGCTCGCCGTCTGGGAGTTCCCACAATCCTTTTATAATCCCTGACCCAGAAGTGTTCCAATCCCCAGTCCATGTGATCTTCTATCACTTCCGGGTCAGATAAAAAGTCCTTTTTTTTACCCCGGAAGTACGTCATCTCTCCTGTCGCTGTGACTAAGACGCACTTCCGGGTTATAGGGCACAAACGACTCTCTGGGCCTCCCTGCAGTGTCCTCTGTTGGCCCCTGTGGTATCCAGCAGGGCTGTAGAGGAAAACACCATTGTCCATAATTCCCTGCTGGTATTTGGGGCACCTCCATGCTACAGGGAGAGCTTTATCTGGCGGCCTGGGGGTATTGGCCAGGATGAAAAGCTGGCCGTGGACCACAATATATATATATTCAGTATATTACATAGTAATCACTTGTGTCTATTTATTTTTTTCAAAGCTCACTGTTACCAATCCATCTACAATACTTCTCAAATCTATAATGAGTACTTATCAAATATAGTCTCAAAGACAATGTGAAGCCCACTTTAACATAATTAACCTGTTGTCAAGTTTAGAACTAGTATAGAATATGATGAAGTTATCTGTTTTAGGCCAGCCTTGTTTTGCCTCACTGGATTCAGTGTGGGTAATTCTGGAATTTTAAATCAAAACACTTCATAAAACATATATTTGTTTAACCAATAATGTTACACACATCCAGTTAGAAAGCAAAATATAATTGCTCATATATTTTTACATCAAGAACACCTGCAGGTTAAGTGGTTTACAGTCTAATGCCTTAGCCACTACAAAAAATGCAACTAAGCCATGAACTTTAATTGTCACTCTGTCATTTAAGCTGTTCCTTGGGTGGTTAAATTGCCCAGGCAGTACACCGGCAGAATAGCTCAATGACCACTATAAAGGGACCTGTCTCTATAAGAGTTGGAATCTATCACTAAGAATAGGACAAACACTGTTTTTCTCCTCATATCATAATGTATTCAGTGTTCCAGGAATACTGTACATGTATTTTGCATGCAGCAAAAATTGTAAAGTTCATCATTTAGAAGTTCTCAGGAGAAAGTAAATCTTATCTTTGTGTTACAAGGACTAAACCAAAAAACTTGAGCCAAACCAGATTTTATTTTCCTAGAAAGAGATCCCAGAAGTGGAACATTGAGTTTATGATGGAGTTTGTAAGTACTGTTGTTTTCCTTAGATTTACTACTTTTTGTGACTTGCACTATTTTCTGGATTTCAGGTATTAGATAGTGTATTAGGACTTGTTTGCTTTGGATTGCCTCTTAGGAAAATTCTTTTTGCCCTTGTTCTTGTTCTTTTTAATAAATACAGTAAATTCTTAATTTACTAGATTCAACACTGCCTTTTACTCTGAAGATGCAGTTTAATGTATTCTTCTCCCTTGTAAGGTATTTTTGTTAAAGTTTAGGGTTGCCTTTGTATTTTCAACTTAAAAAAATAACTTTAGGCCTGACTAGGCCATAACCTGCATGTAGCAGTTGTAGAACTGGCTGGCTTTTGAAGAGACTCTTCTGTGCTGCCCAGTAACAGTCCTTCCCTGCTTTATGGTAATTTTAGAGGTCTCACCTGTCCAACCTGGTATCGTCCATACTTTTTATGTTTTAGTCAGGCTTTGTTTCCTGGGTTATGTTTGTTTTTCTCTTTATTGTTATTTCTGATGTTTTTGAATTATTATCATGTGTTTTTTTCTTTTTACATCATTTTTGCTAATATGCTTATTTATTGTCTGGTATTGATGCTATTTACATATACTGCTTATTTTCTGTGAGTAGAAATGCAAAGGTCAAGGCCACCATGATGTTACTGCTGAGGCACCTCTCTCTTCCTTTATATTTCAGGTAGAAATGTGTATTCAATTTATTTGATTATTTGGTTAATGTGGATGTTTGTTTCTGTTTATTGGGTTTTGCCTTTGCCTTGCTAATTTGAACTGTCTTGGTTTGTCTCTTTAGGTATACCTTCATTTTTTTCCTTTTTCCCCTGGTTTTTCATTTTTTTGATTATTTTTGTTTAAGATAGATAAATTCTTGACTTATAGAGATTATTTGATGGCATTTGTCATTTCCAGCCAGTGATTTACAGTCACCCTTACACTTACACTTGATAAACCTTTTTTGTAGAATTGGGAGATTTAAAACTATTTTTTAACTATTTAGCCTGAGCCCCATTTTTAGCCTGTACAGACTCTGAAGCCTCCCCCTTGAGTTTGGAGCCAGGCTGCCTGGAATGTGGCCTATTTCTAGGGAGACCAGTGAAATTCTGTTTTTGGCCTATTCTGAGGCTTATTTACACCCTTTGACATTTTTGTGTTGCTGCCTCATAACAAAATTTTGTTAATGGAACTGATATCATTACATATAATCAGATGCTAAGCAGACATCTCCTGCTTTTAAGAGGACCACTCATGCTTTTGAGTTGCTCCTCAAAATCAGATGCATTTGTACTATGTCTCCAATTCCCTGCTGTGGTTAAAGAGAAGGTACAGTTGTAGCAGCACTACTGAAGAGTGAAAACTTCAACTCCCAGCAGTCCCTGCAGTAGTTCTGATTAGTCATCTGCTGAAGATGTAGGGGCTACTGGGGACAAAGAGGCTGGCGCAGGATTTAAAAGGAGGCCAGTTATATACTGTGGAAGGAGAGAAGTCTTTTGTTGTTTCGTGTCTTGAGTTGTCTTCCCGTTTACTTCCTGTGGATTCTCCTGGATCGTTTCCTGTTTTGTGTGTATGGACTGTCTGGTGTCTTCCTGCTGCAAGAGGACTGTATGAGGGTTTGTTGTCGACCTGCAAAGAAAGGACCTCTGCTGATCCTATTCACACTTCATCACCTCATCAGAAAATACCGGTAGGACTGATCTTTACATTCTCATACAGCGTGCTGATCTTTCGACTATCTACCTTCATAATTTCATTACATCAGTTGCAATTCTTCATGGACTTCATCGTGTGTGGTTTTTGTTAGTTGTTTGTTATTGTTGAATCCGTGTTTATTGTATACTGCTGTAAGGGGAACTGGGGTGGGATCGTTGTAGTTTGTATAGTTATATTTTGTTTATTACTGTTTAATACAGTCATTAATTTCTGTTTCATTACCAGGCGGTGTGAATCTTTGCTGGGTTTTTTAGTCCTCTGCACAGTTACTTTAGGTTCACTGGTGTCTCTATGTTACCCTACTTTATTGTGCATTCATTAATATTTTAATATTTCATTGAGAACAAATATCTCTCTTGTTACACTCGAAAACCCTCTGATCCTGCTTTGGTGGGATAAATATATACAAAATAGTGGAATTTCTTGGAATGTCAGAAGTTTGATTTAATCGCTCAAAATGGATGCACAATGCTGTTTACTATGAACACAGGAAAGCTGGTCTAAAGAATTTATCAAGACATCCTAAGATAAACTGTGCAAAACAACATAATTAATCAGGTTTCTTGGGCCAAGATAACATCAGTCATTCCTCTCTACCATAGTGGGAAGAACAGATAGTAACGTACTGGTACCACAAGTTGGCAGAAAGCCAGGGTTTGCTGAGGTAAAAATTTTGCAAACGCCTGCAGGGATACAGAGTATAGACCTGACAGGAGACACTCTCACAGCATGATGGTAGCCGTCTCTCATTTTTATCTATGGCAGTCATAACTAAGTATGGCATATTTCAGTTCACAAAGCACACTGTCCCTGCTTGGAGATATTATCAGAGTTGAACCTGCTCTTTCAGGATATTAATATTTATTTATACACATGACTAAAATTGGCTTTAATGGAGTATAAGGATTAAAACCCATTAAATACTATTTATTATGCTTTTCGCAGCTCTCTGCTCTGTCAGTGCAAGGAGGTTTTCATTTGCAAATGAAATAGGTTACAAAATGCAAATTGTTTGGGATTGCTTAGCCGCATTTCAAAACTCATCTCATTACTGGCACAATCAGTGTCTCTTTGCTAATGAAGGGGAAGAAAAACACTCCCTTATTGAGATGAAATCTGTCAGATTCCATCCTGCGAGCTTCACTAAAGACAAATCATTTGCTGAAGGCTGTATTTCTTCCTTGTGCTGTATTTATATGCAAAAAAGAAAAATCACATAGCCTTTATTCAGGTATATTGGAAGGGTATTTTATGTCCTTTTATCTATTTCATTATTCCAAAAATATTTCTACAAAGTCTAAACCGTTATAATTTACATTGCCTTGTTTACTATTAATCTGGAGTGAAGGATTCTGATGTCTAGCATCTGTCACATTTCAGCCTGCTAACACATCTGCCTCATATTTTATTTGCTTTGTTTTTACGTCATTGGTGTTTTTTTTTCTTGTAATATAACAGATTAATTTCACCAGAGTGGATATTAGGGAATATTGTTTATGTTGCCAAAATAATGACAATTCTTATCCAAGTGACCATAAACTTAAAAACCTTACACATGTACTGGGTTAAGAGAGGTAACAATCATCAAAGGATCATAGGACAGTCATAAAATATGCCAGAAATTAATAATATAAATATAAACACATAGATAGGAAAGACATTATATGAAAGATAGAGAAACAAAGACACCTAAATAACACCGATTGTCATACATCTTGTAGCTTTTCAAGTGTCTGTGTGCTGGTTAGATCAAGGGACCCAATAAAAACAAACCTCATCAACCTGCATTGTTGAAACTTGGACCGTTGAGACAATTTGCTATATTCTAGTCCTACCATCAGCATATATCATTAAGAAGTACATGATGATTCATGAGACCAACATTTTCCTCTCATCTGGTGCCAAGTGCTTCTGTTTCTCATCGCTATACAGCTGTGGATCCTTGCTTTTTACTTAATAATGACACTGTAACAAGGTACAGTGAATTGTGCATTCAGAAATATTTTACCATTAGTATTGTCAGGCTCCTTTAGATGCTTTCTCAATAGTCTGTTTACAAACACAAAGCGTGTTTTGAGTGACAGCACTTTTCTGATACTTGTTTAATACGGTCTTCGATTATAACTACTGTTAGTTTGTTCTTAATGGAATGCTCATATTGGCACAGTGAGAAGGACCTCCTCCATTTTCATAATGAATATTATTCTTTCCACCCCAACATAAAGCTGAAGCTTAATCACTCAAAAATGGAAGTCAACTCCCTTGACACCACTGTTCACCTGAAAGATAACACTCTTGTGACCTCAGTTTTTCACAAACCAACAGACAGATGGACTTACCTGAGAACTGATAGCTTCTACCCCAAGCATATAAGGCATGCCATCATTTTCAGCCAAGCAATACATTACAATTGCATTTGCTCAGACTTGACAGACAGAGATAAACAACTACAGGAGCTTAGACAAGATTTCATTACACAAGGATATACTCCCAAAACAACAGACACTCAAATAAGAAGAGCTGCCGCCATATCCAGAGACAACCTTCTGGAATATAAAAACAAAGACAACCAGAACTACATCCCCCTTGTTGTCACCTATAACCCACATCTTGAAACACTTTTAAAAATTATAAAAGAACTGCAGCCAATACTAAATAATAATGACACACTGAGAGATGTATTCCAAAAGCTCCCCTCCTGGCGTACAGACAACCACTAAACCTGTAGTAACTAATTGTCTGAAGCTCCTTGAGTGAACCAACAGATAATGGTATATCTCTGTGCCTAAAGAAAAGTTGTAAAACGTGTGCTCACATTTATAACGAGCTGTGCCTCGCAGCTCCACCCACATATAAGTTTAAAAGGACAGTGAGGAGGGCCCTGCCCGGTTCCCCACTTCTGATATCACGCTTCCCCCTCCCCTCAGCCCACTGCCTTTGTCTCGGATTAGCACGATTATATTGCTCCTGCAAGTGAACTATGATTCTTAGCGCAATGAGAGAAGTCACAAAATCAACAGGAATGTTCAAGCAAATTATAGAAAAAAATCCAATCTAAATCAGTTTAAGTAGTTAAGTGGAGGTTAGGTTACGCCCTGAGGCTGGTGTGTGAGTGAAGTGGGACCCACCCCACTCCCCTGGGTCAGCTTTGTGTCTCTCGGATTTGTGCAAATAAATTGGTACTGCAAGCGAACTATTATACATAGCGCAATGAGAGAAGTCGCAAAATCAAATGGAATGTTCAAGCAAATTATAGAAAAAACCTGATCTAAATCCGTTGGGTTGGTACCCAGCCGGGACTCCCAGGAAGGCCGGAGGAGGGCTTGTGCCTCCTCCAGACCACGAGGGGGCAACCGGCCTGGTTGTGTTGGGGGCCACGGGTAGAGGGCTTGGAAGCCCAATCCTGTAGGGGCCCGTGGTCACCGCCAGGGGGCGCTCCAATGCCTTGGGAGCCCTGGACCTCAGCACTTCCGCCACACCAGGAAGTGCTGGGGGGAAGAGGAGCAGGGACACCTGGAGGGCTTCCGGCTACACAGCTGGTGCTTCTGCCACACGGGGGTGTGTCGGTAGAGGCTCCTCAGGAAGCACCTGGAGCCCATCCGGGGGTGCATAAAAGGGGCCGCCTCCCTCCATTCGATGGCGAGAGTCGGGTGGAAGTGGACGGAGCTCGGAGGAGAGGAGTGGAGGCGGTCTGAAGACTAGAAGGCACTGTTGTGCGGCCAGGACTGAAACGGGTGATTGGTGCTGAGGCACTGGGTTGTGCACTGTAAATAAGACTATAAATAAAACGTGTGTGGTGAACCAACATGTCTGCTTATCTGTGTCCAGGCTGTACCCCACAACGGGAAGTTGGAGAATTAGTGATGTTGGAAAGTTCAATATGGCGGCCGACAGTGGCGTCATACCACCAAAATAAGCACATACATCGGTTTCGGTTAGTGCAGGGTAGCCGCCTACCAAATTTCGTGAAGATGGGGCCATAAATAAGAAAGTTCAACATGGCGGACGTTATCGACCGTTACGTGTAGAATTTCGAAATGAAACCTGCTTAACTTTTGTAAGTAAGCTGTAAGGAATAAGCCTGGCAAATTTCAGCCTTCTACCTTCACGGTAAGTTGGAGAATTAGTTATGAGTGAGTCAGTCAGTCAGTGAGGGCTTTGCCTTTTATTAGTATAGATATATAGAGATACAGATTGTGTAGTTATACCACACTGCTGACAAGAACATCACATAGAGGGATACTTTTCCTGTAGATCATCTAATGTGGTCTACCTAATTCTTTGTATGAAATGTCCCAACACTGAACTCTGTATGGGAGAAACTGGACAAACTCTCCACCGAAGAATGAATTTACACAGGTTCCACATTAAGCATGGTGACAGTGATGTTCCTGTAGTAGTTCACTTCAGCAGCAATTGAGACTATGAGAAGGACTTTAAAGTCGAAATGTGTATGGGCAACATCAAGACACAGCAAGAGAGAAAGGAATGGTAAGTTAAGCTGATGCTAAAATTGAACACATTACAACATGATTTAAATCAGGGGTGCCCACACCTGAAGAAGGGGCCTGAGATCCCTGAAAGTTTGCATATTGTAATCTGTTCAGTTAACCAATAAAAGGTGTCATTTTGCTTGACTTCTCATTGCAGGACAAACATGATAAAGTAAGTACACCCCATGGAATGTTTTTTCTCTTTTTTAAAATATATGTGAAAATATCCTGATTTTATTTTATTTTAAACAGTATCTATAGAAAAAGATAATATAATACAACAAACACCAAGCTATATTTATAGGTTGCAGTGCACTGTATAACATAAATCAACATAAATGCAAATTTTGCATGTGGCAAAAGTACAACCCTACATTTATTATGACCTCAAATACCTAAAATTACAATCAGGATTATAGATGATTTTGGAGGGACTTCTGAAACAATGGGCAGATGAGGCAAGGATTAAGTTTTATGCCACATTACCAGAAGACATGTTTAGTGACAGCCCAGCATGGGCATTTAACCAGAAGAACATGATAAATGTGTGAAGCGCGGGGTTGAAAATGTTATGGTTTGGTGCTGCTTTATTGCATGAAGGACTGAACAACTTACCATCATGGAATCTACTATGAATTCTGTGGGAAACCAATGTTTTATCCTATTTGAAGTTGGAAAAAATCAAATACTCAGTTAGAGGATCTGTACAGACTTTTTTAAAAACATGGCAGGATATAATCAGTAATATTTTAAAATAAGTTCCTAAAGCACAGAGGAAGCAATTATTTTTGTATTTCTTTGTCTTCTGCATTCATCTCTATTGGTTGATCAAACTTAAATTAAATTTTATGCCGTTTGCCTTGCTCTCTCTCTCAGGGGTGGGGGTCGACTTGTTCATAACTCAATTTTACTTTTTGTAAAAATTGATTGATTTGTATGGAATGATTGCAATAAAATTAATAAAACTTCAAAAAAAAAACCAAAAGAATCTACTATGAATTCTTATTGTACCAAAGGATTGCTGGAAGATGATGCAAGACCATCTATCAGGATATTGAAGTTCAACCAAAAGTAGACATTGCAACAAGATTAAAAAACATTCCTACAAATCCAACAAGGAATGGTAAAAAAAGAACAAAATGGAGGGTTCTGGAATGGCCAAGTCAAAACCTAGAACCTAGGGCTCGGCACACAAGATACCTATCAAGCATCACAATGATGAATGCATTCTGCATGGAGGAGTGAGGACAGTTCTCCCAGTGAATATGAGAGACTGGTAGACAGTTACAGAACTTGACGTTGTTTCTGACAAAGAAGAAAATACCAGCGATTAGAGTAAACTTTGTGCCTACTTTTTCCACAGATGGAAAAGACATATCTGATCATTTTTTCGTAAATGTTTTTCATTTCCGTCACCTTTATCTTAAGATATTTAAATGAATATCAAATCTTGATATGAAAATGTATATTTAAAAACAATAATGGCATGTACTTACATTTCCACATGATTTCAGGCTCACAGAGAGGAAAGGGTTAGGATCTACTTATCTAAGATACAATAGAAACCTTCTGATTCCTTGATTCAGCTTCATTAAACTTAAGGAAAGCTGTGCCACTTCTCTCCTTTCTAACTCTAATGACATATATTTTACTGCTTTCACTCTTTACACATAGTAAACACAGAAGTTTCCCTGAAATGTTTAAAGATTAAGTGTGAGCTTTTTACAATTTTATCAGTGAAATGCTTTTTCGAAATTAAAAATTGAGACAATGTGTTATTATCTGTTTCATTAAAACTTATGGCTAGGCAGCAGATGAGAGGGTTTGCCTGCAGTGAAAAATATTGCTCTTATCAAAATATGTCAATTCTTTTTAAAGAGATCAAAGAGCAACTAAGTATTCATCAATGTTACTGAGCATGACAGTATATCAGAAAGTAACAGCCCTGCTGTACGATCATCACATATTAATGCCGACTAGTTAGCAGGAAAATGATTGAACATTCAGCCAGGGTCACTTGGAACTGCAATCTGATTTAATAGAAATAGAAGCAAGACAGAAATCAGAAATACTGTAAGTGTTAGTACCAGTTTGCTGAAATGTTAGTAAACATCATTTCCAGGGGATCATGTACCAGAATTTCAACTACTATATTGTGAACACTGAATACATTGATGATTTTTCCCTTTATTATGCTCAGCAGGACTACATGACCCACTTTTTTTCTACCTGCATATGTGGATAAATGTGAAGGTCTCTGTATGCTTACACTGTGGAATTTCATTTACCTCAATCTCTTAACTCCTGTTACCAATTAAATGTCACTGTTGCAACACATACAAGTCTCTTTATATTGAATGTACAACTTCCAAGCATCTTTGAATTTCCACTGCATTGATGTCCTGAGGGACAGGTTCTGGGTAATCCATGCGCTCATCTTGGCCTAAATCAGGATGGCAGAGGCAGTCCATGTTGTGTACTATATTGTTCAGTAGGGTCGCATGGTCCGGTACTGGAAAAGTACTAAAAAAATCCAAATTTTTAAAACGGTGCAGTGACAGTCAGTCCTCCTCCCTACCCTTCCATTCACATACATTATTATACAGGTTGTAGTTGTGGAAAAATACCACTTTCGTAAAATTTCACAAAATGAAAGTGCATGCTTTGTTGTGATTGGGATGCAACGAGATACCCCACCTTACTGCTTCAGCACAATCGTGACCACATCGCCTTACGTGGGAAAGGTGTGTAATATGGGGTGATGGTATAGTGCACCAAGGAGGCAAGTAATTGTGTAGCTCATCAGAAAGGTTGGTTTTGGATTTATCTGATATTTACTTCTGAGGTCCAAAGGCTGGCATTGATATCAAAGTCAAAATTTTAGCACTGATCGAACACTTTTGCGCAATACGAATTATGGCAAACCTTTGTGGGGTTGTACAGATTGTGGTGGCAATCTTTGAATTCAAATACCACGATTACAATTTAAGGAACCAATTGACAATTCTATCACCAACCTCGTGCAGGAGTGCCTTTTATTATATTTTCTCTTTTGTGGTGTTTGCAGGTTGGTGAGCAGTGTGAGGAGTCAGGCTCTGAGGGATCCCTGCTATCACCTGAAATAAAGATTATACAACTGTCACACACAACATGTCCCTAAACTCTGCTTCCTACACTACTATTTAAGCAGTGCTATTCTGACACAGTTGAGCATCATGTATTAGTTGTATATTAATTGAATTAAAATGCTTTCTCTTTGCAAAAGAAAATAAGTGCCTTTATTACACCATGTGTGCAGTCAATTGCAACTGTTACATTCTGAAAATCAACAATCACTGCAAATTGTCTTTTGATCTTGGCTTGCCCAACCTCATCGTAAGTAAATTAGATGTATCTGGGTATCATAATTATACCATCCCATACAGATTGAATGATGTGGCTGAAGGATGACTGCTGATTGGTCAGTCAGTTCACATTGAAATGTACCTGTTGCCAAATACCCTAGAGTTGTTCAAAGTTGTAACAGAATGGAGAGTGCATGATTTCTGTGTGATGGTCTTTGTAATGTAGGTTCCAATTTGCCATAGAACTCTAAGAGGATGGCTCTAAGAAGTCTAAATCAGTTTTTCAGTTAGTCATCATCATGAGCCAAAAAATCATTGCAATCCTTGAAAGGTTGCTCCTAGCCTTTCCTGCCATTGGGTGGATTAACTGATGCAACTCCCAGTGGGTGTTTTTTCAAGGAGCCATGCACTCTTTTACAACAATCTATGTGTCTCAAGGAATACAATTTAGGATACGTTGCCTTTTCGATTTGTTCTCCATTTTCTTAGTTACCTTTGTGACAGATAGAGGGCGCTATCGTCCTCATGAAATCTCATACAATACTTCAGACACCAGGTAAAAGTCTAATAATTCTTTATTCGGACAATTGTACAGTGCACAAGCACCCTCCTCTCCACAATACTCATATAACTACACCACAATAATCAATAATAAACTCCACCACTCCCAGACGCGTTGCCACCCTTCTACCCAGCTCAGCTCGACGTCTGGGATTTCCCATTGTCCTTTTATACTTCCTGACCTGGAAGTGTTTCCAATCCTTCAGTCCATGTGACCTCCTATCACTTCCGGGTCAGATAAAAAGTCCTCTTCTTCATCCCGGAAGCACGTCATTTCCCCTGTCGCTTTGCCTATGACGTACTTCCGGGTTAAAGGGCACATATGATTCTCTAGTCCTCCATGCAGTGTCCTCTGTTGGCCCCTGTGGTATCCAGCAGGGCTGTAAAGGAAAACTCCATAGTCCAGGATTCCCTGCTGGTATTCGGGGCCCCTCCATGCTTCAGGGAGAGCTCCACCTGGCAGCCTGGGGGTATTGGCCAGGATGACAAGCTGGCCATAGACCACAACTTCCTAATTCTCAGGTCTCTTGAGCCAAAACTGCTTTTAGGCTGCCAGAATTTCACTAAAAACGAGAGATTCCTAGTACCAGCCTTTTTGAAAATAGGGAATGATGTATTGGGGCTGTCCTGTCGGGGCTAGATGCCCTGTGTATCTGTTGAAGAAAATGCATGGTAATTAGACTGATTTAATTAAAAAAATATGAATCAGATGCTCTTTGTTATTGTCCAGCATGGTGTGATCTAATCATTGATTGGTGACCAAGAAAAGAAGCAAAAGAGCCTTTGGTTCAGCTGAAATCCATAAATGAATGAATGAGGAGACTCGTTGAGTGTTTCAGACCAGTCCAAAGTTGAGGTTTAATTGAAAAAATGTATATTTAAGGTTTCCAATTGATGCTTGCTTGCACATAGCTTTGTCATTTCATTGAGCAAGGCATATCTCAACTGCAAAACCTGATATAAGAAAGTGACACTTCAAAGAAATAAAGTTAAAAACATTAACTTTAGCACAACAAGGCAAGGCACATTTTTTAATATCTATAACAAAAGAAAATAAGCATCCAACTTATATGCATGTTATATATACAAAGTTTGTTTTGTCTGTTTCCAACAATGAACAGAATGTCACTGCACAGTGCACACATAAAGATATCATCTCTTCTGTAAATGTGACATTGTTATAAATAAAACCTGTACATTGATGGAAAATTTCAGATAGCAACCTATCTCTAATTTCTTACTTCAGTTCAGACTACTGAACCCTCACATGAGTTACTGTATAGGATGACAAAATGGAAATATCTAGATCACTGTTAGTTATGGGAAAGAATGCATGACTTGTCTGGGACCTAGCAACATGACATCTTTTTAAAGATCACATTGGCATACAACTATCTTTTGATAGCAATAGACATTTTGGTATCAGATGACACATTTATGCACCTACTTGGTTTGGATTCAAATGTTTTGAGTTGATTGCATTCTTTGTCAGGTAACAAACTATCAGGAAGGATGTGTTTCATAAGATATGTGAACACAAAGGATGAATAATGAACATAAGGAGAGACTGTATGTGATAAACATCAGCAAATAGTTAAAGCAAAAGATCATTATGTCAAGTGAAGAAATAACTGTTTAAGGAACGAGTGAATGACATTTAACTCTTGTAAAGCAAAAGATCAGAGAGGATCAGGCTGTTGGGGTGCTAGGGCAGAAACTCTGTTTAACAGAGGAAGAAAACAAAAGAAAAGTAAGGGAATAAAAAGACATAGGACCACAGTCCTCAAAATACTGCTAGATACGGAGTTCTGTTCTTTTCAGTTTTGGGTCCAAAATGCACATTGACTTCCGGAAGGGACAGAGCTGAGCACTGAGGTCTGGAAGTGACATTATACTTCATCCACATATTTGTCTGGGAAAAAGAAAGCAGATGCAGTGTTGCATCATTATCGTTCCTTGTCTTTCACATCTGCTCAGAGACACTCCTTTGGCTTGCGTGTGTGACACTCTGTATCAAACAATTCAACTCAATGTACTTGATTTCAAATACAATGAACATTTCTGAGGAATACGGCAAATTGAACGTGACTTAACACATCTGTAGCCTAACAATGAGCTGTACACCCCATGATTGTAGATTATTTCAAGTTCAAGTATGACATGTAGCCACTAAACTATTACTTATAATAACAGTAGTACTTTCCACCAGACAACAAATTTTTGAAAAGTTTTCCTTTTTTAAAAATCGTTTGGTAATTATGATAGACAACTTCAAGCTTAACACAGGTATAATTTCAGATTGTGGTATCACATAGGAATTTGGAGAAACATGAAATTAACTTTAATGAAATTTACTGTGTTTAAACGCTTCATAACACTGACACGTTGTGTTAGTTCTGTGAGCTAAAAATGCTTTTCTGATGATTTTTGCTTGTACTCAGCATCTAATGTTTCTCATTGCAGTGCCTAATAATAGTCAACCAGCATTGATTGGTTCCATGCACTTTGATACTGTTTTATTTCGAAGAGACAGAGAGTATTTTTTAATTGTGGACCAGGAAAAGAAGTAAACAGAAGTCATGTCAAGACCGATAACCAAGAAAACAAGCCATTTTTTGTCTAGCCAAGGGACAAATCAAAAATCGCAGTCAGAAAATTTCAAGATGAACGTCTATGACAAGAAACATACCCAAGAGAAGGTCACCTATAATTCATGTTTTTTTTTTTTTTTTTTATCAAATCTCGACTAGCAAGAAAGTGCTTGTATTGAGCTTTGCTTGTTGCATAGATGACATCATGCATCATACAGCACTGGGAAATTCTTGAAAACATTTAAACAAAGCAAGATAAAAGTAAAAGCATCAAAAATTAATTTTCCAAGATAGAAATCCCCCAGAATGAGCTTAAGGTTGGATCCAAACATTGAATAAAACATTAAGAAAAGCTGCCAATACGAGGTGAGGCACACAGATAACCGGATTGGTAAATAAAAAAATATTTATTGATGAATTACAGCGTTCTAAACATTGTCACCTTCTATACACTTCCCCTTCCAATCTCTACACCGGCTCCATACATATCTTCCACTGATTGAAACAGTGCTGAATGTCTTCTTGCTTGAGGCTCTTCAACAGGATTGCCATTGAAGAAAAATGTCTTCCCTTCAGGTCACTTTTGATTTTTGGGAACTAGTAAAAATCACAGGTAGCTAAATCGGGCGAATAGGGAGGATTAACGAGGACAGGAATGTTTTTGTCAGTCAAAAACTGCTTTACAGAAAAAGCAGTACGACCATTTCAAACAATCTGATTCACCGTTTTGATATTTTCATCCGTCCGATACGAGCATGGGCGATCTGGGTGTTGAACGTCTTCCACATTTTCTTGTGCTTCCTTGAAACATTTGTGCCACACACAAGTTTTTATCAACTTATACTGTTTTGTTCATTTCATAAGTTTCTGTTGCTGTTTTGTTCAATTTCGTGAGAAATTCGATGTTGATTCACTGTTCGAGTTTTTCATCCCACATTATCACTTATACTTGTGTAGGCGATTGTTGTGCAAATACTGACTGGGCTATACACAGGATATACCTAGCCGGTCGGCAGTTTAAGAGGGCATGTAGGAGGGGATATATAGTTACATGATTCATGTTCGGCCGACCTCCAGATGGTTTTCCAGGAAAGCTCCAAGCCCAGTCCAGTTATTTTGTGTCTCACCTTGTAATGACAGATACTGTTTTTCAATCGATGCACTTGCCCTGTTAACCTTTCATCATGGGAAGAAGATCAAGTGTGAATGAAGAAAGTGATTTTTTTGCAACATGTTGAACTTTGTGGTTTTGCATACTTTTAGCATGTTGTCAACCAGCTGGGCATAGTTTGGAGCTCTGTAGTTGCAAAGAAAATTCTGAATCACATCAATTATATCTGGCCCCATTAGTATATTTTCAAACCACTTGTCATTGATGATGTTTCTGATTTGTGGACTAACAAAAAATGCCTTCATTCATCTTGACATCAGTTATTCGTGGAAACATCTGCCTCAAATATCAACATCCTTTACCTTCCTTGTTCATCACTTTGACAAAATATTTTATCAGACCAGGTTGATCTGTTGGGTTGACAAGTGTTTTATGTGGAAAGGTTTGCAGCCCCAGAGCCAAATGCTTACAGAGTGTCCAGTTTCTTATAATGTAATGGGACTCTTCAGAATAGCTGTCCCATTCTCAAATGAAATAACAGTACTTAGCATATTCGAGCTTAGTTTGTTGGGCAACATATTAGTAGACTTAATATATGAGAGGAAACAACAAAATAATATGGTATGTGATAGGAAAATTTATAGGTGATTTTTGTGATCAGCAGGCCTAAGTCCATAATATATACTAAAAAGATGTTTAAGGAAGCAATATATGCATTGTTCAGTTTTCCCCTTTCCTTTATTAACTTCCCTAGTGTTATGTTTACTCTAGGAAAAACAAGCCAAAAATGCTGATTTTTTTTTCAACAAGCAATATGCTATTACATGTACTAGAAACACGTAAATACTAAAGCGTTAACATAAATACAGTAGTACTAGGGTGTTGTACAGTATTAGCCATTATGAATGTAATGAGAAGTCAAGCAAAATTACACCTTTTATTGGCTAACTAAAAAGCTAACATAGTTAGCTACTAAGTTGTCATTTTGCTTGACCTCAATAAATATAGCAGAAAATGCAAGTCTAGTGTCCACTGCTGTACTGGAATGTATTTACCACAAGTCCTTTATGTGATACATTTTGAGACAGTCACTAACACACAGTTCGATGTTGCAGTCTGGACAGTAGAAACTTATTTCTTTGTACTTTTCTAAAAAATTTTTCTGATGCACATTAGGGAATAGAATATCAGTCAGTGCCTGACCTGCATGATTAACATACCCCTTGTGTCAAAGCAGGCTACCATGGCACAAGACTTAGTGACGTCCACATTTCCCCTGACACTAACATGGACAATTGCCACATTGTGAACAGTGTTTAGGGGGTTAACTCGATCACAATTAGTTTGTGTTTTTGTGAAGCAGCTACTATCACACCACACTGAAACTTCAGAAGATCAAATCCACCAATAATATCACAGCAGTTTGGTCATAGAGTGCCACATCATGTATCAGTTTAACTTTCGTGTCAATGTCTGATGACCAATTCACACTGTCATCAGTAATGCTTGATTTGAGCAATGATTCAGTTCCAGTTCATTCTAAAACTGCCTTTGCGGCTTTTCATTTGAAATTGTGTTTTTAGTTGAGGCTTCGGTGCACTCATGAATGTTGATGAGTTACTTTAGAGTGGCAAACTGCATTGAAATATTCATGGTTTATTGCAGCATGATTTTATTTCATCCACTTGATGGCACATCTTGAGTGTTATTCTGGCTTAAAAGTACATGTCACCCCAAGTCTGACTTGTGATTAACTGTAATTGCATAGAATTCCAAGCTCAAGTAACGCATGTGATTAACACCAAAAAGGTTAGAAATCTGATGGTAACCTATAGTATATGCACTATTTTGCAAGTTAAAATGCACATTATATTACACAGTTTTTACAGTAGTTTTCACCTGTTATAAAAAGTGTACTAGGATGTTTCCTGAAGAGGCATTAGCTCTCTTGGAAATGTGTTCTTTTGAAATTGTGGCATATTAAATAATTAAACAATATCGTAATATACCAGAAAAGGCGATATCCCTCCCATCGTGATTACAGCGGTACAAGAATCACATGAGAAAAAATATCTTTTAGCTTATATTTACTGACGGTTAACGCGGTTACAGACGGAGAGGCATATGGACAGACTTTATCCAGGTGGGAAATCTGGATCAACACAGCCCGCCATTTTTCTCGTCCCCACGCTGGGAGGTTTTTCGAACTTTGTCGACACAGCCTCCGAGGGTCTGGCTGCTGTCCAAGCCTTTTATACTGTTCTTCTTCAACTTGCTGGTCTTCTCTGTCTCCAAACAAGGGCTGAATTCCTCCTCCACAAAATACAGAAATATCATAGTGCTTACATGCCGATTCTCATTCTCCCAATAAGGAAAGAAGATTTTGTGCTGACAGAGGACAGAAATACACTATCCTGTGTTTAAGCTGACAATACAAGCCTCCAGTTGTCTTTGGCTATCTAATCCAATGCTTGGCTAGCAATTCTAACTGCTGAGCCCCTGTGTGCCAAATTTAACATGCACATGTGAATAAAACTCATATCAGTATTGTCCAGATATAGTGACATAAAGAAAAATGTAATATAACATAGGATAAGACAGAATTTATCACAATTTGCAAATTAATATATATATTATGACCATATATTTACCATAGTAAGCTATTCACCATATAATGCAGCGTTTCTCAACCTTTAAGTATTTGCGACCCGAGTTTTCATAACAGTTCTAATTGCACCCCCCCTAACATTTTTTTTGAAAGGAGCCCACTAATACCAATTTGTTCTTTTTTAATTAATGATATATCATAGATGCATATTTTATTATACCTACTTAACTTTTATCGACATTTATCTAACTCTATATTTATTTTTCTAGTATCAGAATGTAGTTTAAATTCATTTGTTTTGGTTTCAATAGATGTATTTTTCATATTTTGATTCTTGTTTTCTTTTTTTCACATCTTCGCGCTCCCCCCCAGGGGGACCTGCCCCACAGTTTGAGAACCACTGATATAATGGCTTTTAGTGTCATAGTGTTGTTCCACATGCAGTATATCTGAGTACAGCTACACTATCTATTCATTATCCATTATTAAATTTATTTAATTAGCTCAATGCCCTGGTGTAAGGGCTCATCCTATCAACATCAAGTTAAAGGCTAGCAACCAACCCAGAGAGGGGCATGCAATTGGGGGTGGTTAAATTGGCTCCCCACTGTCTATGTTAAGCAATTTGGGTAGCTAGAAGAATACTTATTTAAAGTCTCTCAAATGGAGCCAATTTAGAGTGACACCTTAAGAATACAGTATGTCATTGACCGAAATGAGTACAAAAGACTAAATGAAATGTTGGGGTGCCAGCCAGGTCACCCTGTTTAGTGAAATAATAATAAATTCTAAGAAAAGAACAGCTGCACAAAGATAGAAAAAATACGGAACAAAAACTGGTGCCTGCCTTTTAAGTAAGTGACAAGACTTTGAGGAGAAGTCAATCTTCAAATTGGAGCTCCGTCTGGTGGGTTGCTCATCCCCAATTAAGATGCCTCCTTCTGGAAGTGCCCTGCTCTTATAGTTCTTGGACCAGAAGGGGCAGAACCATTTGTCCTTAATCAGTGTCTTCATGGAACTGTGGGTGGGAAAAGAGACAAAATAGTCAGAGACAGCACACCCTTGTGTTCCGAGGTGGTAGTGCTTTCCTTTGACAAGCCTGGAAGATGACTCTGTAATACGCATACGTGGTAAATAATTAAAGTGTGAAACCTGGAGAAAATCCCATTTAAACACAAGGATAATGTGCAAACTCCACATACAAAATGAATAGTCTGGGATTTGAGCCCTGAAATCTGGAGTTGTGAAGCAACAGTGCTAATCTCCATGCCACTACAGTTCATCTGTTCTTCGTAAATTACTAGTAAATACTGTAAACATTAAACAAAAAATCCTATACTGTATGGCTATAGCAAAGTGAAATTGTGGCTATCCACTGATACACTGTTATAATTATTGTTATTAAGAGTCTTCCATTAAACAAAGAGAATTTTTTAAAGGAGATATTAAGGTAAATACCAGCATAAATAAAGAGATGAAGCAGGAAATTTTCGGAGTGCTTCATTACTAGTTGCTTTCTCAAATGCTGTCCTTGCACAAATTCCTACATGCTTTCTTCAAATTGACTAAATCCTATTCCAAACATTGAGCGTTTTAATTTTACTTCATACGTTAAACAAGTCAAATGCTTGAGCATATATCGTGACCCTTATGGGACTGTTTTGAAGACCCTCTCCTTCTCCACAGCTGAGATGACCCAGAATAATACTTGTCAGGTCAACTAATGCACCCTAGTAGCTCTGCTGCTTCTGGTGTTCTGAGCATATAATTTCAGAAGCAGTGTGAACCAAAGAGCACAGGAGGCAAACAGTGGTGACCAAGGCACGAGCTCTCGACAATTATCCTTTTTTTCTTTTTCTAATATTGTCTTTCATCACTTCATGGAGTTTTATCCACTGTCACACACATCGCATGGGAAGCGGTTTAGAGGCTCAAATATAGGTGATTCTCTGCCGGGCTAGGTGTTGGCACTGTTCTCTGATGCTTTCTCCTTTTTCCCTCTGCAGACACTCAGAAGAGCCCACCTCCTAATAATGTCACTTCCAGCTGGCAGGTAGTGTCTCCTGATGACTCCAATTCCGGTCTCGATGCCTACAAGATCCCTCCTCTTCTGCCATCTTACCTGTGTATTTCAGTTTCTGTTTTGAACTCCTGTCTGTAGACATTATTCTCTTTTTTTGCTATCACAAGTATATGGGGTGGCTTTCCCCAAACCTATGTGCTCATTTTTGACTATTATTACACCACCTTAGGCTTCTAAGTAGTTTGATGCTTATGTGTTCTTTTATGTCAATACGAAGTTTGAGTATGCAAAAAAGGATAAATGTTATATTGTACCATTTTTAATCCTAGCTAAATGGAATTTGGTATGGTGTTCATTGCCGTGAATATTTTATACCCTACAAAATCAGAATCAGCTTGAGTAGAAATGACAGTTACCTCCATGAGGTATGAATTTGCTGATTCTTCAATAATCGTTATGTCTGAAGTGTGTTGTTCTTCTCGCTTGTAGAGTACAAACAGCAAAATAAGTATAGCACTGGTAGGAGGTGTTCATTATTTCTTGATTCTTTTATTACTTTCGCCTCATCAACATACATTACACACACTAGATAATCAACTAACAATGCTTTCCTGTGCAGTTTAATTTATACTTTAGCACACAGCCAGTCACAGACGGTTGGTAGGCATAATATTCAAATATCATTACATGTAGTACATCTTCAAGTATGTTTTAAGAGACCAGCTAAATGAAATCTTAATTGATAACCGCTATGTGACAAAAGTGACCTTTAAACAACAAAGACAACATTTTAGTCTGAAGTACTGCTGTTTATGCAATTGTGAGAGACAGAAGGAGAGTGTCAGGAAGACTGATTAGAGTGTATTGGAACAAAATGTGTCTTATGCAGTATGACAAGTTCACACATCTATTTTAAACGTTGTTTGTGTGATGTATCTTCTCGAGCAAGTGGAAAAAGGGGCCCCTTTTTCGCTTTTTCTTTATTTTCTCAGTAACAGCTTTAACAAAAAAATATCACAGTGGGTGGTGTATTTAAATTGCTATTCTGTGAAAATGGCATTGTTCATGTTTCAGGTAAAAAGAACATTCATTTACACAAAGGTAGGGAACTTTTATGCACTGAAAACATTTGACCAAGGATTTTTTTTTCTAATATTGCCCGTAAAGGTAGAAGTATACTTTTAATACTATAAAGTTATGACTAGTAGCTTGAATACACCATGTATTTCTCAGCTCAGTAAATGTATTTCTCTGTTTTCTGCCGTTATGTTCCATGGTCAGGAAAAGGTCATATTATTCAAGCAACAAAATTACATGTCATCAATTCATTATCTCTCTATGGGTCATGCAGCCAACCCTAGAGTATCTGTGCTAGGACCTGCTGGGCTCAATGAAACTCAAATCACAGGCTTTACTCAAAAAATTGGCATTTGACTCCAATGACACCTTGAAATAAAAAAAATCAGCCTTACCCCAAACTCAAGAAGCAGGCTTGAGTTATACGCAGAGTTTTATGTTACAGCCGGGGTTATTTCCTTAGCTAGAGTTTATTTTCCTTTTTTTGTTGTGTTCAATATTTTTTAAACATTTTGCATGTTTTTATGTACTGTATTTTCTGTTAATATTATTATGCTTATTTGTTATTTATGTACTGTGTGTTTAATGTTCTCACATTCCTTGTATTTTCTGGGTGGAACCCCAAAAGGTGGGGCCACCATGCCAGACTTGGCTTTATATCTGTGGCGATGGAATTGGCCTGTAAGTGAATCACTGAGTATTGTCACAGTTCTGTAGTGAGAATTGCATTACAGTACTTTGATTTTTCTGGTTCTCTGAATTTTTGCTCCTGTCCTTGGATTCCTATTTTAGGACATGTCCAAATTGGATTGATTTTTTTTGCTCATTTTATCCCTGTTTACTTTTTTTTGTACTTCTTTGGCTGACTTTTGTAAAAAAAACTCTAGATTTATAAACATTCATGATTGTATTTGCCTTTCAAGGAAAAGGAACCATACACCCTCAGACTAAATAAGATATTTATTGTATATTTTTTTTAGGATTTTTAAAGTAAAAACCTGCCTGTGGTAGTTGAGAGCTGGTTGCCTGAGGTGAGGCCCTATCTGGACAGGCTAATGAAGGCCCTGACCTACTTTATCAGTTTTTAGCAAGCCTCACACACTTTTAAATGAGTTTCTAATGGGTGGAGGCAAATAAAAAACATTCAGTTGCGTCTGAGGACTGTGCAGACACTGTAGCCCTCAATGCACTGATTCAGTAAGTAGATTCTAGAACCTTCTCAGTACATTTCAGGGTTTCAAGGGCTAAAGGCTATCCCATCAGGACTGCAGAAAGGACTAAGAACAGGCCTGGGCAAGACTGTAGTCTATTACCAAGTCCACTCTCACTCACACACACGATACATAAATGATGACTTACTTATAAAACTATTTAAATGTCCTAGAGACATTTTCTTGGAGAAGTGTGCTGAACTGGAGCCTACATTACAGAGACCATGACAGAGAAATCATGAGATCCACGTTCCATTGCAGGTTTAGAATAAGGATCGATGGATAGATGGAAGAACATCAGAATGTGACTGATGCTTAATTGAATCTTACACAAAGCAAAATATTCATAAAGTCAAATTAAAGTATTAAAGTACAAGAGTATACTCATGGCTTTAAAGTTCCACTTAGATTTGTCTACTCCCTGAATGGATCACACTTCATTATATAATAGATATTTCATCTAAGTTATTTTCATGTTTGCAATTGGAAGGCTGTGCCATAGCATCCTCAGTGGAAAAGCTTCTACTACCCTATGTGGAGTATTTTGTCATTCCTTCTTGGATGGATTATTTCAACTGTCTTTTCAATACTTATCATACAGAACATATTAACAGGAGGTTAAAAATTATGGCCTTAGAGATCTTATTCAATCTAATTGATTTTCTGATGTTAATTATACTGGTGTTTTATCAGTTTTTGAATTATCTTCAAGACTGTGTTATCCAACAAAGCTTTAATTTGTAGTACATAGGAATACAATCAGGAGCAGACTTTGCTTTGTTGGGAGCAGACTTTGTGGTATGAGGAGAATTTCTTTAGCATGTGTATGTTAAATTTTTCTTCCGTCTGCAGCATTCCCTTCTAAAGTCTGGTTTGTCACTACTGATTGGTTCTTTTGTGATCTCAACACCGAAAATCTTATATTTGTGTATATACAGAAATCAGTTCTCTGGTAAAGCAGCTAATAAGTGGAATGTAAAGCACTATCTGTTCCATACTGAGCTGCATATAGAGATGATGAGGGTAGGAGCACACAATGATATAGAGGAACTGATTATAAAGTCAAGCAAATTTCTAAAGGTGGCTGGTAGTGCAATCTACAACAGATAAGGGGGCTATTGAGCTGTACAGTATAAGATATGTGAATGAATAATCCAGTTTAGATATGTAGTCTATAAAGCTGCAAATTGCTACAAAACAACATCAATACAATTTTCATACCCAGTCATAAAAGGACATGGCAGTATTTGGTGCAAGGCAGAAGTTATCCTTGGATAGGCCATCCATCTCACATGACTCATATATTCCATGTCCCACTCCTTCTAATATGGAATTATGAATCATCCTAACATGGGAGGCACCCAAGGTACCTAGAGAAAAGTTTTGTCAAATTGGGAAAAATGTGCAAAGTTCACACAGAGTTGTGATATAAACCAAAGCTGTAAACACTTCATTTCTCACACAGAACCTAACCAAATACTAATGTATAAACAATAACGTCCTCTTACCTTGTACAAGATTTCATAATTTTCATGGATACATAATAATGTAAAAAATGTATAATACAATGTCAATGCAAAATCAAGATTCACTTCAGCAACTGTTAGTTACAATGAATCTATCTATCTTTTGTGGACCACCAAGATGGGCACCACCGCCCCAACCCAACACAGACAGCCGCAGGAGGCACAAGTACAAGTACATGCTTTATTTTTTTTCCCCATCTCCCACAAGCACAAGACAGTTCCAAAAGCACAGTGCAACAATACACAATTCTTCTTCTTTCTCTTTTTCTTCCTCCAGGCAAGCTTTGTCTCCATCCTCCCAACTCTGGCTCCCTGAGTAGTGTCTGCTGGCTCCTTTTATTTGGTACCCGGAAGTGCTCCAGATGCTCATTGACGCATTTCCGGCAGCACTTATGGGTGTGGCGGAAAGACTGCACTCCAAGGCTCAGCAGCTGTTGCAACACCCTCTGGCAGTGCCCACGGATCCCAATAGAGCTGTATCCAACTCCAACTCCCATGCAACCCAGGGGGGCTGCCATCTGGCATTCCAGGGGAGGTATGGTCCTTCCAGCGTGGTGGTGTCCTGGATGGGCAAGGGCCCCAGCTGTATGCCACACTATCTATCTGGAAGATATGTGGAAAAAAGATTATTTTAGATATTCTCAATTCCAAATACTTTGCCAATAAAATGCATTAAGGTAACCAGCAGTCCTTGAAGTTATCAGTGTTGGGGAACATGGCATTTAAAAGTAAATTAATTACATTACTCCTTACTTACAAAAAAAGTAAATAAATATGTTATAAAATGTAATGTGTTACAAGCAGTATGTTACTTTTGAAAGACTTTTTTTTCTTTTATACGAAAAAATCTTCACATTTCATTGGCCGGCATTTGCTATTAAAGCCCGTGTATAAAACACATTTTGTCCTTCATATGCTGTTAAGTAAATAACATCCATCCCCTGTTTCCATCTCCAGAACAAACCCCAGAGGATTACCAATATGAATGCTGCCCGTTTTGTCACTAAATCACACTAAATTTGACACTTTATTAATAGTCTTCCATTACTGAATTGCATGAAGCACACTCTTTATTGTTTTGAGATTGAGTCCTGCAAAGGACTGATGTTTGCTTCTTTCCTTAGACTCAATGGTGATGTGATAATGATTGGCTGCCTATTATTCTAAACTGGGTGGATTAAATATATCCCTCAGCAAATACATGGTTAGCAGTACACCAACAACTTTTGTTCAGTTCTTTTCACTTGATTGCACACTACACACATGCTTAACTTCTTCCTCAATAGCTGTTACCAGACAGGCAGAGCACACTCATGCAAGTTGTTACTGAATAAAACGCAGTTTTAATGGCATTTCAGGAATACACTTCAGTAGTATCACAGTAAGCATGTTTGTTCTCAATTACTAGAAAGTACTAGGAACTGTTGCTGTTGTGGAAAACATCCTTCATTGTTCTTGTTCCAAAGAAGGCAGGTGCCTCTTCTCCTATTGACTACTGACCAGTAGCAATTACACCTCACATTGTGAAGAGCTTTGGGAGAGTGGTCCTGGACTATACTAGTCCTGTTGTGGTAGACACCTGCATCCACTGCAGTTTACCTATTGAGCAAAGATTGCAGTGGAGGATGCAATTATCTGTCTGCTCCACAAGGCATATTCTTACCTGGACAAAGCTGGTGGATTCTGTTTATTGATTTCTCCAGTGCCTTCAGTACTATCCAGTCATCCCTGTTAAGGGATAAACTCAAGAGATATGCAGGTGGATGAGCCTATGGTGTCCTGGATAATGGACCATCTGTCAGGCAGATTGCAGTTTGTGACACTCAAGGACTGTGTTTCTGATATGGATGTGAGCAACACTGGAGCACCTCAATGAACAGTCCAGTCTCATTTCTCTTCACTGTGTACACATCCAACTATAACACCAGGTCATATCATTGGCTGAAATTCTCAGATGATTCTGCACTTACGGGGTATATTGATAAGGGTTGGTGAGACAGAGTATATGAGTTAGGTGGAGAACTTTATTTCTTGGTGCAAAGAGAATTGTCTGCATCTTAACATCAGCAAAGCCAAGGAACTCTGTATTGATTTCCACCTCTATGTCAAGTCATTTTTCAGGGAGTGAATGCAGAGGTGGTCCACTCCTACAAGTACTTGGGGATCCACATCAATGACCAGTTGGACTGGTCTCAGAACACAGTGGAACTATGTAAGATAGGCAGAACAGGCACTTTTTCCTTACGAGATTGTGTTTCTTTAATGTGGTGACATCCTTCATATCTTCTACAACAATGTGATAGCCTGTGCAATTTTCTGTGGTGTACTGGACTGTTAACATCACTTCAAGAGAAGCCCACCAAATCAACAAGCTAATTAAAATGGCAGACTCAGTTATGGGGCACAATCTGAACCCCTTGGAGGTAGTAGCTAAGGACAGGATTTAAAAAAAAACTGGGTGCTGCACACCCACTCTCTGACACACTAATACTGAGTACTTTCAGCCAAAGAATTTTTCAGAAGTGTTATGGCAAGCCAAATTATCATCTGCCAGAGAAGTGTGTCAGAAAACGCTACAGGGGCTCCTTTATACCAACAGCAAAATGTATAAAATTCCACAATGTGACTGCAATATCAAAGGTTTTCTTTCTTTTTCATTTTTGTTTCCATTTTAGTCATTCTGGTATGTGTTCAGACGAGAGTGTGTGTATACTATATATATATATATATATATATATATATATATATATTGTCACACACATGCAATTGGCAGGCAGCTAGAGAGCCTAAATAATAGTAGTACCACGCCAAACCAGGAGGTGGAGAGCTGCACTTTTTCTCTCCGTCCTTTGCAGACTATCTCCAGTGCATTTAATGATGTCACTTCCGGTATTGGTGCTATGGATGACGTCTCTTCCTGTACTGGTGCTTTGGAATTTGTCACTTCCGGTTTTGATGACATCACTTCTGGTTCTGGTCCAGATGACGTCACTTGACATGGCCTTTAAAGCCGCCATCTTATCAAACTAAAATCAGTCCTGTTTTGGACTTCAACCTGAACACAACTCACAAAAAAATACCCATT
>JANRMT010062818.1:2872794-2913684 GCA_026402145.1 Polypterus bichir lapradei | reverse complement strand
ATTCATATAAAAAGCCAAATTTCCCTCTGGGGAAAAATAAACTGCTACTTATCTACAGGTATTTTTACCTCAATAAAAGAAGTTGTAAGAGCCATTTGCTATTTATTGAAGTTATATAAATGTTTGCCTATATGTTATAATCTCCACAAGCTGAATTGAATTGCTATATTCCAAGTATTTCTTGTCCCTCTGACCATAGGTTAGTATCAGTTAGTGACCTGCCTTGCCGTGTGCAAGGCATGGAGGGCACACAGTTTCAAACCATGCCTTAATGTGCTCAGTTGTATGTGCAGATCCATTCATTTAGAATGTAGTGAATGTGAAGTAAAGCATAGTGAAACAATTCATCCTTAAGTATAGAAACAATTAAAGTTTAACAAGAAAAAACATTTTTCCTTTTTTTTGCCTTTTATGTGTGTAACAACTCATCTCTATTCTTGTGTGAATTGTTTGCTTGAATTTTCACTAAACCTTTTAAAATGAACTTTTGGACTGAAAAGTTTCCTTCAGCACGTGTTTGACCCATGCTTGATCCTGCCTTACCTTCCAGCAGCTACACAAGTATTGTGCTGCATTTCTCATTACTTTAAAAAGCAATCTGATATGTAATGCAGGTTACTTTTAGTGTGTTACTTCAACCGTGGAAGTCACATATGAATGAAAGTAAAGAACTCGGAGTCCATCTATAGCTGGCTCCTGTCTTGCTTCCTGTACTGCCCATGCAGACTTTGGCTTTCTGTAACCTTGGAAATTGATTTAGATGCAGCATTTGAAGGCCAGCTGAATCACGTATTAGAGTGAATAGGTGCTAATGTAAAGTTTAATTTAGGTGTCATTGTAAATTACAATACAGTGACACAGTGGTGAATTTTGTTGCCTTACTGACCTCAGGGCCTGACTTAGTGTACAGTGCGGTCACAGTCTTCTTGGATTTTATACATTGTAATTGCTTCTGTATATTTTTTTTAATTAGTTTTTTTGTCCGTCATTCTAGTTTCCACCCTTTTTCCAAGGTTAAACATCTTTTGATTAATTTTGCATAATATAATAATATAAGTAGATATGAATAGTGATTTTGTGGTCAGACATTTTACATGTGCATTTTGCTTTATGATCCTGTAGTGACGCACCCCTAATAACGGCTCTGAAGTGAAACCTTTATTTATTTTATTGTCATTTATAGCAGATTTTTCCCTAAAACTACACTTCACTGAAGTTAACTAAAAGGATTGTTCCTTGTGCTGCAAGATGGTCAGGTAGTGATCACTTCAAAACTGCTGATCAATAGGCTCAAGGATTAATGTATTAATAAGGCCTACTTGAATACATTTTAACCTTGAGGTTTAATTGTAAACATAGCAGTTAAGTTTCCATTAGGATATTTTGAACCTTTTGGATGTGGCATGTAGCTATCTAGAACCACAAAGTGATATCTAAACAAATTTTCATTTCTGTTTTGAGACCAATGTGCAGAGGGAGAAAAATAAAAACAGTTGATATGGGTACTGTCACAATAATTTTTCGCATGTTTCATTTTCTTGATGTTATCTTTATACATTGCCTATGGGTGTATAAATACTGGAAGAACAGGACATACAGCTTGTATGGAACTTTTTTTACAGACATTTAAATGTATGCACCTCTTGTAATAGTACATTTTATAAAATTAACCTTGCTTATTATAAACCATACAAAGCATTTAGTAGGTCGTTACCTCAGGGGATGAACTTATGAAATGACCATTTTTCTCCAGTTTCCAAAACTCTTTTTTTTACATTCTTTACAGACTTTATTCAATTTTTATACAAAGCATAATCTATACTAATAAAAGGCAAAGCCCTCACTGACTGACTGACTGACTGACTGACTGACTGACTGACTGACTGACTGACTGACTGACTCACTCACTCACTCACTCACTCACTCATCACTTATTCTCCAACTTCCCATGTATTTATTTCATGATGGCTGAAATTTGGCAGGCTCATTCCTTATAGGTTACTTACAAAAGTTAAGCAGGATTCATTTTTGAAATTCTACGCGTAACGGTCATAACTGAATACTACTTACGTACATATATATGGCCATAGTCTGCAGCTCGGTTGCCGTGTGAGGCGGAGTTGCGTCCTCCATCCCCACGCCCCCCACGTAATTGACTGTCTGCCCATATAAGGCCATCCGTCAGCAGCACTAATCTCTTATTTATAAATGGCGCAAATATATTCACATGTACTTAACCTATATTACGACTATATACACATATAAATTAGACACCCAGACACACACAATCCCCACACGTTCCCCAGTTCTTTATCTGAACTTTCTTTTAAAAGTTTATAATCACACGGCCTGGGAAGTCTGCTGTGAATCCGACGACCAATCCTGATGTGCGCTGCGGATGCTTTTACTTACATGTAAAGAAGCGATCTCACCGGCTCGGCGACAGTTCCTTTATTATACTCGCAGGCAAATCCACAACTTCATAGAGACGCTGCCGAAAACGAAAGAATGCAAGAAAGCAAGGTAAAGAAACAGAAAGAATATCTTATTTATAAACGGTGCAAATATATTCACATGGTTTTAACCTATATTACAACTATATACACATATAAATTAGACATCCAGACACACACAATCCCCACACGTTCCCTAGTCCTTTATCTGAACTTTCTTTTAAAAGTTTATAATCACACGGCCTGGGAAGTCTGCAGTGAATCCAGCGACCAATCCTGATGTGCACCGCGGACACGTTTACTTAATTTACATGTAAAGAAGCGGTCTCATCGGCTCAGCGACAGTTCCCTTATTGAAGAATGAAGTCCGTCTCACCCAGGTGACTCGGCGTTAGCGTCCATCCGTGGCCGACGCCCGCTCCACAACAGACAAGTAAAGCCGTCAGCTCCGAATATTCCTTTTAGGTTAGCAGGCACCCCTTCTACGTACACCCAACCGTCCTTATTACGGATTCTTCCTTGCTTTACCGCTGGTTATGTTATTTTTAAAATGTTTCCTTTTCTTTTTCATAACTTCTTTAACACACTACTTCTCAGCTGCAAAGCCCGGGTATTTTGCTATCTACACATATAAAAGGCAAAGCCCTCACTGACTCATCACTAATTCTCCCACTTTCCATATATGTGGGAAGCTGAAATTTTGCGTGCTCATTCCTTGCAGTGTACTTATAAAAGTTAGGTATGTTTTATGTCCTATTACAACACCCAAGGGGGGGAAACGGGTGTACCCCCTAAACTGTATATATAGATAGGGGAAACCCCTCCTTACTATTTCTGCTACTTCCAATTTTCCCATGCTCATCCTTTACACTGTACTTACAAACGTTAAGTATGTTTCATTTCGTGTTGTGCCCCGTAATGAACTTTTGAAAATAACCTCTTCTTTTTGGTGGTTCTCACCATTACGCCATAAGGAAGTTTAGGAACTGAGCTCTCCTTTTGGCGGTTTCATTCCTTATTTCCATTAAAAGAGGATTTATTTCACACACAAGGGCCACCCCCGGTCCCGCTTCCTTTTTCCACACGGCCGCTGTCCACACACCTACCACGTGGTTGACTCCCTGCCTACATACATTAACGACATCCCGTTCTCATGTGCCTCCTCACTCACTTCCTTACTGTCCTCAGCTGTTCGTGCTCACTGCTCCCTTCTTCTTTACTCCACCGCTTCAAGCCTGTTATTGTTCGCCTTGCTTCACGTCTGCCTGCTGGTGACTCCTGCCTTTTCGTTTACTATGAACCTTACAACCTTACCGCTTTACTATGAACCTTACAACCACCAAAACTTTGTAATGGCACCAGGCTTTAGATCGAATCTCTGCACAAGAACCTCATTGAGGCAACTGTCTTCAATGAAACAGGCTCAGAGAAGACTGTATTTATTCCTCGCATCCCTCTCATACCCTCTGACCTCCCATTCCAGTTCAAACGCCTCCAATTTCCAGTAAGGGTCTGCTTCGCTATGACAATAGATGAGTCACAGGGCCAGACTCTAAAAAAGGTCGGCATTGACTTCACACAAGATTGCTTCTCACATGGCCAACTGTACGTTGCATGCTCAAGAGTAAGCTCAGCAGACATTTTACAGCCTGAGGGCAGAACTGCAAGCGTTGTTTACAAAGAGATCCTTACATCCTAAAAATGTGTATTTCTCATACACAACATTTATAATCATAATCATCATTCTCAATACTAAAATAAGCCTACGACAATTACATTCACATTACTTTCAATTACGTAAATTACGTTATTTTTAAAATGTTACCTTCTTTAACACACTACTTCTCTGCTGCGAAGCGCGGGTATTTTACTAGTTCAATCATAAAAAGCAAATGCAATAATATATTCCAAAGACAATACATGAAACTCAAACAAAGCATTCAAACTTTCACCTGACTCAAGAGTTGTGTGGTAAAAGAGCCCCTATATAATGTGCTTCTTTATATACCGTAGTAAAACAGCAAATAAAATTAAGCAGTTCATCGAAGGCCCAGCATGCGTACTTTACAATTATGTTATTGAATTCATGCCAAATTATTAAATACTTATGAACTGATGTAGGCAATATTTATTTATATCAGAATTGTTTAATTATTTCAAGCAGTTTGTTATTTTGAACAATACAGTAATAAAAGAATAGTGAAAATATAGCAGCTTTAACTATCCCCATGGTTACTTTAAGCCATCCAAGATGTACCTCTCTATACAGATTTACCTCAAGTAAGCCATTAGCCAAAGTATCGTAGAAAGCAAATTAAAAAAACGTTCTCAAAATGCACTCCTACATGCTCGCATTGCATGATGTGCTACCATAAGCAGGTTTATTAGTCTAATGATTTAATTCAACTTCGTCATGGCATACAACATAGAGTACCAATCTAATGGTGTAAAAAATTTTGCAACTTTCAGATTTGTTCATTTTGTTGCCTTATTTCAAGCAATTTAAATAATGAGAATTGTGTAATAATGTGTGACATATTTCATCTAACGAAAAAAAAATCTACACACTCAGATCTGTCATGTTATTCAATGAAATTCCCAGCCTGGAATGTACTCCATTGCACTTTTGGCATAAAGTTGAACACATTAAAGATTCTCATTTCTTTTCTCTATTTAATCTGCACCCATTTCAGCACAATTCATTTTCATTAAACTCCTCCTTCAGACACTGATGGATCTGTCACTTCTCTTATTATAAATGCCACTCGTTCCATGGTAGGGCGCCCTTGCTTTTCAAAATGGTAGCAATTGCTCCCACTGGATAATTCATCTTTACGCAAATGACCTGATAAAAACTGTGAGTTAAACATCATTTATGAGAAGTTGATTTGGTTTTGTCATCAGTGTCTGATTAATGACTAATCCTTAACTGTATGCTAAGATGTTCTGCATGTAGTTATCCTTGTGCATGGGATATGTTTGTAATATTTATGCCTCTTCATAATGAAAGGCATTGTGGTCAAGCACTTCAAGCTTTTTATGTTATGGTAGCAATCAGCAGCCACCAAACTAATGTGACCAGTAGAGACAAATCAACAGACGAGAGTCTGTGATAGATTTTTATCCCAGCCATAGTGGAAGCTTTTACTTAACAGTTTAAAGAGCCAAAAATACAGCATGTTAACTTTAACACTACCTAGTTAACAGACATTGGCTCTAAAAGAAGATTTCTTAGGTTAGCAGAATGGGGTTCTTAAATGATAAAAGTGCTGAGAGCCTTCTCTCTGGCTAAATTCTCTCCTTGACAAGGTCTTACTCAAACTGCTCTTTTTTATTCATGCATCATCATCTATTTTACCTTTCGAAATGTACTGGACTGGGTGTTTGGTTTATCTGTATTCCTTTAGAGCTGCATGCACATATTGGTTACAATCAGAAATGAGAATAGACAATTCTCTGAGACATCTATACTTCTCAATGTCTTTGTTATTGGTGTGCTCCTATATTGGTTCTCTTGGGGAAGTGGAACAACTATGACACTAGAAAAAAATCTGTTAATTGTTTCATTTAATATGAACATGCTCTGACCTGGTGGTGCTAAAATTTAATTTATGTTTATGTTCAAATTTCTGTTAACTCTTTCTTAGGCTTTGGTATTTCTGTTAAACATCTCAATGACTTATTTTCTAAACATGCGTTTTACATAATAAGCAGCAGGGTTACATGGATCCGGGATCTGCCTCAGCTGTATCAAGTGTAAGTCATGACTTATCACTTTGTAGCAACGTGGACAGAGGAACCATGTGGGGACTCCATGCAGACAGTGATCTCTGGGGAAATGAAACCGGGATTATGCAGCTGTAATGTATCAGCACTTTCCAGTGTGTCACCGTGTTTTCATTGTAATTATTAGCTGTACTGCATTTTCTTTTTAGATGATGATTTTTTTTCCTCCTTAGAAATCTGCTTAAATGTAAGTTGTCACACTTGACAGCTTAATTTAGTATTCTTTTCCTCATGTTTGCTGCCTTGTTTAAAGCTGATTTCTGTATAAAATTGATTTCTCTTTAGTTTTGCCAGTTTTTATTGTGTATTTTATAAATAATAATACAAATTAAGATTATAATGATGTGTTGTGATCTGCATTATTGTCTTTGGGAGTTAAAATATCCCAATGCTATAGCTGTGTAATTGTAGTTTAGAGAAGATAAATGTTAAGGCTAATCTTTTACACAAAGTAACCTATAAAAATCTATATACTGAAACAACATGGGTCGCTCTCATCATTCCCCATAACTTGTGCAATGCCTGATTTGATCTGCGTAGCAACCAAGAGTAAATTGTAAATGCCAGACCCCAAAGCTCCTTGTATTTTTAAGTACATATGCCCCTACTACAAAAAGACACAGGCAAAAAAAAAGATTCAGGAGATGTAATCAAAATACAAAGGAAAAGTTGTTTACTCTGAATTCAGAATAAACTAATGCCAATATGCTAATTCTTAAAGCCTGAAGTACACTTAACTCTTTGAGGGAGGCATATTTTTCTCCAAAAAAACACAGCTTTCTGAAAAGCACACAAAGCAATGGTTTCACACAGAAAGCAACATAACACGTCTGTTGTTGCATGTGTTGGCCGCCAATTCAGCAGGAATGTGTGGCAGGCTGGCTGCCAGGCTGTCTTTGTGTGGTGGGGAGCAACAGAGGAAGTTGTGGTCACAGTGGATCACAATCTGGTTTGTGCCTCTTGTTGTTGGAAGTGGCGGTCCTCCCAGGCAAACATTCCCATTGGTGCGTCAGCTACACAAACCTGTTCAGCACCGTGATCAGCTGGGGACCGATCACCTGATGGTTGGTAGCTCACATTCGTTTTCCATCACTTGTATCAAAATTAGAGTCTGACAATTCAGAGTCCAATTCAGTGATAATATGCAAAACGTCGTCCACCAAGTATTTTGCTTTATGCATTCGCTTCAATCTCTCACCAATGTCGATGCTACTTTTGCTGATGTTTGCCCCTTGCTTCTTAAACAAGCACAGAGAATTTTAGCCATTGAAGCTAACTTTCGATGTAGCAAAGAGAGTTCAACTAAAATATAATAGCGGGTTTTGTCACCATTTACAGTTGATTACCACTGTCAACCCCTCCTTTTGACAAAAGTCAACATCCACCCTGAAAGAGTTAATACCTTACCAACTATATTTTAAATATCGACAAAGTTGGATGAGGGTATGCGCATCTTGCCAACTTATAAATCATTGTGCCAGTGATGTCATGCAGTGTGAACTCTGGGACTCTGTCTCCTGCAATCTGTCAACGCATTTTCACAACAAACACACAGCATAGCGCTGGCACCTACAAGAAAAGCAAAACGGCATAGCAGCAGAAAAAAATCATAATAAAACTAATTATTTAAACCTCTTGTGCTACCACCTGGCAAGAATTTTGGTTGTCCATGACAACAGTGGAGCTTTGTTGCCAAAAACAATATTGTAGCTGTCATCCAAAAACACATAAAAGGGTTGTACCCACAAATAAACAAAATGGTGAAGTGAAAGTAAATAATGTAAAAAAATGCTGTTAAAAATTAATAAGTATAAAATGAAAAAATAAGAGTAACAAAAGTGTAGAAATTATGACTACAATGTCCAAATTCCCTAATTCATAAAAAACATTATTTGAAATGGCTAATTAAACTTTTACACAAATAATGCACAAAAACACCATTCTCACCTTTCTATACCTCTCACCAACTCCTCTGCTTGACCTTGAAATTCTTCTTCCACTTAAATTGTTGGCAAATGCTAATTTCTAAAAAATAATACAGTGATCCCTTGCTACATCGCGCTTCGACTATGGCGGCTTCACTCCATCGTGGATTTTATATGTAAACATATCTAAATATATATCACGGAATTTTTGCTGATTCGCGGATTTCTGCGGGCAATGGGTCTTTTAATTTATGGTACATGCTTCCTCAGTTGGTTTGCCCAGTTGATTTCATACAAGAGACGCTATTGGCAGATGGCTGAGAAGCTACCCAATCAGAGCACGTATTACGTATTAAATAAAACTCCTCAATGATATACGATATGCTTCCCGCACGGTGCTTCGCATATTTAAAAGCCCGAACAGCACATATTGATTTTTGATTGTTTGCTTTTCTCTCTCTCTCTATCTCTCTGACATTCTCTGCTCCAGACGGAGGGGGTGTGAGCAGAGGGGCTACTCGCACACTGGCCTAGAGCATACGGACACTCCTCTAAAAAATGCTGAAAGACTACCTTCACATTGCTCCCTTCCTTGCAGCTGCTTTGTCGGGTGGTGCTTCGCATACTTAAAAGCCCGAAAAGCACCTATTGATTTTTGATTGTTTGCTTTTCTCTCTCTGTCTCTCTCTCTCTCTCTCTCTGACATTCTCTGCTCCCAACGTGCTTTCCTTTGAAGAGGAAGATATGTTTGAATTCTGTTAATTGTGAGACGGAACTGTCATCTCTGTCTTATCATGGAGCACAGTTTAAACTTTTGAAAAAAAGACAAATGTTTGTTTGCAGTGTTTTAAAGTCACTGTCTCTACAACCTCCTGTGTTTCTGTGCAAATCTGTGACCCAAGCGTGACAATATAAAAATAACAATATAAACGTATGGTTTTTACTTCACAGATTTTCACCTTTTGCGGGGGGTTCTGGAACGCAACACCCACGATCAAGGAGGGATTACTGGTAATATGATATTTGTAACGTCTAATATGTCTTATTTTCTCTTATTTTGTCTAATATATTGGGTACTACGAGTGTAATGGTGACTAAAGGGTGTTATTTCATGTCTAGAGGGCTCTTTAAATGTTAAAAAACATATTTTGAAGGTCGTAAACAGGCTTTCTATGCTCCAACTGCGAAAATATTCGATTTATAAATAAAGAATCCTACTTTGCGGAAATTCATTTATTGCGGTAGAGTCTGGAACTGATTAACCGTGATAAACGAGGGCCAACTGTATTGTCGATTTCCTTACGATTCAGTTTTTTTTCTGCCATAGAGAGAGACAGAAAGAGAGGTTAGGAGCACGTGCTGATACAGTGCATTGCCGCACCCACCACACAACAAACCAACTCAGAATCCAGATTAGGACCCGAGTGAAGACATGCAACGGGTGATACCTCAGCACCATACTAGTTCAGATGTAGTGGAACAGTGTGAGGTTTTTTTTATGGTGGCTGGAGTGTCAATTCTGCCACCAACTCCCAAGTTTTTCCCTGCATTTTGGAGGGCCTCCATGCAGAGATGGATGCAGATTAACATCATACCCAGGACTTCTGCTATAGTATAGAAAATAATTCCACTTCTTGTTTGTGCTTGATATTTGAAAGGGCTTCGTAGTGATAATTGTTATTGCTTCAGGCATCCATCCATCATTCCTACTGTGGTTACTGTCACTACCTATATGGACTTTTCCGATTCTCTGTCTGTCCACATGAATTTTCCTTGGGTATTTCAGTTTCTTTCCACATCCCATAAGCTTGCAATTAGGTTAATTGGTGTTTGCATTTTCACCCATTGTGGGCATGCTTTGGGTTGAAATGGCTTTTTATCCAGGAGTGGTTTGTGCCCAGTCCTGCTGGAATGGGCTATAACATTCCCTGGCTTTTAATAGAAAAGAAAATTGATATATAGTAATTGCATCATGTAATAATTAGTTCTGGAATCACGCTTTATATTGATTTATGTTAATTTCAGCATTTTATATTTTTGTCAATGTTTTATAATTAAAACAAGACTTAAAAAGGAAGGCGGAGATGACATGCTGACCCAGGTATTGTTCACATGATTTCCTTTTTAGGGACTCAGCAGTAATTAAATGACTTACACCATGTCATCTGTCACACCGTAGATATCACTTTAACTAACCTTTCGCTTTCCAAGTTCAATTGTAACAAAAAGGTTGTAAAAGAAAGTGATATTTAATAGTCTGCTCCATTCTTAGGGACCACCATTAGATATTGTCATCAGTATGGTCAACATCTGTTGTCTCACTTTGACATCTGTCTTTTTGAAACTCTTATATTTCATAGATAAGTAATACATCAGCACAAGAGATTCACATTAAAAAGATTCTCCTAAATATTGAGAATTAAAGGAGTAAATTAATAAGGGGACACATAAAGTCTGTATTAGATTATTTAGTGGAAACACTTTTATGTTTATACAGATTAATTCCATATACATAACATTTATAAATAAATAACATGTTGTTTCTTTCCTAGGCAGATATTTACTTTTGTCTTTTGATGACTTGTCTCTCCATACCTTATTTAAACATGCTTTCTTCTGTATTTGGTAGCAGGTTCCCCTTCTCTGAAGGCCCAGATAAACCATATAGGCAATCATGTGAGTGCCCAAGGGCACAAAAACCTGGAGGATATAGGTGCCAAATAACATAAAAATGAAACTCTGGACTTAATGCCTTACAAGCACCTTAATGCTTGCATCAATGCACTGGTGTGATCACAAAAACAAACACACAAACAAAACAACAATAAAATTAAATAAAATCTCTTGCAAATAAAAAAAAAACCTTGAGATCCTACGTGGATGGTAGCTTTGACAGTGGGCATACAGTATGCAGTTTTTCTCTGGTTACAACATTGAGAAATTGGGTGTCCTCTCACACTTGATCACTCATTTATTTTGATAACTGAGTTGGTTTTGAACAATTGTGCGTGATTGTTCAGCAAGATCAATAGGTGAAACTTTACAGTGCAATCTGACAGTGTGGTGTATGATGTGGCCATTTTGTTGTATCCCTGTATTAACACTAGACTTAATATAGTTAAGCTTGCTTTCAGTATTCACTTAATTAGTTTTCATTTCATGACTAGCAGACACATTGTTTATGCTAATCAATAAAAAACATAAAAGCATAAACATGCAATGCTACCAGAAATGTGTAACATTTGTAGCTACTGGGCAATAAGCCTTAGTATTTCTTCTTTAAGGCCAGATTACGATATTTCTCAGAAGAAATATAATGATTTGTTTTCATGCCACAACTTCAACTTACAAAAGGCCTGTTTCAATTTGTGCATTGCTTTTGATTAAAAACCCTTCAAAACTTTGTAACAGTACAAGATTACAGATCAAAGCATTGCACTTACATTTGATTGAAGCTACCATCTTTTACAGGATGTCCATCAGGAGAAATTATATTTATGCCCAACATTCCCAATATTCCTACTAATTACCTGTTTCAAATAAAAACAATACAGTTTCTTGAAAAATTTTGTTTTGCAATAACAATCTGTAAAACCCAAGGAAAAGCAGGAATTCATCTATGGCAAGAATGTTGGGCAATTGTATGCAGCATGTTCAAGAGTAGGGAGCTCCAGTGAACTAATAATAGTACTTAGTGACATAATAATTTTGATTTATTTGATTAACTGATGGCACTATAACTGTTGTTTTAGAAAATTTCTCGTTCTTCTATAAACAGTATCTTCTTGTCTTTGCAAAAGCAAAGATGTCACGTGAGGAACATGTTGAGTTTAATTATTTTGAAGCCAAAGTTGAGCAGAGATCCCTATGTGGTCAGTTCCTTTAAGTGGACCACATTTCTAGCTGGGTCTCATAAGTCTACACCCAGTGGCAATAATGACTCAATAAACCTATAACCATTTATCTAAGACGGGATATGTTAAATATGTCAGGTCATTGTTTTCGATAGCTAGCTAGCCACACGCGTGGTTAGGGGACAGCCAACAGCCTCAACAAATCGCGACAAAATGAGAAATGCGGGTTTGAAATGGAGCACTAATAACTCTCTCCCTTATTCAACCGAAAACCAGAGGACTAAATATCTTAGCTTTCAGAAGTCCATCTGGCTGAAGTCCTCTTCGACTCATACAAGACGACTCCACTTCCACAATCCGCAATTCCACAAGGAGTGCTTCTCCTTCCATCTCAACCTGATTACCTGGTCCACCTGGTTCGGCTTCTAATTACATCGTTCATCATTTCTTGTTGTATACATCACTTCCTGCCATTTCTACATAAAAGACCCATCATTTCCTTGCTCCATTGTCCCCATATGTCTCATTCTTGCTGTATCAGTCGGAATAGGCTACTTGGACCTTTTGACACTATATGGGGAATTCCCCCAAATCTTTTCATGTGTTTCCTCTCTTTTTTATCATTACGATAGATAGATATATCTCATTATGCTCACTACCTGGTGCTCTTTTTTAATATTCAGCCTGACAATTTGCTGGAAGTCATCAACTGAACATCAACATATCTCTTTAGAATACGGTCATTTGTAGTACAAATGCAACAATACAATAAACAGCAGATGGCTTATGTCAATGCAATGTAATCCTGACTCCTTGTACTATTTTACATACACCACCATAATAGTCAGTCAGTCATTTTCCAACCCGCTATATCCTAACACAGGGTCAAGGGGGGTCTGCTGAAGCCAATCCCAGCCAGCACAGGGCACAAGGCAGGAACAAATCCCAGGCAGGGCGCCAACACACCACAGGGCACGCACCCACACACCAAGCACACACTAGGGACAATTTAGGATCGCCAATGCACCTAACCTGCATGTCTTTGGACTGTGGGAGGAAACCGGAGTACCCGGAGGAAACCCACGCAGACACGGGGAGAACATGCAAACTCCATGTAGGGAGGACCCGGTAAGAGAACCCAGGTCCCCATACTGTGAGGCAGCTGTGCTACCACTGTGCCATCATGCCACCCCACACCATAATAGATTTAATCAAAATTTAATTTTGAGCTTAATATGTTTTGGAATTGTAAGGAATTGTATTGAAGTGGTCAGATGTGCAGCTTACCAGTCCTACAATAACTTATTTCAGAGATGGCTTTAAGACTCTGGCCTGATGTTGCCAGTTCAACCGTACCTACCCACATCACACAAATAATCTTCAAACGAATAACTGATAGTAAATATGAATGAGTAATACAAGAAAAAAACAGTAATTAAGTTGAATGTAATTAGCATAAATACAAGTAACATAACCAACAAACCCTGCCCAAATATGGCTATGGCAATTGCAGGTGACACTGCAGTTAAAACATTCACCAAATGACATGGGCCTGCTCTGTTTCTTTCCTGATGTTTCATCTAGGAGTTCTTTTAAAGAAACTCTCCCTACAAACTGTGCTGGCCCCAATGGGCCAAAACAAGAGTGGAGTCCAATTTGTCATGTAAATACAATGCTTTTCTTCTGGATTTTGTGAAATTTGCACGTTTTCCCAATGTCAATGTGGTTTTTCCTCCTGGCACTCTGGTTTTCCACTCACATTCTAAAGATGTGTGTGTGTGAGACCAACATGATACTACACAACTTTTTTCTGTTGTTGTCCTCATTTACATAATCTTAGAGGGTCATGGACAGTTGCGGCACGTACCAATGACTACTGGTCATTTAGTGTGACTTCACTGGTGACTCGGTCAGAGCAGTCTTTGACTAGCCATAACAAAATTAGATAGAATTGCCTTAAGTCATAGGGGTGGACGGTGTGTGTGTGTGTGTGTGCGTGTGTGTGTGTGTGTGTGTAAGAATGGATAACCTAATGACTGCTCAGCTGGGACTACAATACATACAATGTGCCCACAAGAAAAGAAGAAATTTCTTCTTGAACTTTAAAAACAGAAAACAGGCTAGTCTTTTCAGTGTCTCAATTTTATTACACCATGTTAGAACAGAAGAAGAAAAAAATCCAGTTTTACTTCTCACATCTTTAAAACATTCATACAGCCAACAACACTATCAGATAACAAATTTGCTAGCTGTCAAAATGTAGTCAATTTGCAATACTTTGGAAGTATGAAACTGTGGTAAGGGAGTCATGTAATCCATAATGTGATTCATAGTTGTGAAATTTGACCCTCTCAAGGTAACAAGATCCAGCAACTGCAATCATTAAGTGCGACATGTTTGGTGACTCCAATTTTTATACAAGTAATGTGACTCTCATCTAAGATTAAGTGGTAACTCTAAACTGGATGGTTCCTGCATTGTGCCCAGTGCTACTCCAACAATTGTCTGGATAAGCAGGTAAGAAAATGGGCAGATGGATGCCACAAATTGCTCTTTAAATTCATCCCTTATGTCATTTAAACATGCGCTTTCAACATCTACACAGATTTTTTTTTTTTATGGCAATACATGATATTTACTTAGAATAAGTGTAGAATTTTCATCAAGTTGTTGTATTCAGCAATCTGTCTGCAAGGTTTCAGAAACTGGGGAGCTTAATTGACAAACTGAAATGAGGTGGGGTACATTGGGTAAGCTGATATGTGTTTTTTATTATATAATCAGAATTTCTCTATTCTAATATATTGTTGTTCATCATGGCACTGGAGAGTGGGGACTTACAAGTAAGAATTTGTTTGTACTCTGAACACGTGAAAATACTATTACTATTACTACTACTACTATAAAATGAATTTACGGTATATCCATCAAATGCTAATATATGTGGAATTTAGTCGTTTAATATTTTTAATATGCAGCATATAAATGGCTGTATACAAGTAATAGAGTTATTGAATTAATTCCTGCAGTTAATCATTGTTTCTATTCCTTGCTCATGGCCATTCTCTCTCAAGATGCATATGGAAAAGCTGAAATACTAATTATTTTAATATTTGCTGATGAGTATGTAAGTGCATGTATAAAAATATTTTCCCACAGAACACTAGTTTAAAATCATATAGAACTTTACCAGTTTTCAGCAAGTTTCAAAAGATTTTTGAGTAGTATGTAATGCTCTTGAACACAGAAAATAAATTATAAACCCAGATTACTAAAATTAGATGGATTATATCAAAATAATAAGCATAAGAAAGGATACCACAATAGTGAAGTCAGTGGATTAAAATAAAATTATGAAATAATAAATGCTCTGTCCTCCCCAGTGCCCTAACTAACAGCCAAAAAATCCAGAACTAGATAATGGGTTGCCTATGTATTTCCACATCCATCCAATATCAACACACTCTTTTTTCTCACCTCTAGCGTCTTTTCCTAAACAAATCACATCTCTGTGCCTCTCACAATTGTCCAGGAACCCTCCTGAGTTAAATGGTGTTCTGGTCAAGAGCTCCTTTTAGGCCTAAACCCATAAATAAGAAACTCTTCTGGTCCCCAGATTAACCTGTCTCTTGGTGAGGGACATCAGGTCAGAGCTGCCTCAAGTGGAACCTGCTATCTTTTCAAGTCTGCAGGAGTCGGTCCACAATGTACTCAGCTCAAGGCCTTCTACTACCCTCAACAGTGATTACTCCCTTAATTTGGTCAAGTAGGAAAGGTAGAAATTCCTTGGAAGAATCTGTGCTGCAAGTCAACAGATGTGAGGATATATCCAGCTTGAGTTATAATAGTTATCTCAACCAGCAACTTTTTGGACGAAAAGGAGGATAAATTGATAGATGGCGAAGTTTCACCACCATTTTTTCTGTAACTGTCTGTTTTATTATTCCATCTAAAGATTCTTTGATTGTTTCCTGCAGACCTTGAATAATGTAGCGCAAGCACAGTATGGTACACAAGATTAAAAGATACTCATATGAAAATAAAGAAAACAAAGTTTATTTTCACGGTAGCCTTCTCATTTGTAAAATTTTAGTTTGATGATGAAGGAATTGAAACATACACTGTATATTGCTGCTTAAATTTTCAATACATTGTATAACACTGTAGAATTTAAATAGTACTATACAATATTGCAACTAATGCAGCTTTCCTTGAACTTACAGCCATTTTTGGAACTTGCAGTTTAGTTGCATGTAAGTGTCAATTTTCAATGATTAGACATTTAATAGTGCACCTTGGTGAATGACTTGAGCGATAACTCATTGTACTGCTACAAGGCATCCTGTGGAACAATGTGCTGAAATGGCTGTATTAGATGAGTTCATAGTTTGGGAAATATACTTCTGAGTGCTCATTATTCTTTAATTTGATTTTTTTAGTGTTTCATGATATGATTTGTGTCAGTGTTGACTGACTGGATTAGCACATGCTAATGGTTTAGAGAGTAGAGAGTTTTGGTGATTCATTATTTTCAGCTTTTTAAGCCAAGCACAGCTCCACATAGTGTTAGAATTGTGTCAAACTGTATTATTCTCATTGATTGTGTGCAGGTTTGGAATCTGTTCAATGTGTAAATGCTCATTTAGAAAAATTGGAAAATGTAAATGTTGAAAAATACCACCTTCAGCCTAACAGTGGGCAGTGGCAGCATTCTGCCATAAAGTAGAGGACACCTTTATGGAAGAGTTTGCTGAAATGTCTCATTTACTAAAATGCATGGTTTAGGAAATACTGTATATATTCATAACATAACATAAAAATCTTAAATCTACTTAACTCATTTAAAGGCGATGAGGGGCTAGAGCCTACCCAGGCAGCAATAGTAACAAAGTTGGAACTACTGATGGATGGCATCCTAGTCTATCAGACCACACATATGTAATGTTCACTATTCAACAATTAACACATTTTATTGAACATCTGGTGTATGTTGGTTGACTAAACTTGACTGTGGTGTTTACATTTGTTAGTGAAGGAGGGTAAATTCAGATTTGTAACAGTACTTGCTTGTTTATTCAAAGGCAAAGAGATTGCCATTTGGACATATAATGCTGGAAAACTGTGGTACACACCAGCGTTTAACTTTTTTAATTAAATGTTGATTTATTCCAAAAATATGCATTGCAGAGGAAATATTATAAAATAATCTGCCAATCAAACATATGTGTGATCTCAAATATCATCGAAATAACACTAAAACTCCCACCCTCATCCACAACTGAGTAATAAAAAAAGAGTGAAACTGAGTTATACAACTTCTTATTAATTAAACCATACCAGTTCAACAATAATACAAGCAGGAGCTCACCAGAGTCATTTTAGAAGAATATTAATGAAATTGTACAACAGCTGTGCACAGGTCCTTTCAAGGAAAATTAGATTTTTTTCTAGTTTCTTATAATACAAAATACCATTTGTATTACCATGAGTTATAGACAGTTAATTCAGGATCTTCCAATTGAGCAGAGTTAGTTGACACACTAACAGTATAGTGTGAATGTAATAGTGGTCGGTTTATCACTAGATAGTATATGCATATCTGAAATATATCTAAACATTGCTGTAAGAGGGTTTCCCAAAACATATGCCCAATGCGAGGTCAGAACTACCTGGCGTTATTCAGAATTACAGTCTAATCCCAGGTATATTATAGAGAATTTCAATTTGGAGAGAGTATATGGTGTACAATTTTCAGGTGAATTACAGAAAGTTTTGCCCAAACTGAAGTAAAATAAAGGCTGTGAATTATCTAATTCTACCTCTTATCTAAGATATTGATGATCCCTTTCTTAGCGTTACGACAATATTTAATAAGGTCTGGAAATGATGCCAATATTCTTCTCCTTATTAGTTAAAATATTTCTGACTGTTTGAATTGGTAGTTGATTAGGGAAAGCACCTGCTTTTTCTTGATAAACTCTGAAGCATACATTCTTGAAATTAATCTAAGTAAGTTTACTGCATGTGATAAGACAGAGTTTGTATCCAAACCAAGGTGCTTTGCTCCAAATGCTGCCTAGATATGTTTGGACTCTGTCTGGTTCTACTATATATTAATTCAATTCAGTTTACTTTTGTATTGCGCTCTTTACTAAGTGCAGGTGCAAGGCACTGTGACAGTTCTCAGGTAACAGGCAAGTATAGATTTTACAAATTACTAAATACACATTTAGTACACATAAAGCAGAGATTTGTTTAAACACACTGAAAACAAAGTAGAGTCTGATTAACAGAAATTGAAACCAAAAGTATCTGTCTATTAATTAATTGTTCAACTATGGCCAGTTGGCCAGCATTAGAAAAGATAGGGTATGTAAGGTTATTTAAATTATACTTGAAATCTCACTTATCTTTACAATTTAAATCTTCCATACCTATAATTATATAGTGTACTTTGAAGCACTAATAATAATAATTGAGTAACTGATTGAAAGAACTGACACACTGATGGTTATAAAGGCACTCAGTGGTTGAATTTGGGACATACTGTAGTATACAAAACACTGTCATGGTCATTTGTCCACTCATAGCAGAAGTGACATTTTTTGGGCATTTCTTATTTTATACTCCAGGCATCGCATTAGTGAAGGTTTCATGACAGCAGACTAGATGCCCTAGGAGGACTTTGATTTTGATGCCAAGTATATAGACACAAAAATGCCAGGAGTGTCTTGTGACCTACAGGGAAAGCTCATCCATCAAAAGAAAAGCTTTTGAAAGCCAATACATAACTGGGAAGGGTGGCTGATATATTTTAACGTCTTGAAATACACTACCTATAAAAAGTATTCACCCCCTTGGAGGTTTTCGCATTTTATTGTTGTACAACATTGAATCACGGTAGATTTAATTTTTTTTTGACACTGATCAACAGAAAAGGACTATTTAATGTTAAAGCGATGACAGCTCTCAGTAAAGTGATCTAAATTAATTACAAATATAAAACATTAAATACTGCAGTGGGCTGGTGCCCTGCCCGGTGTTTGTTTCCTGCCTTGCGCCCTGTGTTGGCTGGGTTTGGCTCCAGCAGACCCCCATGACCCTGTAGTTAGGATATAGCGGGTTGGATAATGGATGGATGGATGGACTTCTAAAAATTTAGGCAACTTTACATCCTTTGAGGTATTCATTTTAAATATTAAAACAGATTCCAACACAATTATAGTGCTAGTCTACAGACCACCAGGGCCATATTCATTGTTCATGACTGAATTTAGCAACCTTCTGTCTGATTTGGCCATAAATTATGATCACGTAGTTCTGATGGGGAATTTTAATGTACACATTGATGTGGAAACTGACACTTTTAGCAAATGTTTTACTTATTTGTTAAATTCAGTAGGATTTTGTCAGATTGTCAAAGGTCCAACTCATAATCATAACCACACAATAGATTTAATTATAACTTACAAAGTTGAAATTCAAAATTTAAATATTACTCCATTAAATGTAGTTATTTCCGATCACTTCTTAATTACATTTGATTTAGTTCTGCCTGTGCCAACGCACTCACAGATTAAAACAAAGACAGTGCGACATCTAGATTGTAATTCTGCTTCAAAATTTATAGATACCTTGAGTAAGTCGAGTGTAATTGTGGAAAACCATTTAGATCAGTTAACATCAAATGTAAACATGGAAAACAATTTAGATCAGCTAATATCACATTATAATGTGACCTTGAGAGATGCTCTGGACACAGTGGCTCCCATTAAAACAAAAGTGATCAAAGCACATAGAAACTCTCCCTGGTTTAATGAAAATACTCGAGCTCTTAAATTAGAGTGTCGAAAACTGGAGCGCAGATGGAGAACAACAAAGCTACATGTTTTTCAAATTGCATGGACAGAGAGTGTTAATAAATATAAAAAAGCCCTCTTTAAAGCTCGCTCAGAATACTATTCTACATTAATAGATAGCAATAATAAAAATCCTCGGGTACTGTTTAGAACAGTGGCTAAATTAACAAATGGCAATTCAGATCAACAGTGCAAAATACCAACAGATATTAGCAGTACAGACTTTATGAACTTCTTCAATGAGAAAATTAAAAATATAAGATCCCAGATCTCAGCATCACAGTACAAACCAAATACTAGCTTAGCAGACCCTGCCGCACATTGCATGCAGCACTTTAGTAATTTTAATCCTGTAACTGAGCAGGAAGTCTTAACTTTAATTACTAAAATGAAGCCCTCTACTTGTTCCCTAGATCCAGTGCCAACAAAACTAGTAAAAAGTACAATGGATGTTCTTGCAGCACCTATTCTAACCGTTATCAATAGTTCATTACTGCATGGCACCGTACCTGATGCACTAAAAGTGTCAGTCATTAAACCTTTACTTAAAAAGTCAGACCTAGACCCACACATACTAAATAATTATAGGCCTGTTTCAAATTTACCATTTCTCTCTAAAATACTAGAAAAAGTAGTCGCCCGTCAGCTTCAGTCACACCTTACGAATTACAATTTATTTGAGAAATTCCAGTCTGGTTTTCGCACTGGTCATAGTACAGAAACTGCACTAACACGGGTTGTAAATGACATTCTGATATCCTCTGATGAAGGAAACTCCACTGTAATTATGTTGTTAGACTTAAGTGCAGCATTTGACACCATTGACCATTCTATTTTACTGCACAGGCTAGAAAACGATGTTGGGCTTACAGGCCCCGTGCTCGCTTGGTTCAGTTCTTATTTATCAAATCGATTCCAATATGTACAGAAATGTGCGGATAGTACTCCTTCATTATACACAGAAGTTCAATATGGTGTCCCGCAGGGCTCAGTACTGGGACCTTTACTGTTTTCACTTTACATGCTTCCACTGGGATCTCTCATTAGGAAACATAATGTTAATTTTCACTCGTATGCAGATGACACCCAGTTATACCTTTCATTTAAATCAAATGAAGTTTCTCCGATGTTGTCTTTAATTAGTTGTGTTAGTGAATTATATAGTGAATTATATAAAAAAATCTTGGGACGAGGCAAGACTTTTTCAGAGAGATGAGACGAGACATGAGAATCTGTGGTCCTGCAACAATTAAAGCTACTACAAGTTTAATTTCAAAGAAACCACAATTTGGTCAGGTTTATAGTTATGATCACGGAGAAGCGATGCAACATTGAATCAAAAGAGTTAAACGATCGGACGTATTAGAAATTCTACAGCCAATAATGGATACAAATCTATACGTCCAAATGCAGATAACATTAGACAACAAAGGAGATTTTGATATACCATTTGTATTAAAATGTTAACAGTTTCCCGTTAGAATAGCTATTGCAAAGACAATTAACAAATCTCAGAGCCAAACATTCGAAAATGTCATTTTATTTAATAGAGAGAAAGAAATGAAATTCAATCACGGGCAGTTATACATTGTGTTGATGCATATGTCACAATTCCCATGAAAATAAGAATCTGTTTAAACTGTACATCCGCATCTCCATATGCGAGCGGCAGAACTGCAAAGAGGCTAGCGTGTAGTGCAGGCCGGGGGGTTAGCGAACGAAGCGAGTAGGGGTCAAAGCCCCCTAGTAATATAAAAGGAAAAATATCTTTTCATTTATACATATGAGTGAGCGGAGACTGCAATAGACTATCATCCTATATAGAAGGCTGCTGGGACAGACTTAGGTTCCCAGTAACTCAAAATTAGTTTAAGAGCTTGTGAAAAAACTTATGTTCTATTATGTTAGTTTCACAAAGATGAAAAATATTCACACATGTACTCTAAGGGAATCCAGTGTATTATTAATACTCTTTTCCAGGTTTTAGATATTATTATGTATAGCCTATAGGCTGGATCTGTTATTTTTGGTACACAAGTTCATTAGGTTAACTGGGAAATGAGACCAATGAATGTGTTCTGACTATCTATGAAAACAGCAACTGCCTGCAGCGGTCTGCTAATTAATTACATCTTAAAGTATCAAAACTATCGTTCATTTTGAATTATTACTGCAGCAAACATTCCAGGGGCAATGTGCTGACAAAGGGTATAGGAGAGCAAAATGTTACCATTTTTACAACTGAATATACTATACATTGTTCCAAATCATGTACAAAGTCAATTTTGCAAATTAATCTTATTAAAATGCAAAAAACTGCTTACTCTAGCCAAGACAATCTATACTAAAATGATCAGCATTGTTTTAAATGCTGAGACATATGACTCTGTCCCTTACTACAGTATACTTTGCTGGCACATCATGGAAAATGTAAGGTCTCTGCAGCTGTCTGCAATAATTTTGAGGTAGCTTTGTATCATGTTGCACCTACAGTATAATCAATAATAAACATTTTATTATAGTAAATGATAGATAAACATATTAAAGAAGAACATTTACATTTCTTCTATGCTATTTGCTAAATATCTGCACATTTGAAATAAGGTATCTGCATGAGAATATAAATGCACAATTATAATACTTGCCTTTGGTACTAATGACACTCTAAGTGCATTCACTTAGATGAAATGAAGTATTATTCCTGTCATGGTTTTTCTTTACCACATACAGTGTGCACTCTTTATTTGCTTTCAGTTGCACTATGTGAATTATTTATTCATGAAATACATTAACATTATGATCTTATAAGAAAAAGCTAAAAATATGGGTCAGTGACAGTTTGAGATAACAGGCAGTACTCTGCGTTTTTGCAGCTGAAAAAAAAATCCACTATTGTAAAAGGAAGCAGTTCAGATTCAGTTTTTTCACACTCTGCTGTGCTTTGTATGAGAAGAATTTCAACTCATTTATTGAGAACATGATGGTTTCATACTGAATACTGATAGTAACAACAACATTTACTGCACTTGTGTAGCATAGTTTCATAAAGAAGTATGAAGTGTGGCCCAAAGTTCTTTATAAATAATAATAGAGAAATCAAGAATAATGCAAGACTAGTGAAATGCAGTTTGCTTATATTTTACCAAATACCATACCATACCATTTCCTAAGCCTACTTAATCCTGAGCAGGATCACAGGGGGCTGCAGCCCATCTCAACAAGCACAGGGCACAAGGCAGGATCAGTACCAGGACTGGGTGCCAGCTCATTGCGGGGTGAACTCACTCACACACTTGGACCAAATTAGTATCAACAGTCTGCCTAACCGGCCATGTCTTTGGACTATGGGAAGAAACCTGTGAACCCAGAGGAAATCCATGAAGGCAAAGGAGAACATGCCATCTCCATGCAGGGAGGACCCGGGGCACAACCCTGGTTTCTTTAAGCCAAGGCATCAGCACTACTACTTCACCACCATGACACCCTTTTTCAAATACACTAATACTTAAATATTTGTCATAGGGTGACAATAGCCAATTTAGTGACACATCTTTGTAATGTGATAGGGCATTGACATATACAGGCATAACAGAAGTAGAAAAAGAATACATTTAACAATACAGTGACCAGGATGTGATTTACTGTAGCAACACTTGTCTTGTTTTTTGATACCTCTAAAAGTTCTAGTAAATACTTACTGTATAGGAAAACTATTATGCATTTGTTTGCAGCAGTCTGTTTTTGGAGAAAATCAGAGCTAATATAATAAAGATTTAATACCCTAATTGTTTGTAAACTGGAAATTTCTTTTGAAATAATTAAGTAGCAATGTTGAACATTTTAGTGAATTCTTGCTTTAACAAAATTGTTTAAAAACAGACACTGAAATTCATGTATGTGCACTTAATTCATTTGTGTAATTTATTGTATATAATTAATGTAAATGGTACTATACACTATTACTGCAACGCAAGCTATTAAAAAGAATATATTATGACATCACAAATATACTCTACATTTTTTAAAACTCAATCTTATGTTTGTGGTCTCAGCGATTTAAATAGATTAGAATATGGATGGATGGATGAATGGGTGGATGGACTTGTGTGAGAAAGAATCCCATGCATTCCATGGATAAAAAGTGCAAACTCCACATAGACAGAGATAAGACTAGGATTAGTGAGGTAGAAGTACTAACCATTTGCTAACCAATTCTGCCAATGTGCTGCTAACAATAGAGAACTGTCATATAAAACTAAATTGAACAGGCAAAATTAGTGATTTTTTTACATTTTTATTGATTTACTTACACAAGAATAACATTGTGCAGCAATTACCTCAGTTAACTATTCTAATGTGATGCAGCAATACTCAGATAGTTAAAATCCTACCATCCATAACTTGTTATTGTATGAAATTTTCCAATGCTTACAGCAGCCACCTGCTATGGAAAGCTTTCTAATTTCACAGCTTCTTTGACCTCTGTGGACTGAGTATTTCCTAGATATTATAATTTCCCTCTAGATGCCATTAATGTTTAATTGCTGGTGTTGATATGGTTTATTAGAAAGTAAATAATACCCAGGAGATAGAACTAAACTAATGGGGTAAGAGAGAATCACCATTCGTAATCTCACAAAGTCTAGATCCAGAAATATTGTTTAAGCCATTCACCAACGCTGAATCATAAAACCAGTTGTTGTAGTCAATGATAATCTGCAACATCTTGGAATTCTTGCTACCTAATTTAATCTAGAAGAATATTTGTTTTGAGAATTTCATTCTCCACTCAGATAAACAGGACATGCCTGCCGTCATCTTTTATAGGTGGAGTAAGATGACACACACCATGAAATGGCCAGCGCTGGGCAAAACAACCAGTAAACAACATGGAAAAAAATTCACAAAATGGCAGAGAACATATCAAGAAATGTATTTAATATGATTCAATGATGTCATTGTTAAAATGGTAAATTATGAAATAGAAAAAAGCATGGGTATAAATGTTAAAGTTATTCTGTAAAAAAAAACAAGAATCTAGGTTTCTAATACTATACTGGGGTCGATGAATAAGTGTGGCTGTGTGTAAAACTGTGCCCCTTAATTCGACTGGTTTCCTGTTGGTTTTCTATCTGGCTTGACTGCCACTTCCCTGAACCATGAACTTGATTAGTCAGGTTTAACAGTAGATGGACAGAAATTAATTAGTATCAGTGGGTGTGGTTGTTTATATGAGAGTTCCTGGCATCATAGTAATTTTGGTTTCTGAACTCTGCCCAAAGCTTCTACATTAATTTCTGTACCGGCACAATCTTCTGTAAGGAAACAGTGGTTCTAGGGAAAAAAAATAATGAGTGAAGGATCCATACTAGGTTCAGATGAACGCAGAGGCAGGACTTTAATTAGATTGTTCTTGTTTGAGTATGTTCCCATCAAGAGGATTTGTGACAGGTGTCTGGTCACACTTACAGGTAATCTAACTTAGACACCGTTAAAATGTCTGACTACGCCACCCAGTTTTATTAAGAGACTGGGAACTCTTGAGAGTTACAGAAAATAGCACACAGGGTTCTTTAAATTGGGCGGTGAGTAAACACACAATGAAAGACACAACAGTAATTTCAGGAAAAGCAACAGTAACTTCTATTACACAAGACAATAATATGTACATTAAAAAGATAAATGAACATAAACAAAATCTATCAATATCAGGAACAAAATTTTTTTAGAAAGGAAAGCACACAGTCCACCCTCTAAAAGTCTATTAATAACAAGGATTGGAGGATACAACCTTTAATGGTGCAGAGTCCAGTTTGCGCACTGGTACCCCAACAACTAATCTTCCAACTGCCCATGGATACACTCTGTTCGCCAGACACTCTTTTCCCAACAGAAATTCTATCAAAATTTTGGAATCCCTGTCAGCGTCTCTTCGTCATTCCTGTTTTTCCACTCTGTGCTCCTTGTGTTGCTGTGATCTAGGCACGCCTTATTTCTCGTTTGCCAGTTTTGCTCATTTCTTTCATGCGGTTTCCCTCTCTTGCTGGACGCACAACTCGCGGGTCCTTATGGAGCTGTCTCTTCCTCCCTGGAAGTAAGTGTTGCCGTCCTTGTGCCTCACGTCGTGTCAGCCACGTACCCTTGTCTGCCTGCAAGCCCCTGTGCTCTCTCCGAGTGTCTTGGCAGCGTTCTCAGTGGACTGTCCCTCTCTTTGCCTTCTCCTGCCCAGAAGTTTAAATCTCCTTCAGTCCCTGCCATTATCAGTTCTGGACAATCGGATTAAACAATGGCACATCTAAATTTCCTGGGTTTAACAACTAATGAAAACACAAGTTAACAAAATGTATTGTTGCCAACTATCAATGAGTACACAGCTAATTAGAAACCAATATTCTCAGACATGTTAATTTCCAAGTCAGGTAAATATAAACATTTTCCAAGGAAGGAGCAGTTCTTTTATCACAATGTTATATTGTTTGTATGTTTAAGCAGTTAAAACTTCAAAGCGGTGATTCTTTTGCAAGACAGCATATATCCATATCTTGTAGACAGCCATCACAATAATCAGTAACAAGATAACCCAGGAAATTTGCCTTTTAACTTCTAGCCTCAGTCCAAACAATGGGTGTTTATTGCCTGTTCATCTGCTGGGTTTTAAATGTAATATTTACATCTTTCTTTTCCTAAGAGAGAAATGGAATGACCCAGTGTACAGTGACAGATTTTCTGAAAGTGATTTATTTAACCAGCAGTTAACCAAAAATGTATACAAAATACATATTATGAAGTATACCGGCCCGGACACACACAGGCAGACACTGGTTTAGCCATCACCCATGTTTATTTACACTATTTACAACTATTTATAAAAGCGAAGTGCACCGCCACCAAACCCCCCAAAGTCTAGGCTCTCAATAGCCACTTCCTTCACAAGTCCAGGCTCTCACTAGCCACTGTCTTCACACAAAACACACGGGCCTCTCCTTGCCTCCACTGCCACGACCTTGTCCTCCTCCTCACCCGACTCTAGCCTTGATTGCAGGGCGGCGGCTCCTTAAGTAGGTGGCTGATTGGTGACCACACCCAGCCACCTGCCACAATACTCCCCCGCTAGCTGGGACCTCCCGGTACCAGCGGACTAGTCCGACCAGTCAGAGGACGAAGACGCCTTGGCGCCAAGCCGACACATTGCAGGGTAGGGCCCGAGCCTGTAAAAAAAATAGAAAAACAAGGGGCGGAGACGTTGCCCTGACGCAGCCCCTCGGCTCGTCCTCTCTGCTGGGCCAATGTTCTCCGCTCCGATCGGCCCTCTGTTGCTCCCTCTTTTGGCTTCCTCCTGCGGTAAGTCCGCCTCCTGCACTGCGGGGTTTTTCTCTGACTCCGCAGAGGCGGGCCCTTTGCGGGACGCGCGCACCCAGCAACACGTCCGCCCTTGTCGGAGGAACTGGCTTCCCCAAGCCGCTTCCTCCGCCTACTTTGGGACGCCACGGCGGCTAGGATCTGCTCATTGTAAGAGCGCAGACCCGGCCCCGCTGGCGTCCGGAGCTTTACGGGGTCGGTCTCACCTACCTTCCCCGCTGTACCTCTCTGTCCAGGAGCTCCTGCAGTGCGCCGATCCTCACTTGCCTGCGGCTCTCGATCCGACACCACTGCCGTCCCTCCTGACTGCAGCGTCTCCGCCCGGAGGGCACATCGCTCAGCCGGCGGCGATAGCACAAGGCGCAGTTCTTCTTGCAGCTCCTGTAAGATTGCCGCCAAAGAGAAAGAAGCAGCCGATGGAGGACTTACCTTGCGAGTAGTTCCACCTGCTGACTGCTCTCTGTGAGCCTTTCCCTACGGCCCACTCGGGTTTCTTAGGCACACGGGACGGACATTCCCTGCTCTCGCCTTCGAGCAATTTCCAGCGAGAGAACAGGACACGCTGTCCAATCCCGCGCCTCTAACGTGGAGGAACTTCTGGTCGGCCATCACACTCTCCTCTCTCACTGGAGAGCCTCTCTCCGGGCAGCTCTGCTGCTGCAGCTTCCACAGCCACCGCATCTCCTTCTCGGCAGCCCCCTTCCTGGGCTCTGCGTCGGTGAGCCGCCCCTCTAAAACAAAGTCCTTCAATGGACCCCCAGTGGTCTATACAGCACTTCGTTGCGGTGGGGTTGGGTGCACGCCGCCCCTGTGTCACGTGGGTGGGCTCCCCTGTTGCGCCGGGCCCTTCACAGACTTACTTTCCACTGCAGGTCCCCACCTTAACCCAGGTGGAGCATCCTGCCGACTACGGCACTGTGAAGTATACCGGCCCGGACACACACAGGCAGACACTGGTTTAGCCATCACCCACGTTTATTTACACTATTTACAACTATTTGTAAAAGCTAAGTGCACCGCCACCAAACCCCCCAAAGTCTAGGCTCTCAATAGGCACTTTCTTCACAAGTCCAGGCTCTCACTAGCCACTGTCTTCACACAAAACACACGGGCCTCTCCTCGCCTCCACTGCCACGACCTTGTCCTCCTCCTCACCCTACTCCAACCTTGATTGCAGGGCGGCGGCTCCTTAAGTAGGTGGCTGATTGGTGACCACACCCAGCCACCTGCCACAATATGTTTGGGATGTTGTGAGCATACAACTGGATGTTGGACTATTGGATTATGGATTAAATTAAGAATATTCCTTGCACGTGTTGACACTGCTTGCTGTCTGTTCACCATTGAGCCTCATAGAAGCCTGTTGTGTCAGGAACTTTATTCTCCGTTCGCCACAGAAAACCAAGATTAAACATTTTTCTTTGTCCTTGCTACAAACAACATGGGTAAGTATCAAAGTAAAAAATGATAATTCTTGGCTGATTATTCTTGTAACACCAAGTTATGAAGTTTTTAATTTACTCTTCACCACTGCTGTTTGCACTTACTAAATCATTTACAAATTCTTTTAATTTAATTCTGATGATCTGTCTTGGCTTTCACAATTGTTACTGTAAGTATAGTCATATTAAACAGACTACTGTGTTTACCTGTTCTGCACTCTGACCCAGCTGCAGTTCTTCATAAATTGTTAGTTTTTCTTACACTTTGCTGCCCCTTGTTGAAGTGATTTCAATTATTATTTCTTAGTTTTTGAAACCCCATCTACCTTTCAGTGTTTTTCTCCAAAGATGTTTTCTCCATATTTCCTTTCATCCGTGTCTTACAATTACATGAACCATGTTATCAGAGAAGTGGATTGAGAACACCAAGGGAGCCACTCATGCAATGTCTTTCTCTCTTTTTTGCTTGTTTGCCTGCAATCTCAGTTTTTTTTTCTGCCTGATAGCATAGCCCAGAAAGAATGGTCCAATGGGAAATGCACCTCTGGTCCAGATGTCTTGTCCACCACTGCCGAGACCATTAAAATTTTATACAAAATTTGATGAGAATAGGCCATTCAGCCCAACATAGCTTGTGAATCTGTAGTCATCTACCTGATGAACTGGAAAATTAGAAACATTATTAGAATTTTAGAACAAAACATCCCCAATGCTGGTCCCTGAAGAGACACAAATGGCTGTCAGGTTTATGCAGGAGATGGAGAGAAATTAAGGATAGAAAATATATTATTAGACAAAATTGAAATATTCATTACAAACCCCTGTCATGGCATCATGAGTTTAATGGAACTGAGTGCTCATGAAACATAACAAGCACCTTCAAAAGACAGAGAGATTGCAGGAGGCTAAAGTTAAGTTATACACATGTAATTAATTGTCCTTTATTTTGTAAAAACAAGAGAAAACCCTATATGCTAACTAAAAGGACAACTGAGAGGTTAAATAAATAATGCATTAAAAAGAGTGAAAAAGCTGCTATTTTCTCTTTTACTGATGAACCCTTTAATGTAACAAAGCATTTTGCATTTCCACTAATAAATTTAGAAACAGGTCATTTCAGTTAAAATTTCTTGAGAAGGTCCCTTTAACCAAAGGCAACGAAATAGGCGTTCTTTCTTGTCTACAAAAATGATATTTTTTTAATCTCTGAGTACACAAGCCTGTTTCTAAAAATAAGATACAGGTTGGCCTCCTGAATTTCTGCCACAAATACACCACTCAATAAACAGTAAAAACAAAACAAATCCTGTGTGGGGCAGGCCTCCTACTGAGGTTTCCCTCTCCTAGCTACAATTGGGTCTGCTTGTCACAAGGCTTACATTTATTCTTTCATGTGCATCTGTCTGGGCACCTTGCCCTTCTTGTCAGAGCCCTGCTGGGTCCTGGACCACAAATGACTTGCTTGCAGCTTTCATGCTTTTATTGTTCCGGCCTGTTATGTGCTACACTTTATCTTTTTTTAAGAGTTCTGTTGTTTACAGGGGCACACCTGCCTCCTCGAACTCCACTCTGTGGCTCCAATGATTTTTGAGTAACTCAAATTAAACAAGGCTGGAAAGTATGTGAATACCATGTAATATCCAACAACCTTTCATATTGAACATTACTATAAAGTATTTAGAACCTAAGAAATGCGACAAGTGAGTGGAGACCATTCAGTCCATCAGGTTCATTCATCAGCTAATAGCTAAGCTACTTCTTAAAAGTTGCCAAGGTTACTGGTTCAACTGCTATACATGTCTCAATACCTTGTACCAGAGTTCCACATCCATTTGCGTGAAGAAGTGCTTTCTGGCTTCAGGCCTAAATGCAGGACCCCTGAAAGGTCCAGTATGACACACGTGCAATAAAATTGAATCCATTTATAATCAAGACAAGGATGGTATTGTTGTTTAGTGGATAAAGTTAGTGCCTCACAGATCTAATAACCAGAATTAAATTTCTTGACCTCAACATGGATTCTGTATTTCTGAAAGACACCATTGTCGAGTTAACACGTGGCTCATAGTTGACTTTATATTACAAAGTGTATCGAAGGTGAGCCCTGTGATGAACTGGTGTTCTTAACAAAACGTATTTGTGACAAGTGCTTTTGAGATGGATGAATGTGCAATTAATTAAGAATAAAGAATAAAGAAATAATTAATTTGGTAAGTAAACCAGTAGTTATTTATAAAGCTTCATCTTGATGCCAGTACAGAAGCCTCCTGCATCTCCTTATCACTGCCTTTTTGCAAATGCATTACACTATTAAGTTTTATGTATTTCAGCATTTTCATTATTTCAATGTAGTACCACACATAATGCAGGCAGAAATAAATTAAATTAAATTCTCAGATACTTCAGTTAGTATTCAATGAATGGCAGAGGATGCTGGTGATTTAAAATCTGAGCTACAAGATTTGCAGTGGTGATTTGTGAACCAGGACAGCCTGCAAGAGATCCAATTCAGAGCCACGCTTCTTCAGCTCTGCCAGAAATCTGGGGCCCAGCTTGGCAGCTGTCTTCTCTTCAACTCCCTCCTTTGCTTTCCTTTTTTGCTTTTGCTATTCAATCGCCCACCACCACCTGCTGCGCCTTCTAGCCGTCAATTGCCAAATCAGCTGAAAACTGAGGGTCGTGACTGAAGAATGAGCCTAAGGGACCCTTTGTTAGCTCAGACGATAATCCAAAGAAGCCCAGATAAGTAAATCATACATCATGTGCTTCTGAAGTAAATTTTCAAACTTGGCTATTGAATGTCTGATCCCAGCGTGACAAATGAATTGTTATGTTGAAATAATAAAATGATATGGTATGAGGAGCAAGTCTTCACTTTAAACTCTCATCTGTAGATTTCAATGTCATTTTGCCTTTTTAATTGCCAAAAAATTGAAAAGTCTTCTGTTTGTTGAATAACTAAAGTCTGCTTATGTTGAACAGAGTGCCCCTTAAGTCTCAAATTATTTGGAAAAATAACTAATTAACATATTTTTTTTTCCTTTCAGCTCCAGCATAGCTTTGGTACTTAAATGAGGTCAAGACTGCAGAACATTGCCTACCCTAGTGCTTTAATAACTGAAGTAAGCCATTACTCAATAAGTGGCTTGGGCTGCTAATAAAAAGTCATGTAAGGCCAGTTCATACTTTTAGAGGTAACTTCCCCTATAAATAGTATAAATTAGTGTAAAAATAAAAGGCCTTCATTATGTAATTTATGAAGAATGGGTTCCTTGCAGTCTATAATAGATATGTAAAGCAGCCTATTATAGATAAATAGATAGATAGATAGATACCTTATTTGTCCCAAAGATTAATTTAATTTTTTATAGACACTCAAGAAATATTCTAAAAAACAGAAACAATATTAAGCCTAAAATATAACCCTAAAATTAATCAAAACTAGTAAACAGTAAAATACGTTCAAAAACACTTAGAATACAGGGAGAGGATACAGAGCTTCTGTACCAGGTTGCTGTCTGCTTAGAGCTCAAAATATGAAGTCTCACACACGTGCGACTAGGAGGAAGCTGACTGGACCAAGTGGAGGTAATTATCAGCCAGGCCAGGGGGTGGCATGGTGTGCTAAACCTTATTCTGTTATCTCTGCAGGTCAAATATGGGAAAACCTGCCTGATTTAAAAACAACAATATCACTTCCAGTTCTGGAGCCAAGCATGACATCACTTCCAGTTCCGGTGCTAAGAAAGACATCACTTCCGGTTCTGGCACCAAGAAAGATGTCACTTCAGGCTTACGGCCTCAGATGACATCACTTCTGGCCACACCCTTTAAAACCGCCATCTTCTCTACCACTAGTTCAGTTCAGTTCAGTCTGGAACTCAATCCATGCACATCATTGCTTATTTAAAAACCATTTTTGCAGCCAGGGACAATATACGGGTGGCTGCCCCAAACCTTTCACCAGCACCAGTTCCGGTGCTAAGAAAGACATCACTTCCGGTTCTGGCACCAAGAAAGATGTCACTTCAGGCTTACGGCCTCAGATGACATCACTTCCGGCCTCACCCTTTAAAACCGCCATCTTCTCTACCACTAGTTCAGTTCAGTTCAGTCTGGAACTCAATCCATGCACATCATTGCTTATTTAAAAACCATTTTTGCAGCCAGGGACAATATATGGGTGGCTGCCCCAAACCTTTCCAGTGTGTTGAGACTCATTCTTTTATAGGTATCTATTGATACTTCTGGAAAAATGTGCAACATAACCCATAAACAGACATAGGTTTTTGGAAAATTTTTGAGTAAACCCACACAGCACATGTTGTCATGTTCATTTCTTGTACCTTTTGCTGCATCAGTTCCCTTACTGTCTTGTGTGATTTCGCCTTAGTAAGATAATGTTCGGACAAAATCAGCATTCATTTTGTGATGATAAATATACAGTTAAACATAAGGACTTAACTTAAGGACTACCACACTACCAGGTCTCAATTCCTGAATCAGAATTGGGGAGGAAATTGAACCGGGTATCTATGGTATTTACATTACACAGTCTTAATGTGGCCTGAGCATTTGCAAACACAATCAGTTTATTCTGAATGTATATTCTGCTCAGTCATTGTGACTAGTGATGAGGAAAATGATTTGCATGAAGCTGAACGTGCAATGAAACTCAGTGTTTCACTTTGTAAAAAACATTGCTAAATAAATTGTGTTTTGCTTTTAGCAAAATTCATGCTACTCAGACAAGAAGAAAGTAATTTAGTTCCTATCCTGAAGTGTTTTTATACATTCATTTCACATGCATGCATCTGCCTGTCAATTAGTATTGAAGTAAAGATCTCTGGTGAAAAATATAAATCACCGCAAGTGCGACTCTCCTTCTCTTTTATAAGGCAGTTTCTTGGTGAGGTGCATGTGGATTTGCATTGAGAGACTTTCTGTATGGAGAAAACACAGTAATGTGCATGATGGTGATTTTGAGTGTGTTTTTGTGTGGAAAATATGCAACATGTCACATTTTTAAAAAATGTACTGTGCTCCTTCATGGTGATGTGATTTTATGGGTGTGGTAGATATTACATGCTTTACACAGGTACAAAGGTAAATACCGAAGTGTAACCGAAGCTTTAGGCAGCAGCATTCCCGTTTTCCACCCCAAAAAACGTTTAAAACCCCAAAGAACTCTTTCGTAAGTTTTGCATTTCACAATTGGGAAATCACTTGTGAAATTAACATTAGTATTAGTTTATGTGAATTGAAACCTTCCTGTTTTGTTCATCACTATTTCTGAAATAGTGATACAGGTCAGGAATAAATATATTTTTTCCTGCTGATGCACTTCAGTTTTCTATGCTTTAGAACAATGCTCTTTTTTCTAAATATATTAAGTCAGTGCAGCAGAGCACAGAAATTTATTACAAATGTAGTTTCCTTACTGTACCACTAATTGTCCGCTTTATTTGCCATGACTATATTGATGCACAACATAGTTTTGGGCATTTAAACCAAAATATGATCTGTGTCAGATATGTGGAACAATCGGAATCATGTCCCATAAGTTAGCTAAACACAACCTAACATATGGATGCATAAATATCAGAGGAGGTTTAGAAATCTTCAGAAATTATCGTAATGACAAATTTCTGCAATCATTCAGCTCAGAACACCAGTATGTGCTGTTTAACTCACTTTAAGTTGATGGACAAATGATGTTGTCTGCAGTTCACCTTTCAGTATTCCTAAGCCTTAACAGTGCAAGGTAAGAAAGCTAATATGTCCAGCCATGCTGACACTGGCATCTGACTGGGATACTCGAGCCAAGAAGCATTGACATGTAGACAGAAGGACAGGCTTTTCTATTCCATTTAAGAGATGACATAGTGCTTTATTCAATCATAGACAAATATTAAACTTTACTCTTTTAATTGCTTTTGTTGAGTTTGGTTTGAAAGAGAGCAGGGAGAATAAACTGTTTATTGCAGGCACTCAATGAATAAATGCTCAAAATGTCTTTAAAGATTGTGAAGTATAGAAATACTGGAACATTTATTTGTCAGACAGAATAACAGAGTAGGGTTTTATAACTGCAGAAGAAGTCATCTTAAGAATGTATGGAGTAGCCTTTTAGAAGAAAACCTGGTGAATTGCCTTACCTCCTCTTATACATCCCTGTACATATGTGACCAAAATGTACAATCTTCTTAGACCTTCTTGGGCTGGGTAAACTCCTTGATTGTCCTTCTAGAGCAATGTTTGTTCAAGTTTTATTTTTTTTTTTCTTGTGACCCAATTTTGCCCTGCTTAGTTTCTTCAAGACCCAATCCATGATGACTGTCAGATCATTCCCACAGTCATAGCGGAGGAAGGTTGATTGACACTTTGTGAACCATACACAACCCCCAAAACATGGCAGCCTGCGACCTAAAGACGCATAGTTTAAGAAACTGTGCTCCAGTGCAGGGGTCGCCAACCTACAGCACGATTTTCAATGGCACTATCATTGAATTGAAATATAGTAAAAAAATATATTTTAATTACAGTGCACGCATTCGTGCCCTCACCTACATTTTGCGTATGCGACTCACATATAAATGGAAACCATGTACAGTGGAACCTCGGTTCACGACCATAATTCGTTCCACAACTTTGGTCGTAAACCGAGTTGGTCGTGAACCGAAGCAGTTTCACCCATAGGATTGTATGTAAATACAATTAATCCGTTCCAGACCGTACAAACTGTATGTAAATATGTAAATATATGTAAAGATTAAGCACAAATATAGTTAATTACACCATAGAATGCACAGTGTAATAGTAAACTAATGTAAAAACATTGAATAACATTGACACAAAACACCCAGGCTCCCTGCTTAGCTACACGAGCTGGCTCGCTCGCGCTCTCTCTCTCTCTCTCACTGTAGCGTGCGCACACACACACACACACACACACACACACACACCACCCACCCACTATCCCCCCCCCCCCCATCCCTTCCCCGTCAGCTGCCCGTGCTCTCTAATCTCTCTGTAGCATGTGCTCGTGCAGCATTTTTTTAAAAAATGAGTTTTAAGCACAGCGGAAAAAAGGAACAGAACAAATCTGAAGTGCATGCAAAAACCAACTCACAAGCAACCAAAAAAGTAAGATTGTAGGAGATCACGCTATTAAACTTAAAGCCTGATCGCTGTAAACAATGTTTTTAAAATGAGTTTTAAGCACAGTGGAAAAAAAGGAACATTTGAAAAAAAGAGAAAAGTAACATTGCACCTAATCGCGCTATGAAAAACTCCATTTGTAAACACTTTCATGAGTTTTAAGCACAGGGAAAAAAGCGAACATTTGAAAAAAGAGAAAAGTAACATTGCAACAAATCGCGTTATGAAATGAAAAATTAACTTTTGAAAAATCCGTAATACAAAAACCACCAAGAAAACTAACCTTGCATGAGTCGAGTTCTGGCATGATGTGTTTTCCTTCAGGTGTTTTCTCTCTTGTGATTTCTTGGGTTTCTGGTGCTTTTAGCTGGTGGGAGTGAAAGCCTCATGCAGCCATTCCAAAAACAAATTCCTTGTGACCCAACCCTTCATGTTTGCCGCCCACATTACTGGCAGTCTGGCTTTGTTTACATTGTGCTGCTTGAAAGCACGAGGGTTCTCAGATTGGTAAATGAGTAAACTGGTAAAGAGTTTTTCCACCTCTTGTAATTTCTTTCTTTACTTCGATTTCAATTTTCTTCAAAACTTTCTTCTCACCACTCTTCACTTGCTTAGAAGCCATAGTTAACTGCAAAAGCACACAAAATACTGTAGAGCACAAAGAGAGTGCAAGTCTTATTGAAAACAATGAACAAGGAGTGGCTTTGCTTAAATGAAAAAGCTAGGCAGCTCTATTTCTCTCTCAGCCTGCCTGTGGTGGGGGGGATGGTTCGCTTGCACTACAGCCTACAGATAGGCAGGCAAACACGTGCAGCAATCTCCTCCTCCCCCTCCCCAGCAGGCACGTGCTCGCTCGCTCTTGCTCTCTCTCTCTCTCTCTCTCAGCTCAGGCAGGCAAGGGAAACTGGCTTGTTCGGCAAACACGTGCAGCAATCTCCTCCTCCCCCTCCCCAGCAGGCACGTGCTTGCTCGCTCTTGCTCTCTCTCTCTCTCAGCTCAGCTCAGCTCAGGCAGGCAGGCAGGCAAGGGAAACTGGCTTGTTCGTATACCGAGTGTGTGGTTGTGAACCGAGGCAAAAGTTTGGCGAGCTTTTTGGTCGTGAAACGAGTTGTACGTGAACCGAGATGTTCGTGAACCGAGGTTCCACTGTATTCAGTACAGGCTGTGGAACATTAAAACCAACCTCTTTTTTTATATTTTAATTGCAGTGCATGCGTTCGCATGTTCGCATCACCACCTACATTTTGCGCAAGCAACTCACATGTAAAGGGAAAGCATGTGTTCGTTGCCGGCCGTGGTACGTTAAAACAAACCTCGTTATTATTAAGTAATATACTGTCCTAAAATAACTCATAAAAGACAAAAACTTGATGTTTGCTCTTTTCAAGACTTTTGGACAAATTAATATGAATTTGTACAACAAAAGGATCGTGCTGCATGTGTATCATGGTGTGAAAGTGTTGTGTGTCGTATGTCAAGTGTACAGAGACATTATCAAACTAAACGTCAGTCCACATTTAAAAACTCTGATGAGAAAAGTGAAACAAATTAGTTATTTTAGTCAAATAATTGGAACCAAAAATAAAGCCAATGAATGTAGTTATAAAATAAACTAACAAAACATTCTTTTCACATATGATACTTTTACAGCCCATTATAACTGGACCAATTTTGATACTATATATAAGAAAATTGGTACAATTATGTTGGTACACAGAATAACATTGTAACATAGGGTCCGTACGATACCGCTGAAAGGTTGCTGACCCCTGTTCTAGGGTATAACATAAAAATTACAAAGTTCTGTTTATTACCTTTAAACAGAACCATCAAGGCATCCTGAATCCTAACCTAAAGCCTCAGTTTAATAGCTACCCATTTGTGTATAATGCGTTTTTAAAAAGTTGGAGGCAATCAGTGAGCAAATTTCTGGTGTGCTTAGTTATAATAAGAAATCACAAAGCTAAACAATATAACATTGCAAACAGTACCAGAAAATAGCTGAGAAACAATTCTAAAAAATGTAAAATATAATAAGCCTTGAGTTGAGGGCAAGGCAGGATTTTTTTGAAATGGCTAGGAGCAAAACAAAACAAATCTGTCAAGGCTTCAGCCCAGTTGACGTCAAGGTCCTCCTATTCATCAGTCTGCAATCTGACATGCTGTTTGACTCCATCTTGAGTCTACTCAACTCTATAATAAACAAGGCAAGAATTGGAAGGGTTTCCCAACTGCCAGTTGGTTTTTCACCTACTTTCTGATACTTCTCTGCTTGTTTTAGACAACTTAGTAAGTTCTTCATGCTAATGGTGTGCTGATTGCAGAAGACTTTGCACTCACAATATATACAGAAAGAGTAAAGGCCTGTTTCTCTTGTTACAATTTTACTAACCAGTCACTCAATTGACCCTCATAGGTGACTTACCATTGGTTTCTAAACACAAAATGTTTCTCAAATCTGTGACTGCTCTTCTCCATTACAATCACTGGCCACAGTACCTCCCTGCCGGTAAGCCAGAGTTCCTTTAAAACCAAATTTAGAGCTTAGGTAACTGTTGGCAAGACGCACTTGATATTCATTCCTTGTTAACTGGATGGATTTTAGAGTCTAGAGTCTGCTGAAGGTTAACACCTTTTTCTGACAGTAGGTGGAGCTGCTCTGTCTTCATGCTTTATTTGAAGGGACAATAAGCTGAGAAGACTACCGATCCATTGACGTAACTGTACCAAAGGGTTTTAATGTGCATATTTAACCTTCACGTAGCGGGGCAGATCCAATAGCAACTTACTACACCTTGTGGTTCTGAACTTGAGTTGATCATCCTTTCAGCATTTTCTTCTGTAAATGTTGCATTCATGTTAGTGCAATGCTGTGACAAAGGGACTAGACTTTATACAATAAGGCTGCCAGTTCAGTTCCCAAGTCAAGTTCACTTTTCAAGTCAGCTAACATACGAATTCAATTTTGCAGAAAGATATGCCATCAGAAGTGAAAGAGCTTGGCTTGCTGTTATAAATATGTTGCTGAGGTAATTATTGTTTGCTAATAATTGCTTTTTAAAAACAAGCTGGTAGAATAACACAGTAGCCAAAGCATTAAACTTTAATCTACCATGTTGCCAATTGAATTCCAACCGCTGCACTGGTGAGCAAATCATCTGAGCTGCCTACACTTTAATTGTTAAAAAGTACATAACTGATTCTATTTTATTCTGATCCTGTAACCTGCATTGCATACAGGAATTGTCTCATTATTTAATGCTAGTAATAAATGAAGCCACTATAGACTAATATCTCTGCCGCTCTAGAGAGTGCCTTTATTTTCACTCCCTTCAGTTACCCTTGCCATATCTTATCTATGACTGGACTGCCCAGAAGCAGTTTTAATTTCTTAAAAGAAACAAAGTTTTACTTGGGAATAACAGCAAGACAAAGAATGGTAAGCACCAGAAAGCAAAGGACAAATTGTTATCTTGGGTCTGGGGCTGGAGGTCATAAAGGAAGACAGAAAAATTAAGGCAACCAAACACAGGGCAAATTCACTGTCAGAAAGCAAAAGATTTTTCCAGTCAAAAAGTTCCTTTACTAGCTTGTGTTTCTTTCTTCTGATTATTCTAATGAAATTAATTATGTTTATTAATCTTCAATCCAACTCCTGGATAATAACAGCCATCTTGTACAGTTGGTGATTATATTGAGATACTTGAAACACTCAAACCTATGGTTCTCAAAGAACTGCCTGTCATGAAACACAGCAAACCCGGGCACATTCCACTGAGGTTGCTGTAATATCCTTTGCTGTTAGCCAGAGCCGCCGCCAGGAGGAGGAAACCATAACACCTGTCAGGGACCCTGAGCAGTGGGAGGCTCTCTTGCGCGAGGCTAAAACTGTGGCAAATGAAATGGAAATCCCTGCAGAGTTCAAATCAGGTCGGCGTCACAAAAGACCAAGACATCTTATTGAGTCTGACGGATCTGACGCAGAAGCAGATGATCAGGATTCCCAAGATCCAGAAGTAAAATTCAGAAGAAGCACATTTCACGTTATGATGGATTCCTTAATTTCAGAATTGCCCAGACATTTTGAAAGCCTAAACAACATTTTTCTCCAATTTTAAACTTTAGGAGCATGAACATGGAGGAGATCTCAGCCTCTTGTGCAAATTCAGATGCAAAATATTCAAAGGATCTGTCACATTATTTTAAAGATGAGGCGATTCATGTCAAGAACATGTATGATGCAAATGTTAATGTCCAAAGGTGGGCACTGTGATCGTTGATATCATTTCATGAGATATACATACATAAACAAAAACGTTGTAAAAAGATACGTTGACTCTGTTAGTAATTTTAATTCAGAGCTACCAGACCCACTGCACATCATGAGACACGACATACGATACAATCTTATATAAATTTAATTACGGTTGAGTGTAGCATAGGCACGCCACTTGATCAGCTTGGGGAGGCAAAATTATCGTAGTACGAAGCCAGGGGCCCAGGAATTCAGCCATAATTGTCAGGGGCTCAAGATTTTCTGGAGGTGGGGCTGTGTTAGCCGATGTCATTGCAACTCCTTTCCCAACAAACATGCTTTTTAAAAAATTTTTAACACATTGCATGCTTGAGTGAACATTCCTTTCATGAAATATTGTGGCAAAGGAAGGCTGCACCTCCAGTTCTTTGGTCTGTTGCACTCAGAGTGAATGACTTGTGTTTACGATGGCCGTGCCATGTGGTTAGTTTCTCAGTTTGGTATGTATACATTGTGTTATGATCGGAGTGTATGACTTTTGGTTATCAGTTGGCCTGTGCAACATGGTTTACTGTCAGTGTTGAGTGTACACTCAGTGGTTCTTTCCCTGTCAAGAACAGCGCTCTCCTTGCCATGAGGAGGACCCCAATCAGCCCTCTCAATTAAGACCACGATCGAGGGTCAGGGCCCAGTGGTCAGTGAGTTTTTGCATTCCAGACTGGTATCCCCTAACATTTCATATCCAGTGCTGTGAAAAACTATTTGCCCCCTTCCTGATTTCTTATTCTTTTGCATG
>JANRMT010062818.1:2807906-2872394 GCA_026402145.1 Polypterus bichir lapradei | reverse complement strand
CATGCAAAAGAATAAGAAATCAGGAAGGGGGCAAATAGTTTTTCACACCACTGTATATACAAATTAATTTTTGTTGGATTGTTTGTGGTATTTTTATGGATTTGTGTACTAAGTTTGGGTTTTCAAGGTTAAACATTCTATTTATAATGTGTAAATACCACAGGGGCTGGACGGCATCCCAAACAGAAAACAGGATGCTTCCTTACCTGGATGGGAGGCTCCATACAGGCAAATGGCATTCTGTCCAGGAGAGAGGAAGAAGCCAGTCCCGGAAGTGATGGCTGGAATGCAAGGATGGACAACCCACCAGAAGATGTCACTGGGGATAAGTTATTCTCCCAGAAAACGAGGTGGCAGCAGCCCTCTGTATCGGCACCCATTTGGGAACCAGCAAGGAATGCTGGGAGATGCAGTCCAGCAACACAGCCCCGCTGGGGACCATATGGGACTTCCATATAACCCGGAAGCACTTCCATCAGGCATTAGCCCTGGCACTGGAAGTACTCCTGGATTGTTAATAAAAGGGACTGCACTCCCTTATCCAGGCGAGTCGAAGCTGGGAAAATGTGGAGCAACACTTGACTGGACAGGGGCAATGCAGTGGTGACAGAAATTGTGAGGAGTGGTGTTGTGGAGAGAAATTACTTGTGCTTTTGCAACTTTGTGGAGGTGTGTTTAATAAACACTTGTTTATTTGAACCCAGGACTCTGTGTGATCTTGTTTGGGGATTTGGGGCTCACTGACACCCCCAGTTTCAATCACAGATGTTAATTTGTCATAAATTCAAGTATTTTGTTTTTTATTTTACGTTGTGCTGTTTCTAATGCCTTTTTGTTTTGGTATTGGCTGCTGCATTTTGTGTACTTGGAGCCCATCTCCTTATTTCCAGGGGGGCATGTCTTCGGAGGCTGTAACTTTGACTTTTCAATGCATATTAACATTATTTTCTTATCTGAGATTGTGGATAGCACGAACCTTTCTGAATGAACTTGCTTGCTAAAAATGTCCCTAGAGTTTTTGAATTCTTGATTTGTTTTCCAAATACAATTTTTACTTAAAGTTCTGGTTTTGTAATTTTTTGATGCTTTGATTTTCACAGTTATGACACTTGCTTTGTTATTTGACAATGTCTTATTTTCTGGTCAGTTAATTTAACAACAAAGGAATATGTCATGTAACCCCTTTGTCACCTGATTGGCAATAAGCATAGCAACCATAAACATGTCTACCATCATACTGAGACAGTCAAAAAAACTATCCAAAAAACAACAGAAAATGAAATAGCATCATATTGACACTACTCAAATAATGAAAAAAAATCTATAAATCCAAAAATTAAACATGAAGGTTCCAGGGAAGGTAAAATGGCAAACAGAGTCAGAACACATCATTTAACATTAGGAACATGTCATGCATTCATACACTGTGAACTATATTGGTTCATAAAGAAACTTTATAGGTATGTTATTATAAATGTACTATTCAGAATAAAGTTTGGTTGATATTATGTTTCTTTGATGGCTAATATGCTGCAAGTGTGTAACTAAAGGATAAAATGATTTCTGTAAAGCCTGCCATTGGCATTACTGTAATATGAAGCAATACCTGGAGGACCACCAACCATCAGCAAGGTTGAACAATCCTGCAGGAAAAAAAACCTCAGATTATTTATAGACTCAAGCAGAATAAAACAAAATATGTTTCAAAAAACCAATTTATCTGTTAAAATGGACACTGATTGTGTTCTTGCATAAAAATTACTTCACATCTGTCATGGCAGAACAGGCATGTAAATGATCACATTTCTTTGATTGTTTTTCAATAATATGAAATGCTTTCCATTAGGCATTTTGTAGAACCAACATATACTTCAGTTTATACATAGCAAACAAAGACATCTTTAAAATGTTTCAGCACTGTTAACTTGGACATTTATTGCACAATACACTGAGCAAAGTTCACTTTGTTCAAAGTTTTCAGCTGTTAGGTTAATCTATAACATGCAAACATGCGGAGAAACAAAGAATATCATGAATGTTTAAAAAAGAAAAGATATTATATATATATATATATATAATGTTTGTTAGAACCCCTTTGCTTATTCAGTGGTAACCATAGCAATTGTGACATCAGCTTTATATAGTGATGCATGAAAATTCTAGTAGCTGGGGACTGGTTGCCAGGCAACATGAACTCAAGGAAGTCACTGGGCAGGCAGCCAATGGATTAGAATTGGAACACACTGTACTCGATCATACAGTTGGTGCTGCATGTGCGCAGGGAAGAGTGAAAGTGACTGCATTCACATGCCTTATCTTAATTTAAAAATAAAAAAATGATTAACCAACTAGTGCTGCACTGTAGATTTGCCACGTCATATTTCAATGCTGACAGCACTGCTTTCACCCAGACATATTAAGCAATGCCTGAAATATTTGAAACTTTTCTCATGTGAACTTTCCTTATACTCCTGGCTGCATAGGATGTTTAAGTTATAATAAAATGTCATTCTTAATGAGTTTAGAAGTATGCTTAGTGTTAAACTTGTGGTCATATTTTCAATATTTACTTTAAAAAGAAAGTAATATTCTAGGAAAAAATATGATATCAGAATACATTAAGGTAATTTCACTTACAATAAAAAAGAAACAGGTTTGAATTTCTTTTTCTTTTACTTCTTAATATTTTTGGTTCTCTACTGAATTAAAACATAATGTAATCATCATTTAAAAAAGATTATAGACAAGGTGACAATATATTTCAATAACTGCACCTACAAAGCACTTAATATACTTTCGTTTGTGGTAATTACTGTATTTATTTATATAGTCTACCGGCAAAGAGTTAGGTTGCAGACATCTCAAATGTTTAGTTAGATATATCAAAACAGCTTTCTCCATATTCAAAATTTCTGGATATTTCAGAAGGCATTTTGAGCATTTTTGCAACAGATAGATTTCATTTCAAGATATCTTGGAATACCTTTGAGATACTTTGCAGAGGCCTAAAATCATTTCAGGGATTCTTAGATGCATTTTAAGATTTCTCAGAACTGTTAGTTTAACTTGCCACAATGTTATATCATAGCCACTCATTAATAATACATTTCAGAAAAGTGTTAACCACTGTGCTTCCATGTCACCTGTGATTGATATTGGTTACTGGAAAATTACTAATTTATACAGAACTTTGACAAAATGCTAATAAATTACACAGTCAGCACCGCTGTAGGGGCTTGCATGCTTGAAGCTACGGCTATGTGCTTCTTGCTTTTAAAATTGACACAAGTGTGTAAACACGTAGGGTATCGCCACTTCAGGCACTGCTTTACATATACATTCACATCTGGAGACCACACACAACTGATAAAGAAAAGACAAAAAGATATACTGTACTTGGGTGAATGATGTAAACAAATAAAAACCATAAATATCTAATAATGATAGTGCCGCCTGAGCATCCGGAAGCACTCCGGGTGTGCCTGGAATTTCTTCAGAGGGAGTGCTCCTGGGATTGCCATCGTCATCTCTACTCCATACCATTTCATCCGTTTCTACCTCATTGGAACTGTATAAGGATGTTGTTGTGAGTGTTTATTGTTGTGGTTGATTGTTGTGTTAAAATTGTGTTGCCAAAGAGGAAGGGGAGGGTTGTCTGATTTTTGTTGTTTGTATTTGTATTTTAATATATTATTTATTCATTTCTTTGATTCATGTGTCTGTCTGTGAGTGTGTACGGGTTGGGTCAAGATTGGGTGCGTTCCTGGAATCCCCACCAAAAAAATAAATAAATCACCGTTACATAAACAGTGTGAATCTGAGCGGCACCAGACCTCAACAGAGTACTGTTAGGTTAGGTTATGTTAGGTAGAAATTATTATCCCAGGGAGAAATCTGTTTGCAGTTGGAAACATAAGACACTGATTACACAGATTCAAGAAGCTAAGTCAAGATGCAACATATAATAGTAATTGTTACAATCAGTACACACATCTACATGATTTCCAGAAATAAGAATATATTTGCATTTAACAGTACACAATATAATCCAGAATTTAGCAGGATCTCTATACCCATAATGCTCGTAAATGTATATATCTAATTATTTTTATTTATGAATGTGACCTTCATTTCCTCAAATATTTTATCATGATCTTTTTATGTAAAATTATTTCAGGTTAAAAAAAGGTTGACTTACAAAAGAACAGATGGCAGCCCGAGAGAGAGCTGCTCAATTTAGTAGGCGACATCATCCAATTGATGAAAGTTAAGAGGACACTGGACACTAAGGGCACTTTATGTAACTAAAGTGCCACACGCTTCAGACAGCAAGGGGAACCCCTAATCCCCCTTCCCTGTGGACTTCAAAGTAAAATAATAGTGGCGATGCTATGGACACAGAGGGGTGCTGTTTTAGAAAAAAAAAAATCTGTGACTTCTTGTTGTTAGTGATTCTAGGAAAATAAATGTTGCCTTTGAGTTTGGCATTCCGCAGTCACCTGTACGTGTCGGTAGACAGCGCTGTGTTCCAATTCCATTATAATGATATTCCTTTTATAACAAATAATTTTTTTCAGTTCCAAGCGCTTCATTCTAACAGAATTTGAGCTATATATAGAGACAGATCTATAAGAACATTTTCCACTACTCAATAGCTATTAACATTGTGCTTCATGAAAAAAAATCTAAAAACACAAGGCTATAATGATCTACACAAAATATTCCACAGTTTCAATGCTATCATAAAAGAGGTGAAAAATTAATTTAAAAAGTGAAAAAATACAAATTGTTGATTAAGCATCCGTTGTGTTTGTAAAGCCAATAATGCTGTAAATGTTTCTAAGAAGATGCACAAGTGACGTAAAACTCATGGGTGTTTAATTATATCTTTTAATACATTAAGCAGCTGCTTCTTAATCAGAACAAATCTAGTAGCAGATATTATTCACATTATATTGTAACAACTAGAAATTCTGTACATGTCAGAGCCACTTTTTCATGTACAGTATATACAATTCTATATTCTCTCTCCCCCATATCTACTAAACTTCTTGATTATATCAAACTAGCTGTGTAAGACCATGCTGTAAAAAGCCTGGGCTCCTAGAAATTATCGAAATCGTCAGAAAAAAAATTGAAATGCAGAGTCGGCAGTTTCATTATGCGGACGTGCTCATCCCCCTTGTCTATCAGTGGCTAAGCGAGTTTCTCTCTCCTCGAAGGTTTCATTTTGCCGATGTGTTCGCCTCGCTTGTGTATTAACGGTAAGTGAGTTTGTCTTTTGTTGGCTGTTTTAGTTTGGTGACGGAGTCACTTTCTCTCAGTTTTATGTTTTGGCCTTGCACTTCTTTCTTCTTCCGACTTGTTAACTTTGGGCAGCCTCGCACTTCTGGGCTGGACAGACAGACACACACACTTCTACGCATAGATGTTTATATATAACATATTCTTGTTTCAGAGTCTGTCATGTTAGTACTGGGTACAAAGCAAGAACCCAAAGCCAGAAAGGACAGATTTTCATCACAGTTGTTCATACCTTTCTAAATCTGGAGTCACCAATTAAGCTGACACATCTTTTAGATGCAGAAGAAAACTACATCCATCAACAAAAATGTACAGTCACCATACACACAGCAATTTTCACCCATGTAACTATAGCAAACATACCAACTATACAGGTATTTCACCGAGCTTTTTCTGTATAGTGAACATTATCCCAGGGCCTTTTACGACAACAGACATATAATGCATCTGTTTTCATGCTGTATTTTGCACAGTCAGGTAGGGTTTGATCCAGTACCTTATGCAGTGGTTGGAGATCAATTCATTAATCAGTAGACCACACTGCCTATCCTAAGAAACTTGCCAGCATCTCACAGTATGTATCTATTAATAAACATTACTTGTTTTAAATTTTACTGTATGGCTAATGAGATGCATGATTTTATGAGCTGGATTTCATTCAAGAGCTATTTTACTTAACCTATTTGTGAAGTTCGCCGGCAATCTTGATTGCAATGATGATGTTATGCTTCCACAGGTGTTTGGATTCTAAATAAAAAATATGCTCATTCATAAAGAGATCTATGCATCCTTTCTTTACTGAAACTGGTTAACACTAGAATTACCAAAGCCTACAAAAAGACTTGTAATTCTGAACCCGCCGCAGAAAGGGCAAGAAGGTCTCCCAGCTCAAGCCTTGATTATCTTGGAGTGAAGTGCTGGAGTTTTAGAGGATATATCAAATAATAACTTTCACAAATGGTACAAGTATAATACAAAAGCTTCTGTGCTGCAGAACTGTAAGAACTGCTGACATGTAATCAAGAGGTTGCGGGTTCGTTCCTGGGAGCCTTGTGAATTTACTGTTTTGAGTAGTAAGCTGCTCTTATTGTTAATATTATACAATAATATGTATATTTAACAGCTGGTGTAAATTTATAGTACTTGTAAAAGTTAGTGTTTTTTTTTTTACTTTTATTCTGTCAGTCCCAATCACGATACAACCACCCCCCATACCCCCCCTCTCCCCAGATCTGACGCTGTTAGTTTTTATTTGAAACTGGGAATAACTGTAGATGTGAGTAGTGTTTTGAGACAATGGAACTGAAAATTCTCTGATCTGGAGTGATAAAAGCTGACACACAAACACTGGTGTATCATGCCTTCTTGGTATCTCATTTTCACTTGAATTTTTTTATTCAGTTTTATTGAGTGTTTCCTGCTCATGCTGAATTAGTATGCACCTTATGATCCATGATGTCAAAGCCACGCTGACAAAAACAGAGACAACAGAGACATATATGATATTTGGAATAATTCATTTTATGACCTGTATAGTTCATTTCAGAAAACACTGTGGCACTGACGCAACATTATTCATATTATTCATATTCATTCGCAGACCTTCTTGCACTTGTAATCAGTGACTGCGTTTTTTTTTCCTGATCTTGCCCAATCTCCACATTTTGGTGCATGGTGTTGCTTTTGTACTTCAGGACATGCAGAAGAAAGAATAGTACAGAGAAGTCAGTTCCGTGCTATATACAATCATCAAATTCAAATGTTAACAGTTCCCACACACCCAAGGACTGTCCCTTTCTACATTTACAACATGTGTACCTGTTGCAATGTATACAACTCTCTCTATGCTGTGGTTACTATTATATTGACGTGGCACCTGACACTGATTGAGTTTGCTTTCCTGGGTGAAGCAGTAGTCTTGGATCAGAAGCTTGTCGATGTTGCATCCTCTTTTTCTTTTTTCATTTCCTTTTCTTGTAAGAAGTGATGATGAAGCTCCTCTGCAAGGTGAGCAAAGAACACTCTTCTTTTCTCAGTGGACTCTGTGCATGCCTTGCACAGTACGTGCACGTTGATCGCCACTAAGTCAAGCATGTTGTAGCACAAGCAACCAGCCACCTGTGTGCTTCTGCACGCACTGAATAAGCTCACACCTTCTGGTGCACAATGTCAACACAACACCGGGCAAAAAAAGAAAGAGACAAATAAATGTGACATTTTGAAGAAATCATTTTATGACCTGAATAATACCAATCAGAAAACATTGTCGCACTAATGCAATATTATTTGAAAACGAACAGCGTCAGATCAGGTGTAAATTTATGCTGACACTGTTAGTTAGGGTCAGATCAGGAGTGGGGGAGGGAGAGTGTGAATGTGACGGAGAGAATAAAACTGAAAAAAGCTAACTTTTACAATTACCTTAAATTTACATATTCTTTTAACAGAAAGCTGGTCGTTTTTCATCACCTTTATCATGAAGAAGAAAACCAAATTGATTCTCCAGTTTAATGTTTACCATAAAAAAGTATAGGTTGACTACAATGCATCTACCATACATACTAGCATATAACACTGATTTATATCTTGTCCATCCATCTATCCATTTTCCAACCTGCTGAATCCAAACACAGGGTCTGCTGGAGCCAATCCTAGCCAACACAGGGCACAAGGCAGGAAGCCAGACTACCGCAAGACACACACACAAACACACCAAGCACACACTAGGACCAATTTAGAATTGCCAATCCACCTAACCTGCATGTCTTTGGACTGTGGGAGGAAACCCACGCAGACACGGGGAGAACATGCAAACTCTATGCAGGGAGGACCGGGAAGCGAACCCGGGCCACTTAACTGCGAGGCAGCAGCGCTACCACTGTGCCACCGTGCCACCTGATTTATATCTTGTCCATATCCAAAATGCACTCTTTAGTCTAATGATTGCAGATTTATAATATAATGCTATTAAGATTTCATTTTAAAAGAAAGCTGATTCATCTCATTCTAGTATTTGGTCTCTCTAGTAGAAAATTATTTTCTTAGGCAATGAACTCAAATATTTCTTTGCAGAATCTGTTTAAGCTAATCAAACTAACTCAAAAACCTTCAGCACAATTATTTTCCTCTTAGCACAAAAATTCTATCTATTGGTTTTAAGAAAAACTGTGTGTGTTGGGTGGCACGGTGGTGCAGTGCTAGCACTGCTGTCTCACAGTAAAAAGACCAGGGTTCGTGTCCTGTGTCCTCTCTGCATGGAGCTTGCATGTTCTTCCCATGTCTGACTGGGTTTCCAGCCCAACGACATGCAGGTTAGGTGAATTGATGATGCTAAATTGTCCCTGGTGTGTGTGTCCAATGTGTGCTCCTGCCTTATGCTGCAAGCTAGATGGGATAGGCGCCAGCCTCCGTGACTTAGGTGTGAATTAAGCAGGTTAGAAAATGGCATGTGTTCAACAGGACATTGCAGCCACCCTGTGTTTGCATTCAGGACCACTTATTTAAATTTTTTATATCCCTCGCTCCAACATGATGTAGTAAAATAAGCCTCAGCTAGGCCAAAAAAAAAACATTGTTAGGTCATCTTTTACAATCAAATTAAACACAAGTATGCTTAATCAATTTATAAAATGTAAAAACAAATTTCTGAAAGTCAGTCAATGACGTGTAGCAAAGGATTTAAAAAATATAATTTTTAATTCATTTGTTTATCTTTATATGGAGGGTTAGGTACTGTATACCATGTCCTTTGGTGAACCCTTTTGCAATAATAGGAATTAAGTCACACACTATGTTACTGAGCAACCAGTAAAATGCTGACCTCTGTGAAATGTAATTAATTTTGAATCTGATACAGAAAATTATGCAGCCTTTGATGGCATTAAAATTGCTTTCTACTTAACTTATGATATAATAATGTCTTCAATTGGATGTATCATATTTGTCTTCTCAGATGTTCACTCCATGGTATTCCCATTTCTCTGCATAAGAAATAATCTTTCCTTTAATGTTAACATTTGTATGCTTTAATGTTTAACTTAGCAAGCTTACTGTTACCATTGCATATTTGTAAAGCTACATATGTACTATCAAGGTGCCATTTGAAATAAATATTCCATGCTTTTGTACTTTTCGTTTACTATTTTTTATGGATATCACAGTGGTACAGTGTCTAGTAAGGCTGCCTTATCCTGGAATGCTTTTAGGGGTTAGCAAGTACATGCTATGTGTGTGTGTGTGTGTGTGTGTGTGTGTGTGTGTGTTTGGGGTTGCGTGACTGAGGAAGACACAAAAAACAGTCAACCTCACCTTAAAAAACCTCAACCAAAACAGAAAAATTAGCTTTCCTTGTTTAAAAAATGTGTATTCCTTATTGCAAGAAGCATTAGAAGTACAATGCATGAGCTAGAGGAAACAGTATTGACTTGGGACTATGATATTGTAGGAATTACAAAGAAATGACTAAATGAGACTGATGGAGAGGAATACATTTTAGTGGCTACACATGTTTCAGGAGAAATAGACAAGGAAGGAAAGGAACGGGTGTGGCGCTATATGTGAAAAATAATATTCAGGGTCATGAATTGAAGAAGGGAACACATTTGAATCACTGTTGGTTAATCTAGTAAGGAAAAAAGCCAAGAGGTCTGGTTATTGGAATTTGCCAGAGGCCATCAAATGCTGATATGTTAGATAAAAGCATATTATTTAATGAAATAAGACATATGTGCAACAGAGAGGACGTAGTGGTCATAAGTGATTTTAATTTCCAAACATTGATTGGGAAATGCCTATCGGGAACAGAAAACTGAAATGGCGCAGATGGCAAATAACACAAAATAGCAAAAACATCAAGGTCTCATCTTTTCAAACAATAAAACAGAATAATAAAAACAGATGCTATTGATACTTTAAGCAACAGTGATCACAAAATGGTAAACTTTGAGAATATCTTTGAAAACACACTAAGGTACACTAAAAAGAAGATATATAACTTGAGGAAAGCAGACCTTATAGGGACGAGGAAGTATCTACAAAACATAGAATGGGAAAGCAAAAACTCAGCAACTATAAATGATAGTTGGTGTCACATCAGAGATCTTCTGATCCAGGCTCAAAATAAGTCTATTCTGATAAATGGATAAATAAGAGCAAGGGAAAACTGAAAAGATCATTGTACAAGAAAATTTAAAAAAAAGCCAGATAATTCTGACATATATTAATATTGGACAATACAGCAAGAGATCAAAAAAAATTTAAAAGTCAAACTAGAAACAGAAATAAAAATTACCAGAGAGCCCAAGATAAATAGCAAGCAATTTTTTTAACTACTACAGTGATCCCTCCTCAATCGCGGGGGTTGCGTTCCAGAACCCCCCGTGAAAGGTGAAAATCTGCGAAGTAAAAACCATACGTTTATATTGTTATTTTTATATTGTCACGCTTGGGTCACAGATTTGCACAGAAACACAGGAGGTTGTAGAGACAGGGACTTTAAAACACTGCAAACAAACATTATCTTCCTCTTCAAAGGAGTGCGCATCAGGAGCAGAGAATGTCAGAGAGAGAGAAACAGAGACAGAGACAGAGAGAGAAAAGCAAACAATCAAAAATCAATAGGGCTGTTTGGGCTTTTAAGTATGCGAAGCACTGCCTGACAAAGCAGCCGCAAGGGAGCAATGTGAAGGTAGTCTTTCAGCATTTTTTAGATATCCGTCCATATTCTCTAGGCCAGTGAGTGAACAGCCCCTCTGCTCACACCCCCTCGGTCAAGGGGCAGAGAATGTCAGAGAGAGAGAGAGAAAAGCAAACAATCAAAAACCAATAGGTGCTATTCATGCTTTTAAGTATGCAAAGCACCACACGGGAAGCATATCGTATATCATTGAGGAGTTTTATTTAATACATAATACATACTCTGATTGGGTAGCTCCTCAGCCATCCGCCAAGAGCGTCCCTTGTATGAAATCAACTGGGCAAACCAACTGAGGAAGCATGTACCATAAATTAAAAGACCCGTTGTCCGCAGAAATCCGCAAACCAGCGAAAAATCCATGATATATGTTTAGATATGCTTACATATAAAATCCGCAATGGAGTGAAGCCGCGAAAGTCGAAGTGCAATATAGTGAGGGATCACTGTATTCAATTAAAAAGACAAAAAAAGAGAGTTTATGAAGCTTTAGGGACACAAATAGAGAAAACATGAAAATGAGAAGGACACAGCAAATGAATTAAACAAATATTTCACCCAAAGAATTTATAAAGGAAGAAACAAGTGGAATACCTCATGCAGAAGTAAAAACAAATTCTTAGTTCATAGATTTTAAAATAGAAGAGTCAGATGTGCTCCAAATCCTTAATATGGTGAAGACTAATTAAACCCCTGGACCTGATGGGATTTTACCTATTGTAATGATCAAAATTAAAGATGTCATCTATAAAACCTTATTAGGCATATTTCAGCAGTCACTTCATAAAGGAGAAGTACCTGAGGATTGGAAAGTTGCAAATGTGAATCCAGTATTCAAGAAGGGAGACAAAATGGATCCTGGTAATTACAGACCAGAAAGTCTTACTTCTGTGCCATGTAAAAGCAGAGCGGTGATCTATTCTGACAAATGATGTGGGATACGAGGGTCCTTTGGAGGCATGGAGGAGCTGACATAATGCCTTTTCTTGGGCATCCTCCTCCACTCTAAAGGCAGAAATGACATGAGATGTGAGTAACTGGCTGTGCATTATCATTATTCTTCCCCTGTCGTGTTCTTCAACAAGATCCAATAAAACACGTGTCAAATTTGGAATGTAATTGTTCGTAGGATGCAAAGACATTGTCTATGTACAGATCTCTAAGTGATTTAATCCCAAATGTTTTCCAGGCATTAAAAACTGCATATGTTTGAGAGGGTGGAAAAGGTGGTTCTTGTTTACAAGTGCCACAGTTAAAAGCTTCTTTATCTTAAAATGCTTTCTACATTGGTTCCATATTCTGAGTGAGTGAAGCACAATTGGGTTGTTAGTATATTGGCGATAACTTGCATTTATTGGGGTATAAAGCAAAGAATATAAAGATGTACTGCAGGATTTTATTACTATTGCCAACCAAGCCTGTGTATGTTCATCTATTTGTGTCCATATCCAGGTTTTTATGGCTTATATATTTGCTGCCCAGTAATAAAATTGAAAGTTAGGTAGAGCCAAGCCACCTTCTGCCTTAGGTCTTTGTAGGATCACTCTTTGAATACGTGGATGTTTTGAATTTCAAATAAATGAGGTTACATTCCAAATTTTACTTCCCAGCAACACATTTCTTTCACTACCTTCAAATCAGAAACTTTGTTAAACAGAACCTGCCCAATTTTCCTCACCACCCACCAACCTCTATGCCGGAAAAAATATTGATCAGTCTTGAGGACTCAGACAGCATTTCTGTAATATATATAACCATTTTACAGTCCCTCCCTTTCAAAGATCCAAGAGGACAGTGGGAAAAGGATCTCTCACTCAATATTTCAGAAAAGGAGTGGAAAGTAGCAATGCAGAGAATCCACTCAAGCTCCATATGCGCAAAGCATACAATTATTCAACTCAAAATTATATATTGAGCACATCTGTCTTGCTTAAAATTGTCCAAAATGTTTCCAGGGCAAGAACCAACCTGTGAAATTTGCAATCAAGTTCCAGCCTCACTGGGCCACATGTTTTGGGCCTGCACTAAATTAACATCAAATTAACAAAAACAGTCTTGGTGTCACAATCCCTCCTAATCCATTAACTGCTGTGTTTGGTGTACTTCTAGATGGGCTTAAAGTGGAGAAGGACAAACAAACTTTACTACACTATTGGCACGTAGACTTATCTTGCTCAACTGGAAGAATCCTAACTCTCCTATTCTAAGTCAGTGTGTAACTGATGTTATATAGTATTTGAAACTGGAAAAAAATCTAATTCTCACTTAGAGGATCTGTGCAGAACTTTTTCAGAACTTGGAAGAATCTGATCAATAACATTTTAGAGTAAGCTTTTAAAGCACTGAGAATTTCTCCACTTATTATTCACTTATTAATGCATCTATTTACTTATTTTTACTAGCTTTAAGATTTACTCTGCTGGCTTAGCTCTCTTTCTCAGGGGTGGGGGTTGATTTGTTTTCGATCTTATGTTTGTAAAAATTGATTTATTTGTATGGAATGATCTCTGATTTTAATAAAATAAAAAAAACAAACAAACACGTGTCAAGTATTATATAACTTAAAAGCGTGGCCACACTTGGTGTAATGTGTACAATTTTGGCTTCCTTTTTACTAAAAATCTGACGCAACACCAAAGAAAGTCCCGGGACGAGCTACTAGGTGAATTCCAATACTTTGAAGTATGAGCTTTGAGGGGAGATTGAACAAGCTGAAACTTTCTAAGTTTAAGTAAATGGAGATTAAGAGGGTAAAATGATTGAAGTGTTTAAAATTCTGAATGGAATTAATACAATGGATCTCAGCTCTTAATTTCAAACAACACAGGGACACTGTTGGAAACGTGTTAATGACAAATTTCACCTAAATGATGGATAGTTTTTCTTTACACAAAGAACCAAACATGAAATCAATTACCAAGTAATGTGGGAGAGAGTAGGACTTTTGGGTTGAATGGCCTGTTCTTGTCCAAATTATTCTAATGTTCTCACATCTCCAGAGTTCTGTTTTCAAGTATAGAATCAAGCTCATTTGATGTAAAGTTTGTACATTTTTTCTACGTCTTTGTGGAATTTCTCCAAGAGTTTGTAGTTTCTTTAACACTTTTCAGAATTGTGTGTTAAGGTAACTGACATTACCTAAATAGTTAAGCATTTGTGGGTATCGGACTATACCCTGTAATAGAATGGCTTTACATGCAGGAATGGGTTTGTGTCTTGTGCCTGATACTGTGGGGAGAGGCTCTGGCTCACTGCAAACCAATATTGGAAAAAGCAGCTTCTGAAATTGGATGGATGAGTGAATGAATAGATGAATAACCTGGATACTCCAGGTTCAAAAAGATATTTTACCCTCAGGCTACAGGTAAATCTGCACCAAACTGTTAAGTGAAAAACCATTCTACAAGGAAGTGTGGAAATTGTGATTGCTGATGAATGAGCATGCCGTATGTTATTTTAAATTCCAAAAGAATAAATGGCTTGAACACATTGTAGAGGAGGAACTCTTATGAAAGAATCATTTTAGGACACAGTGCAACAAGGACTGCAATTTTAAATGAAATAAAAAGAACAGGCTCATATAAATAACATAAAAGGAGCCATGGACAAAGAGAAATTGAGTGGAGGCACTGAACCTGCCTGCAGGATGAATAATAAATGAAGACAACTGAAAAATGTGCAGTGTCTATTAAGAGAGGTGTCTAGTAGATTATTTGCTAGAAGGAATTTGACTCTGCTAGTTAGCATTATCAGTATCAGTTAAAGAACAAATATTTAGGCAGAAATAAGTTGGTTTTCAAAAGTACAATAAGTTTTACATGATTATTGTGTAGCTTATGTTAGTAATCAACTAGAATGAAAATATAGATAAAACAATGGGGCTTACCCCCTGCTCGCTTCGCTTGCCAACCCCCCTTGCCTGTGCTACATACAAGCCTTTTCTCGTCTCTGCCGCTCGTGTTGTGAAGAGGGGGGCTGAACACACATCAAGGAGATGTGATCGCTCCTCCGAAACCCCCTCTCAAATGGTGATACGATGGGAAACAAATACAGTTTTTTTTTTACATCCTCTTTGCTTGATCAGCCGTTGGCTTGCTGCTGCTGCGTGCTGCGTGATTTGCACCTCGTGCAGCGTTTCAAACATTTAAAAGCCTGTATAGCAGCTGTCTTTGTCATCTACTCTTTGTCTTTTATTTATGGCCCCGGGCGTGGTTAAATCTGTTGGCACAAAGTCTATGCATTACAACAAGTGCACATGTCGTAAATGTAGGAAGGACAGTCCTTGGGTGTGTGTGAACTGTTAACATTTGAATCTAATGATTCAACTGACATCTCTATACTAATCTTTCCTCTGCATGTCCTGGAGTACAAATGAAACAGTACTGTGCACCAAAATGAGGAGACTGCATGGGCAAGACTGAAAAAAAAAAAAAACGCGGTCACTGATTACAAGCGCAAGAAGGCATGCGAATGAATATGAATAATATGAATAATTTTGAATCAGTGCCACACTGTTTTCCGAAATGCACTATACAGGTCATAAAATGAGTTATTCCAAATATCATATATACCTATGTCTCTGTATTTTTTTTCAGTGCGGCTTTGACATCATGGACCATAAGGTGCATACTAATTCAGCATGAGCAGGAACACTCAATAAAAAGGAATAAAAAAGAATTCAAGTGACGGTGAGATACGAAGAAGGCAGATGCACCAGCGTTTGTGTGTCAGCTTTTCTCCCTTCAGATCAGAGAATTTACAGTTCAATTGTCTCAAAGCACCACTCACATCTACAATTATTCCCAGTTTCAGATAAAAAGTAACTGCGTCAGATCTGGGGCGGGGGTGGGTGTTGTATCGTGATTGCGTCTGAGAGAATAAAAGTGAAAAAAAAACGTTAACTTTTACAAGTGCTATAAATTTATACCGGCTGTTACAGACACAATTCAAATGTATGTTTTTATTGTATAATATTAACAATAAGAGCAGCTCACTACTCAAAATGGCAAATTTGCCGAGGAGCTGATTTCGAACTCATGACCTCCGGAGTATAAGTTGGCAGTTCTCATCACAGAAACAGTCGTATTGTACTTGCACCTTTTGTGAAAGTGTTTATTTGATATTTGGCCATCAGCTTTCACAAATTATACAGTTCATGTCTGCATTTTGTCATTTATTACTAAAACATGAAAAACTTTTCTGTTTTAACAATGTGTTTACATAGATTGCTGTAGACACAAAACACATCAAATTATTTCCCCTTATAATTCTGGGTAGCTCACTTCTAGATAATTAATCTTGCCCGTTCTGAGGCGGTGGGGGTTGGTATAGCAGGATTCTTGCTGCTTGGGTTTATTGACACATTTAGAAGACAAAAGACGCTGACAGAGATGTGCAAAGGGATTTAAGGTGGGCCAGATTTACGAGTTTTTTCGTAGTCTCTGGTAATTCTAGTGTTAAATCTCCTTTAGTCCCTGCCTATGTCAACATGATGGTTTATTAAATAATGACAATTCCAAATTTCCTGGGTTTAACAAATAATGTAAACACAGGTTAACAAAAAGTATTGTTACTAACTATCAATGAGTACACATACTGTATGCTGATTAGAATTAATATTCCCATAAATACAAACATTTTCCAACGAAGGAGCAGTTCTGTTATCACAATTTTGTATTGTCTGTATGTTTAAGCAGTTCAAACTTCAAAGCGGGTAATTCTTTTACAAGACAGCAAATACCTATATCCTGTAGATAGCCATTAAAATAATCAGTAACAGGATTAGCAAGGAAATGTGCCTTTCAACGTCTCACCCCAGTCCCCACAATGGGTACCTATTGCCCCTTCAAATTTAATATTACATGTTTTTTTTTGCCTAAGAGAAAGAGAAAAATCACCCATTGTACAAAAAAATGTTCCCCTCTGAGAAATGGGTAACCCTGGGTGTGTGTCTGTCTGTTGTCCATCTAGCTGCTCATTGTAGTGTCTTATCTTTTTACATTTGCAAACCCATTTAATCCAATTCAGGATCACAAAGGGCTTGGGGCAGCACTGGAATGAAGGCAGGAAAACGGGATGCATTCAGGGCTCAGTCTCCTTGACTCATTTTCTGTTGTTCCATGTTCTTTTTCAGTTTGTTTCTAACATTTTAATAAACATTTAGTGCATATTTGTCTGAAGAATGGGAATTGCTAAGGAAGAAGAAGAGCATATTTGTCTGTCTGCATTTAAGATCTCACACCAATGTTCTTATAATACTCTTGTGCAGACTTAGTTTCTTAATATTTTATTATCAAAGTTAAAATGACTGCTTATTAAATGCAGTTCACATGTCCCATTCTTTGTGATCACCATGAAATTCTTCACAGATCTGACCCTCTGAACTGCTGTAAGGATTATGTGCAATTTAAGTACTGTAAATGTCCCCTTGAGGTTTTTGTTGAACAACTTTAAATATGATTATTTTTTTAAGCATATCTTCTTAGCTCATGCCCTTTAACCCAGGTATCATCCTACCTATTTTAGAAGGTCACTTTATCTTTCCTTTCAGGAAAACTGTTAGCAGTATTTTAGGGAAGTGTCTCACTAGCTAATTACACTTTCAAGTGGCCTGTTTTGGAATTGTGCCATTTATTGAAACCACTGAAAAAATGCTTTGAGTACTTCATCTAGCAATTGCATTACACTACTGCAACTCTTTATGATTATCACAATTTATTTAATTATTTAGTTTCTGTGGAATATGCTACTAAACCTTTGGGCAAAAAATGCTGAAAAGCAAAATGTAAACAATATTATATGATGATCGGTGAACACTAAAGTTCTTTTTTTGTAAAAGCAAAAGAAAATTACATTTTGTTTCTTGTTTGTAATTTTTCACCTTGCAGGTTCAGCTGAAATCCATACCTTTGTCTAATCAGCCACTGAGTATTAAATTCAATTCACATTATCTTGTAGCTGTTGTAGTGTTTTTTTTCTGTTTGATTGTTATAGCCTAAGGCATTGTTGCTAGACTAAAAATTCAATTCTTATTTTACATCTTGAATTCAATTTTTTGTCTAACTCTTGATATTTATATTTGCATTTGACCTAAATCCAGTAGCAATGCTTATGAACAATGTGCTGTAATGACAGTCAGCTTGTGCAAGTGATACCACATTCATACCAACACCTCAAAAGGTAGATCTGAATTAACAAAGCTACTGTATTAATATAGAAAGGCTCTTCATTTTTAAATGACTCTGCAGTGAATAATGCTATGCAAAATACATGGTACTGAATTTCATAGAATCAATTGTTAGCTCTTGTTGATCAGTTTTAATTTGTAACAAAGCAGAATGAAATATTTCATCCTACCATAGTTCATCTCTCAGCATTATCAATTTCATAAATGATTATTTTCAGAATAGTAAGCCCAACTTTGATGGTAATAGTTTTTGCTGTAAAAAGAGAGATGGAAAAATATAAATTTTCAAAAAATGTATTTTTAAATTAATCAAATTCTGATAATCTGATTTATAATTAAACTGAGATCCATACAGTCGTGGCCAAAAGTTTTGAGAATGACACAAGTATTGGTTTTCACAAAGTTTGCTTCTTCAGTGTTTCTAAATCTTTCTGTCAGATGTTTCTATGGTACTGAAGTATAATTACAAGCATTTCATAAGTTTCAAAGGCTTTTATTGACAATTACATTAAGTTTATGCAAAGAGTCAATATTTGCAGTGTTGGCCCTTCTTTTTCAAGACCTCTGCAATTCGCCCTGTCATGCTGCCAATCAACTTCTAGGCCAAATCCTGACTGATGGCAGCCCATTCTTGCATAATCAATGCTTGGAGTTTGATAGAATTTCTGGGTTTTTGTTTGTCTACTCGCCTCTTGAGAATTGACCACAAGTTCTCAATGGGATTAAGTTCTGGGGAGTTTCCTGGCCATGGACCCAAACTTTTGATGTTTTGTTTCTCAACATTTAATTATCACTTGCCTTATGGCATGGGTGCTCCATCTTGCTGGAAAACTGGAAAACCAAACTGTTCTTGGATGGTTGGGAGAAGTTGCTCTCGGAGGATGTTTTGGTACAATTCTTTATTCATGGCTGTGTTCTTAGGCAAAATTGTGGATAAGCCCACTCACTTGGCTAAGAAGCAACCCCATATATGAATGGTCTCAGGATGTTTTACTGTTGGCATGACACAGGACTGATGGTAGTGTTCACCTTTTGTTCTCCAGACAATCTTTTTTCCGGATGCCCCAAACAATTGAAAATGGGATTCATCAGTGAAAATGACTTTACCCCAGTCCTCAGCAGTCCAATCCCTGTACCTTTTGCAGAATATCAGTCTGTCCCTGATGTATGTCTTGGAGAGAAGTGACTTCTTTGCTGCTCTTCTTGAGAACCAGGCCATCCTCCAAAAGTCTTCGCCTCACTGTGCATGCAGATGCACTCACACCCGCCTGCTGCCATTCCTGAGCAAGCTCTGCAGAGTGGGTGCCCTGATCCCACAGCTGAATCAACTTTGGCAGAGATGGTCCTGGCTCTTGCTGTACGTCTGTGGGCTCCCTGATGCCTTCATCACAACGGCAGTGGAAATGGATTTTTTTGGGATTGAGTTCATTTTCATGGCAAAGAGGGACTTTGCAATTAATTGTAATTCATCAGATCACTCTTCATAACATTCTGGAGTATATGCAAATTGCCATCATAAAAACTGAGACAGCAAACTTTGTGAAAATTAATATTTGTGTCATTCTCAAAACTTTTGGCCGCGACTGTATATTAATTTAAATTAAATTCTACTATTGGAACAGGGCTGCATTTTCTGAAACAATTGTGACACTAAGAACCTTGTAAACTCCATCTTAAAATGAATCTTTAATTTAAGAGTGTTTCTCAAACCCTTTTGTAACTAAAGTAGCATTTTGAATCCTTTGTAATCTATTTGCTGCCTGACCCAATCCTTAATCGCTAAATGTTTCTTAAATGTTGCTTGAACCAACTGCAGTCATACTGAATATGTCAAATTCACATTATCAAAGCTGTTTATCGACCCCACAGAAGTGGGAAAAGAGGATGAAGAAGACAGCTCCTTGAATTTTTGTAATACTAAAATTAATATTGAATTTGTAATACAGTAATCCCTCCTCGATCGCGGGGGTTGCGTTCCAGACCCCCCCGCGATAGGTGAAAATCCGCGAAGTAGAAACCATATGTTTGTATGGTTATTTTTATATATTTTAAGCCCTTATAAACTCTCCCGCACTGTTTATAAATATTCCCCGCAGAGTTATACAGCATAATCCCTTTGTATTCTCTTAGATATTAGGTAAGATTCATTGAAATTATGTATATAAACACACTGTTTATATACAGTAAAAACTAAATATTATTTTAAAGATATTGAGTGTCTCCGATATCACATATGTTACAGCCATTACGATAGACAGGCCACCAGCAATAAATACGTACAATGCAAGGAAAATAGTATACAGCAAATGTGTGTACAGTGACACTAAACGTACGTACATGTACTAAGCACTGTAAGAAGAAAATTAATTATGGTTACTCACCAACAATGACACGATGACTTGTCCGATAACAATGAGTTTAATTTTACTGCACAACAGAGGAGAGCGTTACAGCCCTTGTAGAGGAGCCACTTCAGGCGATTGTGTAGCACTGCCGTTGTTCTTCTTCTGGCAGTCTTCAATCCAAATCCCTAAAGCAGATTCCATCCAGACTACTGCCTTATTACATCCACTTACAACTCGTTTTGCACCCTGGTTAAAAGGACACTGCAGCCGTAGATCTTATATTCCTTTCCTACTTTTTAAATAAAAAGAATCGTAGCCTTCAACAAATCCAAAACGTTTACCTTTTCAGCAATCGTTAACATCTTCTCCTTGCGCTTGGGCACGGCCCCTGAAGCAGTAGCAGATTGTTTTGGAGCCATAATGAAGGGCTTGACTATGCACAAAGATAAACACAAAAGAGCACAACTCTTTACACAGCGAAACACGTTGATGCTGAATGAGCGAGAGGAGACTTCCTGGTTAACACTGCATTCAGCGCGCAGGAGCTCAACTGCGTGCTCTGATTGGTTAGCTTCTCAGTCAGGAGAACTTAACTGCTTGCTCTGATTGGTTAGCTTCTCAGCCATCCGCCAATAGCGTCCCTTGTATGAAATCAACTGGGCAAACCAACTGAGGAAGCATATACAGGAAGTAAAAAGACACATTGTCCGCAGAACCCGCGAAGCAGCGAAACATCCGCGTTATATATTTAGTTATGCTTTCATATAAAATCCGCGATAGAGTGAAGCCGCGAAAGTCGAAGCGCGATATAGCGAGGGATTACTGTATTTTAATAGTGAAATGCAATAAAGCAGGGTTTCTTAAACTGTTTTTTCTCACGACTCAATCTTGCCCTTCTTAGTGGTCATCAGATCCATTTGTCTTCTATTAGAACTGCTGCTGAACACCATTGCATGGGGTGTCCCGATAAACATAGTTGGAGGTTTGATTTGTTGATTGCTTAGTCAACCCGCAGAAACCCCCTAAAACATAGTTCCACTACATGGTGGCTCATGACCCTATGCATCCCAACTTTGGCAATCCAGGGGCCATTTTGGGTCATAAATCATAGTCTTAGAAACAAATGCAATGAAGCATTTGAAATATGATATTTTATAGATAAATGGTGTTCTGGTGAATTGGTGTTCTAAAATTCAGCTAGCTTATTCTTTCACAGAGATATTTTCTTTTTTACAATTGGCTATGTAGGGAATCCAGAAGAACAGGAACTGAGGTGTGGCTAAACTTAGGTAGAGGTAATGTGGCTGCAATAAAGAACGTCTATGAAGAAAAACATCCATTAAATTCTTTGTCTGTGTCTCCGACTCCCAGCTCAAAACTCAACACTTACACATTATTTAAATTAAACCATTTAGATGTAATCAATACCCATTCATACACCCAACTTCAATGAGCTTCATTACATAAAGATTCTCTGCATTAAATGTACAGGTGATTTTGCAATGACTAAGGACTTTTTGCAGACTTTTCTTTGTGGCAAGGAGCCCTGGGAAATGTTTTTACTGAGTCAATTTGACTGTATCAAAAGGCAAGAAACAACGAGTGAACAGTTACTGTAATAAGTATACCCTTTGCCTGTTGACACTCGTAACTAACCCTTAAACAGCAGCTGAACAACCGAGCGTATCTGGTATAGACGTAGCGATATGGAAAATGCACAACCGCCAGAGTCTGCATATTCTCCCCGTGTCTGTGTGGGTTTCCTCTGGGTGCTTCGGTTTCCTCCCACAGTCCAAAGACAATCAAGTTAGGTGCATTGGCGATTCTAAATTGCCCCGTGTGTGTGTGTGCCCTGCGGTGGGCTGGTGTCCTGCCCGGGATTTGTTCCTACCTTGCCCCCTGTGCTAGCTGGGATTGGCTCCAGCAGATACCTGTGACACTGTGTTAGGATATAGCAGGTTGGAAAATGACTAACTGACTGACACACCATGCACTGTCTGAAGGAAGGATTGTGATACTTTTTTTGGCATAACAGAATTTATTTCATTTAATGATTTTGGGAAAGTAAATGATTGAAAAAATTTAATATATACAGAAATAATTAAAAAATTTCCAACAAGCTGGCCAGGTGGTATCTGTGTATCTGTAAAAGAGCAAAATAGATTGCAGCTGCGTAAGGCTGACACGGCCAATGGATTATTTAAAAATCTGGCCATTCTTTTGGAGCTGCCACACCGTCACCTAGTAAAATGAACTTCCTGCAGCTATACTGCCTGCACTTCAGAACAGGTTATCCACCTGAAGCTAAGGATGTTTGGGCCTGGTCAATACTTGGATAGGAGATCAACTAGGAAAAGCTTGGGTTGCTGCTAGAATAAGTGTTTGTGAGGTAATCTGGTTCTTACTCTGTGGTTTGTGTGTGAATCCCAATGCTCCAGTGAAGTGACAGGAATACTGTGCTGTAAAAATTGATGTTGTTCGGATGAGATGTAAAACCAAGGTACTGACTTTCTGTGGCACTAAAAAGTCTCTAGGCATATTTAGAAAAGAGTAGAGTGTTTCATGATGGTAAATTCTCTAGCATGGCATTGTCATTCCTGGTCATGGCCTTTCTCCAATTGGCTAACTATCTCTTTCACCCCTTTACTACCAAGTCGTTAATGTGTGGTGAGCATACAGGAGCAAGAATGGCCGTTGTCGCATCATTCAGATGGATGCTGCACACTAGTGGTGGTTGAAGTGGTTCCCCACTATCTATGTAATGCACTTTGAGCAGGTTAGAAAAGCAATATATAAATGTAGTTAATTCATTTGTGAAATTAAACCTTTATGATTGTGTTGTGTTTGTTTTTTTAATCAAGTGCATGTATTAACAAGATTACATGTGTAGTGTGATTTGAAAGGAACAAGCCCACAGTAAAGAAAAGATAGACTTGCTTTCAGAAGCCTGAATTATCACTTGACCTGGCAGAATTCTCATTTGGCTGTGACAGTGGCTTTCCACACTCAGCATGGAGAACAGACACAGTTCTGCATCCCAGGAGGCCATCAGGGATGTACCATGAATGGAGATCTACCCGAGTCAAGAGAACCTGGGTAAGCCTTTGCTAAAGATTCTTCCCAGGAGGCAGGGAGAGAGAGAAATAAATAGTGTTAGATTTTAAGAATAATGTTTTACACAATTTTCATGAATATTAATAACTACTGGTCAGTGAAATTCATACACTGGGAACAAAAATAACAAGACTGATGTCATGATTAGGAAGGTCGTTTCTGCCATCTGCATTCTATATTCTAGTAGCCTTTGTGATTGATGGTCTTCTTTTTCTAGCAGAGTGTACTTGTTTTTATCTTCATTTTTATTATCTGAACATGGAAATTTCACAGTCGATTTATTACAGAAAACAGAACAAAACAGAAACCTTGGAAAGATGTACTAACATTTAGCCAGGTATTCCCTATCAAATGGACTTTTATACATATATATTTTCAAAAATAAACAGTGTTAACTACACTAAATATCTTAATTTTACTTAAAGTGTTTGTAAACACTAGCTAATAAATGTGATGGAAGTAACAGCTGGCAACAACCTTAATTATTCCCTTCATAATTATAAAAACTTTGTTAGTCTCTACTGACTTTTCCAACAGATTTATTTTAATTTTCACGCAAAAGTCCTTCCTGTCCTGTGTGAAGGATATTATATTACTAGGTTTCTGTTGTTTGTGGAACAGTATCAAAGTGGTTATTATAGGGCAGTCGTTCACCTTCAATCAATCATCTTTAAGCTAGTTTGTAACATTATAAAGCAAAGACTGTATGCACAAAGTCATACAATTTCATACCCATTAATAACAGCTGAAAACTGCTTCCTTTACAAATATAAAGAACTGACTTTTTCCCTTCAATTGTGGGATTTTGTTTTTATTTTCATACAACTCCTGATTCATAATGACTTTACAGTTGATTGGAAGAAAGTATGCTGTAGAAGTGTTCTGGGATAAAAACCTGATATATGTGGCTCTAGAAATAACAGAAACCCAGTGATACCAGGTCCATGTTTCTTATGTACCATGTACTGTAGCTTAACAATCTCTTTTCACCAATAATCTACACAGTTAGACTGGAACTTAAAGCCAATATTTTTTTGCACCTACTAGTTTGTGAGACTTCAGCACTCTTTTGAAACCCTCCCCAATAAGACAACACACAGAAGCAAGATTGCCATATCGCTGAGACCTCCACATTCTTTTGAGACTCTACACAATAGGACAACATGTAGAAGCATGACTGCTGCATCTGTTGACAGTTATTTGTCCAAATCACAGGTTCACAGCACCACACAAACAACTACAAGCTGACCGCTGCCACACACAAAGTGCCAGCTGCCCGATGGGTGATGCAGAGAGCATTATAACTTTGCCACACCTGGCCTCGGCCCTGCCTGTTTGCTGTGTCTGTGTATAGTAGAATGGTAGATCCCACTACAATAAATAATCTTGCTGTTCCTGTTTCAAGTTGAACAAAAGCTGGTTTTGCTAAAATACTGACACTCAGCCTCGTCTTTGGGGTGCAAGACAGCGACTCACGTGTCACAAGTTGTACTATAAAAATAAACTTGCTTCAACTAAATAAGTCAGATATCTTAAAAAGGTGCACTGTGGGTAATGATGATGATGATGATGATGGAGCCTTTCTTAGTTCGAGAATTTGCTTGTAGTCTACAAGTTTGGTCTCAAACTGTATGATTGCTGAAAACCCACAGATTCAGCTTCCTATACGCACAGTGGACTGCATGTATCCTATCTCTTTATCAATGGTACCAGAAGATGATCAGATAATACTGAGGTAAGTAAAGCATACAATTTGACTGAGCCAGGAACCCTTGATGTGGATCTCAGCTGGCAGTTTCTCACAGGCCATGTCATGAATCGAGGAGTATGTCTTAACTAAATACCAATGAGACCTCCGAAAGTAGCTGGGGAGCACACCCTAAAACTAGTAAAAGTAGTCAATCTACTGTAGTTAAATGCACCAAAAACTATAACAAATAGTGATGCAAGGGAATGGATCTGTCAAACTTCAGCTTGAAAGAAAATGGGAAAATGAAGAATTTTTATAAAATAAAAAGATTTATTTTGCAAAAATGCAGTGAAACAAAGGAATTTCATAGGACCACAAAAGGCACATAAAGAGTATGAAATTGGCAATCCGTTAGATTAGGCCCAATGCCAAATACAGAAAAAAACACATCCAGGTACATAATAATTAATTTGCACAGAAAAACAGAACTCATCAACACCATAAAGTGCATTCAATGAACCGCAAGGGACTGCATATTTCCCCAGTCTCTACAGGACAGGGAGCCGTCCTTATGCAGGTGACAAGCAGGTGTCCTACATCCAGATGAAACACCCACAAAACACATGGAACATAGCAGGACAAGCAAAAGCACATACTGTATAATTATTTTCAGGATTTAAAAAATATTTTTACCTGATTTAGTCTGATTAGTAGGATGTAGTACTACTCTGTAATATATTTATTGTAATGAAACTTTACACTCAATAAAATAATTTAAAGTGAAGAAAATAGCTTTTCTTAACTCTTACTAAAATAAAAAAGTTTGAAAGAATTGAGCCTCAGATATTGATTTACTTGATGAATCAGTCTGACTTTCTTGTGCACAGTAACAACTTTTACTTCTATTCCATTCATTCGTGTTCCCCTCCTGTTTGCTTACAGGCAATTACTCTCTTTCACTCTCTCTCTCGACAAAATTTTTTAAACTCATTGATTCTCTCCTCTCTAATTGATCTTGGTCACTGACTGGAACTCTCTTTTAAATCCACCTTAATGTCTGACTGGACAACTCACCGTAAAAAAGAGGCAATCTACAAATACCATGGGATCGGTGACACACAGTTTTTTTCTGGATCAATGCTGTCTGTCTGCCAGCTGTTAAAGTACCTTCCAGGCAAAATGTGTTTATGGGAGATCCAGGGCTTCAAAATGCCAGTTTAACAATGTTTACCAATAATTGCAGCTGCATTTAACATTCCGCCATGACGCCATATTTAAATGTAGTAAAAAAATGCAGAAATTGTAATGTGGAATTTAGTAAGTAACTAATAGCCTTAGGTTGTCTGCCATAGTTTTGGCTTTGGCAAATTTAAGGACAACTGGAACTGACTTGTTCAACAGACAAAGAAACATGTGAATCAGAATCAAATCATTTGCCAAAGCACTGTAGAATGGGTGAATCTTAAGGTACATTAGCTCTGTCAACAACCTCTATATTTAACCAAGAAACTGAAAAAGTTATTACCCAGTATGAGAATCAAAAATCACCAGGACAAAGTATGAGAGAGCCTAGGTTAAGAAAACCTAGCTGATTTGGTTATGCAGCTTGTTTTTTTTACTTTCTCGTTTACAAAGTATAGGGAAAGTATTGCAATCATCCAAACATTCGATGTCACGATTTTAATGAATCTCGATGTTTTAGACCTCCCTGACTTTCTCATATACGAAGTATAGGGAAAGTATTGGACTCCTCCAAAAATTCCATTTTGAGATTTTGATGAATCTCGTTTTAGACCTCCCTGAGTCCGAAAATACCATTTTTGGAATTATGTCTGTGTGTGTGTGTGTGTGTGTGTGTGTGTTTGTATGTGCGTGTGTGGGTGTGTGTGTGTAAATACGATAACTTGAGTACATTTTCACTCATTTTAGGTCAACTAAATTTTGCATAAAAGTGTTATGTATAAAATGTAGATTTCTATCAACTTTTGGGATATTTCCATTAACCGGAAAAGTGGTACTTTACCTTTTCTTCATGCAGCTGCAGAGATTTATTCAATAATAATTGTTCAATATATTATTAATTCGATTTGATTTGTAGTTGATGGTTCTTTAATGTACATAGTATAAAAATATATTTTCTTGTGGTTTACTCCTCAAATATTCATCCATATATCTGAGTATACGAGAAAGTCTAGGGGACACCACTCCTGATTTTTTTTATATTATACTAGCAAAATACCCGCGCTTCGCAGCGGAGAAGTAGTGTGTTAAAGAAGCAATGAAAAAGAAAAGGAAACATTTTGAAAATAACGTAACATGATTGTCAATGTAATTGTTTTGTCACTGTTGTGAGTGATGAGTGTTGCTGTCATATATATATATATATATATATATATATATATATATATATATATATATATTTACACACACACACATAAACATATATATATACATATCTATACATATACACATATATATACACACACACATATATACATACATATATATATCTACATATATACACATACATATACATACACACATACATACATACATACATACACACACATATATACACACAAATACATATATATATACACATACACACACACATATATAAACATATATATACATATACATACATATCTACATATATACACACACAGCTATTTCGTATCAGTGCAATACGCTGCTTGTTAAAACGGATAACTCCCGCTCTTACGTGCAAGTCTGCGTGGATATTATGAACTATCGTATTTGTTCAAGTTCTATTTAAATTTTAAATAGAAGGAATTTTTATTTAGTCGACAGAAATATCTTTGGTAGGAATGGTAAAAACAGACAGGAATATTATTCCTGAATAAATCAACTCAAACCTTAAACAACTTATAATATTTTGCTCTCCATAAAAATATATCCTGTCTAAATTATACAAGTTAGAAATAAAGTAAACTTTAAAAGAACAAACATTCAAATTTCTTTACTCTTATGTAATTTTATATAAAAAATAAACTTAGATTTTAAATATCCCAAAAGATTTTGCTCTCCATAAAAATATATCCTGTCAAAATTATACAAATTCAAATATGAACATGCTGCATAACAAAACCTGGAAATATAAATAAAATGTGTTCCTTTCAGCAATAACAAATCAAATCATTCAGTTGTCTTTGCTCATATGTCATTTTAGAGCTGGACGCCTAGTATCTTTTTTTGGCAACAAGTTCGTTTATGTTTGGTGTGAGGTTCTGTGTTGTGGAGATTCTCAGGATGGACTGCAGGTGCTCATGAGTGAGGCGACTCCTGTGTGCTGTTTTGTTAGTCTTCATCACTGAGAAGAGCTTCTCACACAGATATGTGCTACCAAACATGCACAAGGTTCGAGCCGCATGTAGACGGACTTTTTTTGTTCTTCAAAGTCACCAACGCGCCGTGCGCTCAGTTTATCAGCAAAGTGCGTATTTGGGAACACCGTAGTGACGACTTGGTTCAACATTACTTGGCAACAGGGAAAGTGGGGCAAGTTGCACTGGTGCATTTGTGTCTCCCATAAAAGCAGCTTCACTTGAAATCACTTTGTGATTGTGCACGGGTAAAAACGTCCGCTGAAGTGTCAGATTCTTATTTAATTCTTCTGCTTTCTGTATCTTCTGCATTGCATTCAGGTCTTTCAGGTTACCCGATGTTTTGTCTCATAGTGCCGTCTTAGATTAAATTCTGTAATTACAGCCACATTAGCTCCACAAATGAGACACACGGGTTTACCGGCAATGTCAGTAAACATATATTCAGCCTCCCATCGGTTTTTAAAGGCTCTATTTTCAGAATCAACTTTTCTCTTCAGCATCGTGTGGGCTAGCTTCGCAATACCTTGCAGCACCATAAGCTAGACTTGATTAACGCGGTAAGTGTTCGGCAAGGCAGCTGAAGCGCTGCATTATGGAATCTGTAGTTTATTGTGTTACCAGTGCTTCATATACCCGGGCCATTAATAACAATAATACAGTATATAAAATGATCTCGCGGGCCGGATATAATTACACGCCGGGCCGGATGTGGCCCGCGGCCCTTGAGTTTGACACATATGGACTAAATAGAACTTGAAAAGATATATTTTTTCAAATTTGATCGCGCAATTCAGATAGAGTTGACGCGCACTACAGCCTGCATGCCTCAATAAGTCATCCTCCCCTCGCTCTTACTTTTTTACCGTTCATCTAATGAATACACTGAGTATGGCTTTACCAAAACAATCATTGATGGCGAATAAAGTATCCATTATTCGAGTATGTAGATCGGGGTATATATATACATATATATATACCCGCGTATCGCAGCAGAGAAGTAGTGTGTTAAAAAAGCTATGAAAAAGAAAAGGGAACATTTTAAAAATAACGTAACATGACTGTCAATATACAGTATTTGTTTTGTGAATGTTACTGAGTGTTGCTGTCATCAAGGATTTGATTATCATTATTTCTTTCAATCAGGTTCGTATTTGTCGGATGTGTTGTGTTCAAGTTACATTCCGTGTTTGTCAATCGTTGTAAAGATGACAGGTTTCATTCATCGATTCGTTTCTTACTGCATCAATAAACAGCTCGTCTTCTTCTTTATCTGAGACTTGACACACTGCATGCACGGGTTTTTTTTTACACTGTCTTGCTTTAGCGGGACATTGACTTTTTCCACCGTGTGCTTTGTTTCCGCAGTAGCTGGATTTATGAATATGCTTGTATGTATCAGACGCTTCATATTTTTTGCTGCCTTTTCAATTGTGTAATTCGGTTTTTGTTCAGCGCTCTTTGGAACTGTTGCTTTTTGTCTGTGCACTGCGTCAGTTCATGTGAGCCGCTCGGTGTACATGCATCGAAGGTTCCCAGCTGTGCTGGTGCCATCTCGTGCTATGTCCATGGTTGTATTTAATGTAACCGAAGTCATGGCACTTAAAACTTTCTCTCGCAGTTTCGCTGAGTTTGTGCCAAACACCACCCTGACCATCTCATCTTCCTCTGCATAAGCACAGTCCTTCACCCGTGAATATTTAGTGGGAGTTTGCTATTGGATTGCCGCTGACGGACGGCCTTATATGGGCAGGCACTAAATTACAAACGCCAGCGGCAGCCTGTCTATGAACTTAATTTAAAGTGTAGGTTTACATCGTGCTTTGTTTCCGAAGTAGCAGAACTCATGAATATGGTTGTCTATGTCACTCGCTCGCTTCTTATTGTTTCACTGCCTTCTCAATTATATAATGCATGTTTTCTTCAGCGCTTTTTGGAGGTCTTCCTGGTTTTCTATGTACTGCGTGATTACGTGGGAGACGTGATGATGTCACACGAAACTCCGCCCCCACGGCGTTCAAGCTCATCTCCATTACAGTAAATGGAGAAAAACAGCTTCCAGTTATGACCATTACGCGTAGAATTTCGAAATGAAACCTGCCCAACTTTTGTAAGGAAGCTGTAAGGAATGAACCTGCCAAATTTCAGCCTTCCACCCACACGGGAAGTTGGAGAATTAGTGATGAGTCAGTGAGTGAGTGAGTGAGTGAGTGAGTGAGGGCTTTGCCTTTTATTAGTATAGATTTATAAGGCACTCCATTAAAATCAGCAATCAAATCCCACTAAACCGAGAGAGTCTCATTGTTACAGAACCCCATCTAAAATGGTTTATTATATAGAACACGAAAGCAACAGTCTAAGTCTGTTTACTTTTGAAATACATTAAGTATTCTTGCCAAATTTAAAAAAAGTTTTTAAGAGATCCTTTCCAATTTGAGATACTATAGAACATTGCTTCCCCACTGGGCTATAGAAGGTAGATAGCAATTATTCCAGCTTAAACAAATAAGCCTTTTCTGCAAGTATTGTGCTATGGGATTTAATAACCAGTTTTTTACAGCACACCACTTTTGCTGTAATTGCATTAGGAGTTATTTTACATCCAAGCCTATCGGAGAGTTTCAGTATATTCAAAAAGTATTCAGATGCCTTCACTTTCTGCACAATTTATAGTATTGCAGATTTAATTTTAATAGGATAAATTTGCCATTTTTGTTCATCAATCTACACTCAGGCTGATTGGAGAGCATCTGTAATCTGTCATTTTCAAGTGTCTCATGTTCTATGAAGTTTAAGTCAGGGCTTTTACTGTGTCACTCAAGGACAGTCAGAGAGTTGTCCCGGATCCACTCTAGTGTTGTCTTGCCTGTACACTTTGGGTCATTATCACGATGAAAGGTGAACCATCACCCCAGTCTGAAATGTATGTGCACTCTGGAGTAGGTTTGCTTTAACAATCTCTCTGTATTTGGCTGAATTCATCCTTCCCTTAACTTGATCAGTCTCCTTGTCCCTGTGCTGAGAAGCACTTCCATAGTATGAGGATACCAACACCATGCTTCACCCTAGGGAGGATATTAGACAGGTAATGAGCAGTGCCTGTTCTTTGCCAGCCATACTGCTTGGAGTTCTGCTCAAAAAAAATTGTCTCATCAGACCAGAGAATCCTTTTCCTCGTGCTCTCTGAATCCTTTAAACAGTTACATGTCTATTACTCAGTGGTTGTTTCTGTCTAGCCAATCCCCCACAAACACCCTCATTGATGGAGTGCTGATGAGATGGTAATCCTTCTGTAAGGTTCTCCCATCTTAGTGGAGGACTTCTTATCCTCTGTTGGAGAGATCTTTGGGTTCTTGGTCACCTCCCTGACTAACAACCTTCTTGCTCACATGCTCTTTTTGCTTTTCACTCTTGGTCCACCTACCACCTTGGGGGTCACGTGGTTTCTTGCCAGTTCTCTCTGTGTGGTGCACTCAAAAGTGTCACTTCCAGGGCAGCTGTTCTGGGGAGAAGGTCTGTCAAAACCAATTGGCTTCCAGTCTCATGTGGGCTACAAATCGTTACATACAAGCATGCATATACAGTATATATATACATACTGTATATATATATATTTATATTGTCATGCACTCCACGTAACGACTCGACGTACAGCGTAAAATATCATGTCAGGGGGCAAAAGCGGGGTACTAACCTCTCTCTCTTTACTTCTGCAGAAAGAAAGAAGCAACACCGCCATGAATACACCCGGTCTCCCTAACCACGCACTGCCACTTCTGCATTCTTTCCTTCCCTCCGGTCCACTTCTGATGAAGTCATGTCTCCAATACATCACCTAGGTTCCTTCCCAGCATTTCATCTGTGTCTTTCCGGTCCCACATCATAAAATGTCCCCGTCAACCATTACAAACTGTCTGCTGTACATGTGGATGAAAACACTGACCGAATTGCAAATCTTTACAGCATACAGGGCAGGAAAACCCCAAACCTTTATGCTGTGTCTGTTTATTTCTTACAATATATATACCATTTTTTTTTTCTGAACTTGCATAATACTATTATATCTATAGCCTACTCTGGCAGCGATGGGTGCAAGGGAGGCATCAGAATGCCAGTCCATAACAGGACACATTCACGCAAATGCCTATACTCATTAATACAGGGGCAAAATAACATTGCTAATCAGCATAATGTGCATGTCTATTATATCTGAGAGGAAATTAGATAACTTGGAGAAAACATGCCTAAACATTAAGTAAACAGACAAGTTTTACACATTTGTTTGGGGGGTAATTGAGCTGGGCCAGTGAAGGCAATGATAGTAATTAATTTGCTAACATATCACATATTTGTATTTCTCAGCATTAAATTAATGTTCCTGTTTCATGTTAATGTTTTTTTTTCAATTAATGTATAGTACAATATTTGCTTACAAGGAGCAATTGTCATACTGTTGACTTAGGCATTCCACACAGTTATGTCATGTCTCCTAAAGTGACACATTAAGTGTCAAATGTGTTTGAACAGAGAGGTTGGAAGTCCCAGAATCAAAAGCATGTTGTGAGTGGCATAGGCTGAAATGGCCTTTCACTTTGGAGAAGGCACAGAAATAATAAGGAACTTCATTAAAGTCAGTACACTGAAATTGTATATCTTTTTCTCGTTACCAGGACTGAATCAAAATCAATGGCACAAAACAAACAGCACATGTTTTCTTTCATTGATCAAAGTTTGAATGCTTTGCTGCTTTTACAGTGTTAACCACACTAACATATGTATGTAATGGATTTCGATTATGATATTACTGAGATGATGATGGAATTCTATAACAAATAAGAATAAATAAATTCATATACTGTAACCAGTGTATTGCAGAACCCCAAACCCCTGACACAACTTCAAAGACACGTGTCCTAGATACAAATATAAGGTTTATGAATGAAAATGACCTTTACAAAGGCTTCTTAATAAACACAATTCCAATCCCTTCCTCCAGCCCTCCCAGGTGAGCTTTGTCCTCTTCCACCCAACTCCAACTCCACTGGTTGAGGTTGTGCAGCTTCTTTTATGTTTGACCTGGGAGTATTTCTGGGTGCTAGGGCATACAGGTCCCAGCATGCCCTGCCATTGTCTGAGTGGGAATCCTAGCCCAGGGATGCTGCACTCTAGTGAACCAGGTGAGCCACTCCATTACACTAGCCTCCCGAATAGGTAAGGAACTTCTGTCCATCCCTGCCAGGACTCCAGCATATTAACTCTGAGGTTGCCCCCTCGTGACAACCTCCTGGCAAAGGAAGTTAGCAGACTACCTTTCTTCTAAGCCATACAGGACAATGGCCTCCCAGCCAGCTAATGAATTATGCACCATCCTAGTCAGGACCGACGCCAGCATCCTTCCGTCCTTCATAATCCATACAGACAAAATCAAAGAAAAAATGAATAAACTACACATTCCTGACAATCACATGTAAGAAATGTTTGTGACTTGTTATTGCTTTAAAGCACCTGTACTTACAAGAAGATCCAAAATGGACACACACGCACACAGACATAATTTTTTTTAGCATATGTCGGAAACTTACTGGGAACTGGAGGATTTTATTTTAAAAATAAATAACATTTATTAAGAAACTATAGTCATCACTTGCAAAATGACTGGAAGACTCTCCAGGATTTGTTCCTGTCTTGAGGCAAAGGCTGTCAAGATCAGCTAAAGCCCCAAGCAAGTTTTATCTTGCACAGATCCAGTTTAGGAAATGAACTATTTTATCACCAAAGAATATTAAGAACTCTGTGTATCTTCAGCTTATATCATATTGCTATAAAGTAGGCAAATAGTTTTTTCATTTTTTCAAACATTTTCTGAAAGAAAGAAATATGTGCTTAAAATACAACACAAAAAGTAACCACTTTTCCAGGCAGTGTGCATTGCTGCTGCTTGTCTTTGTTTTCTTAACGAAACTTGCACGTTCCAATCTTGGTTTCATCAGATCAGAGAATCTTATTTATCACAGCCTGACATTCCCTTGCAGTGCCAGCTCTAAGCGGATTTGCATGTGTTTTCTGGCAACTCTGCCATAAAGTCCATATTGGTGGATTGTTAAAGTGGTGTTTTGTTGTTTTAGGATTTCTCCCATTTCCACACAGGTTCTCTGGAGTTCAGCCAGAATGACCATTGAGTTCTTGGTTACTTCTTCTACCAAGTTCCTTCTCCAATGATTGCTCAGTTCGGCTGAGAAACCAGCACTAGACAGAGTTGTGGTTGTTCCAAACTTCTTTCATTTAAGAGTTATGGAGACCACTGTGCTCTTAAAAATCCTCACTTCTACAGAACTTTTTCTAGATCTATGCTTCAACACAATCCTCTCTCTAAGCCAGCACTAGAAAGAGACATGGTTTTTCCAAACATCTTCCATTATGATGACCACTGTGCCTCTTAGGAGCCTTAATTGCTGCATAATTTTTTGAAGTCTTCTCCAGATCTTTGCTTCAGCACAATCTTGTCTCTAAGCTCTGCATGCAATTCCTTCAACCTCATTGCTTTTTTTTTTTTACTCTGATATACATTATCAACAGTGGGACCTTCTATAGGCAGGTATGTGCCTTGACAAATCATGTGCAAAGGTATAGCAACATCTCAAAGATGATCAATAAAATGTAATGCACTGGATCCAGGTTTAAAGTGTCATAGAAAATTGTCTGAATACTTGTGTCAATGTGATATTTCAGGGTTTCGTTTTATTTTTAATACATTTTCTTAAAACTCCTCAAATCCTGTTTTTGTTTTCTCATTGTGGGGTATTGAGTGTTATTTGATGAGTGAAAAAATTTAATTTAAACGATTTTAGCTTTAGGCTGCAACATAACAAATGTGAAAAAGTGAAGGTGTCTACATGCTTTCTGAAGACACAATACATACTTATTGAACAAATTATTAGGAACACTAAAGTAGGGCTTCCTTTTGCTCTTGTGAAATGATTAGACTCGACACACTCAAAAAGGTTTGGGGCAGCCAACCATGTATTGTCCCTGGCTGCAATGGGCTTTGAAAATTAGACAGAAGTGTCTTCAATGGAGTCCAAAAGCGAATTGAGTACAGAGTACAAAAATTGTGTCAGATCAACCATTCAATTTCAACTGCAACAAATGTTCCTATCAGGCCTTTTACTGTATACCTTTGGCACAGGTTCTGGAACATTTCAATCAGTTTTTGGAAAAAGTAGTATGGAACTGATTCATTCTTGCTGTATTAATTTCAGCTGTAACAGCCTGATATTTGTAAAACTCTTTTAAGTTCTTATGTAACCATTTTGTTAGATAACAGTAATACAATGATTGGGAAAAAAGACAGACAATGCCAATGCCAACACAATGAATTTGCCAGATATGTTATTTAGACCAAAGCAGTGAAATCTTCACATTAATAAAATGACATACAATAGGAGAGAAGCCAAACTGGGAAAGATTTCAAAGCAAAAAAACATCCTTACTTCAGCCTACATTATGATTCATTAAATGCTTTTTATCCTGTGAGAAAAAGTGATATTATGGGTTTATGACTAAATGGAATTGTTAACAAATAGGGCAATCTAGTTATATATATATATAACGTGTGTCATTTATCCCTTAGTAGGATCAGTGACATTCTCTCCCTAAATAATAATCCTTTTACAGCAAATGACAACACAAAAACAAGAAAATCATATAAAATAAGGCATTACAGCTCATGCTTTGTAGGGTAAACACAGAACTGGCCAGGCTTCAATAAAAAGAGACTAGTTTTACTATTGAAAACACTGTGCAGCACAGATGAACTGAAGCGCCTTTGTACACTCTGTCTGAGTCTTAGTATTTATATTTAAATATTTTATAAAGAGTTAACCCTTGGTTAGGTGGGGTGTCAGAATCAGTTTTCACATAAAAATAAAAGCAAAAGTATTTACGTATACAGTATAATATAAACATGCCACTAGATTTTATAGCTAAATAGCAGGAGGAGACACAAAGTGTGAACAACTTTGTAGAAAAAGATACTAAAAGGCCCAAAACTAACCTAAAAATTAAAAATTAAAAACAAGAGCCCAAAGTTTTATCTACTACAATCTATTTCGCTCACCTGGGGCCTCATGTATAAATGGTGTGTACGCACAGAAATGTTGCGTAAGAACGTTTCCACGTTCAAATCGCGATGTATAAAACCTAAACTTGGCGTAAAGCCACACAAATTTCCACGGTACCTCATACTCTGTCGTACGCAAGTTCTGCGCTCGGTTTTGCAGATTGGCGGCACCCAGCGTCAAAGCAGTGCTACTGTTCCTGTGTGGTTACCCTTTATTTCTTAGATCCACATTCTTGACGCGGCTTTATAAATACACTGAAACTAACCACATATTGTTTATTAGTGTAATGAATCTGATTGTAATTAACAATATAATGGTCCAGGGAATAGCCATAGTATTCCAAACACCATAACTGCTTTAGCGTTGTTACTCTCACTGCACCATCTTCTTCTTCTTCTTTTTCTTCTTTCAGCTGCTCCCTTTAAGGGTTGCCACAGCGGATCATCTTTTTCCATATTACTCTCACTGCACCACTCGGAGTATTTATATCACTGTATCTGAGTGGGGAATCACAGGAGCAGCTGATCGGAAAGAGAATTATTGGTATACAGCATCAAGCACATGCTGCCTCAGCCACGGCAAAATGTTTCCAAGCCTTTCCTGTACGGACCTCACGGTTCAGAAACAGTTTCATCCCAAGAACTATAAACGCACTCAATCAATTGCTCCTTGTAGAACTGTTTGTACTTATAAGTACAATTACCCCACTATAAACTTGCACTACAGTTATAATATTGCACAACCTGCGCCTCTTTATAAAGCGCGTATTTACATATGATGACGATATCATTTTTAAGATGAAATGCAGCAAAATATGTTGATTATATTATATAGATAAAACTTTACCTTCATTTAAATAATCTGTATTGTTAGTAATTAAACATGTGAGGACACAGTACCGCAGCGCTAGCAAGTTCACGTATTGTTCCTGCCTCGCGCTGTATATTTGCTGAGGCTGGTGCGACACTGGAAGGATAGACGGATAGAATAATTAAATACATACTATGAAGATATTTCAATGTTCCTTAAGAGTTTTGAAGAATCGTCGTTGTAAGCTTACAGATGGCTTAACGTCTATTATAGAGCTGATTGTGTGGCGATTGGGTATTTGGGGAAAGAAAAGTAAGGACAGGAATTGGAGGTTAATACGTTTGAAAGAGACAGTACTGCTACAATAAATTATTCCATCGAAGGTTGCGCATGGCGCAGCAGCATCTTGTGTGAGACAAGAACAATCACTGCGCCATCGTGTTCCCATGTTTAATAACGTGTTCATTCCAATCATCATGAAAATGATATCACATATACATCTCAGTATTTTAATTATTCAGAGAGCTGTAATATCACAAATGTAATGGATTCTGTGTCCTGTTGGAGAAAGAGAAAGAATGGAAGCATGTAGTGATTCACACACATAGAGCACATTGAAGATCAAATACAAAACAAAGCATTTAACATGCTACTTTAGTTATGATAGGATTTGAGAAACTAGTAAATTAAATGATTTTATGATGAAGTTTATGATGTTCTACTTTAATGACAAAATAAACTATATGATTAAAGTGGAAATTTTGAGATTAAAGTTGACATTTTGTGCTTTTTTTCCCACTGTGTGCCTATTTTTTTTGTCTGTACCCTAATAAGCTTTCATATGACATTCAGATGGTGAGCTACAACTCGCCTTTTCACGGCGACTTTGATATGTGACGTCTTTTTTATTTTGGCACTGTGTGTTTGTGAACTTGAGCTTTCGAGCTTCTCCGACATGCTATGTCACTCGATCAACTTCCCTTTGTTGATTATACCACAGTTTAAATCAACAAATAGTACGTTTTTTCTTTGCCTCCACTTGGTATTCGCTGAAATTCTTCTGTTTTCCCCCGTGCTTTTCCCATTGTCTTTTCACAGAACGCTGAGCTTAAGGGCTATTTATATTGATTTGCATATTCAAAGAGGCGTAATTCTGGGAAGAATTGGGGCGGGGCAGCAGGCGCGTGCACGTGCGTTACTTTTCACGCTAACTGGGGTTTATGTAGCAGAAGAACATGGAAGTTGGAGTACACACAGATTCCTGCACCTGGATTTTTCTGTGCGTAAGCACATTTCGGCTTTTGTGCTTACGTCATGTTATAGTGCGAATTCTATGCACGGCGTTATGCATGAGGCCCCTGGACTTGTGTAGTGTCAGAATCATGTTATAATGTATCTGATTTTTTTGACTATTTGTATAGCTTTTGTCATTGTTAAATGCTGGTATGATCAGTACTGTCAAATGTACAGAATACAGTGAAATCCAAGTATTGTGTATTTAAAATGAAATAAGTTGCCACTCTGCAGTGCAATGATAAGTGAGTATTACTACCTTAAAATAAAAATTTCCTTTTTTTTATTTTCTGGATCATTTTGTTAAATAGGTACAATTATCTTTATATTGTTTTCTATTTATTCTATTGTACTGTTTATGGCACTGGCCCCAACTTCTAAATATGGAAGCCACATGACATGTAATGTCATCAAACTGGTGCTATACAACATGGTGGTTTCCACAAGGAAGTGTCTAACCTTTTAAGCAATAAGGGAAAACAAAGTAATACTCCTCTTATGCCTGATAGAGTTCTACTTTGGACCTCTGTTCTCTACTGTTATGCGAGTAACACTACCAAAAAAGTTCTGAGGAATGATCAGAGGAAGAGATGTAGTCAGTGTCAGAATAAAAGGATGAGGAAGCCACAAAAAGGTTTGTGGTAGTCACCCTGTATATTATCGTTGGTCATTGGCAAGGCAAAGACAACAAGTTTTAACTGAGTTCAAAATGGAACTGATGTATATGTGACAAAATGGCAGCCTTAAAGTTAGGGAGAGGAAATGAGGGCATTAGGGCTGAAACCAGAAGTGACATTGTCGGGCCAGAACCAGAAGTCACGTCGTTGGGGCCAGAACCGGAAGTGTCATCCCGCCAGGCAGGATTTCCCATGACTGGTCTACAGGAAAGAGAGAAAGGCTATGCCCTCTCCTGGTCCTGCATAGAATTACCCTCATTTGAGCCCTTTAACTCCCTCTCATGCGCACGTGTGTGACATCAGGAGGCCAAAAAAGTTCAGTATCAAACAGCTGCACAGTATCAAAGCACAGATATAAAACAAAAAGAGTCTGAATGAAAATAATTAGTTTTTAAAAGCAAGAAAGGTGTTTGAAACCCATCATCTCAGATGAGAAGGAAATTCCTTTGGCGACCTTTTAATCCATTGTGTCATTTCCCGCTGATCACGACCACAGAGGGCACGTACCTTAACAATGGGAGTACAATTTGGCACCAGCCGTAAAAAAAAAACAAAACAAAATGTTAACCAAACTGGCCGCAAAAACTTTAACAAAAATAAAATTACACAAAATAATTGAAGCTTAATTCAGAATTGAAACTGATGATTAGAAAATCCTGAAAACAAGTATCTCATCTCCTAAAAACGTAGAGAAAAAGCACCTAAACATTAAACAAAAGTACAAATTATACAATCTGTCTCTTAATTTACTTCAGGTTGTTTTCGCTAGCGACAATTGCTACAAAACTAACATCTCAATGAAAGCCTACTGGGATATTATCTTATAACCTTTGCAAAACTTCCATTTTTATTCAAATACTTCTCTAGCTATCTGTATTCAACTTCGCTAAACAGCATAATCTGATGCATTTGGTTCAGACCTGGGAGGCTGGTGGTTAACTGCTTCTTTGGCTTCAAATCTTTTGACTGCTAAGGGATGCGGGCAGCTCTACCCAGTGTTGCACAGGAAACTTTACTTCTCAGTGGTGGAATGGGGTTGGGAGTAGGGGTGGTCACTTTGTTTTTATATATATTACTTCTTTCTCTTCTGCTTATTCTATCATATGATACTATTATATACTATCATATTTTGAAAATGGTTGAATATGTTTTTTATAATGTGCTTCCACTATACATATCAATAGTAAAAATTTCATCTCAAAATATAAAAGGAAAAACTGAATAAAACAATTTCTGGAGAAAAAATTAATTTAGGGTATTACACTTTGCTTTATTCTGGTTTGGTGTTATGGTTATTGTCTTTGTTGTTTTTGCTATATTATTTCACAAGGTATCGATCCCAGCTACATTTGACTATCTCATCTTTGAGCTTGTATTCTCCTATCTCTGCCATTTCTCAGTCAGTCATTCAGTCAGATTTCTTTATCAAAGCACATTTAAGAAAACAGATGGTGAGCCAAAGTTCTGTACAAAGAAGCCATAAAATAAACACAATAAAAACAGTAGTGTAAGAACAGATCAATCAATTAACACCATCCCTCACATCCTTACACACAGTGAAAGGTGGAAGAGAAGAAGTGGGTCTTAAGCCGAGTTTTAAAAACCTTGATAGAGGAAGAAGACCTGATGTGAAGAGGCAGATCACCCAAAACCCTAGTAGCAACAACTGAATAAGCACTGTCTACCCTAGACTTCAGCCAAGAAATTGGATCTATGAGGAATAGTTGTCCAACAACAACAGCAACATTTATTTTTAAAGCACATTTTCATACAAATGATGTAGCTCAAAGTGCTTTTCAAGATGAAAGAAAAAATATAAAACTAAATTAGGCAATATTAATTAACATAGTATAAAAGTAAGGTCCGATGGCCAGGGAGAACAGAAAAAACTAAAAAAAAAAAAACTCCAGATGGCTGGAGAAAAAAACAAAAACAAAATCTGCAGGGGTTCTGAGGTCACAAGACCACCCAGCCCCCCACTAGACATTCTACCTAACATAAATGATCTCAATTAGTCCTCATGGTTTTCAGGATCCTTCTAGAAGAATTAAACAATGATGGTCATGTGGACCTCTGGCCTTCAATCCATCAGTGTGGCGACTGTATGGTGATTGAATCGGGTGGTGGTGGTGCAGATCGCCACCACAGAAAACCGGAAAAAGAACAGCTGAGAAAGTAGGGATTAGTATGGATTTTGGAGACACGAAAAAAAATGATGACCTCAATGCCCTTGGTGCTGAGTGGGGTATTGAAAGAGATTGCAGATGTATTTTGGAGCAAGACCATGAAGTGCTTTAAAAACAAAAAACAAAGTTTTAAAATCAATATGAAATCTCACCAGTAGCCAGTGGAGAGAGGCCAGTACAGAAGAGATACAACCCTTTTTTCTAGTACTAGTTAAAAATCTAGCTGCTGCTTTTTGAATCAGTTGAAGGTGTGACAGAGCAGATTTGGGCAGTGCTACATATAAGAAGTTACAACAGTCTAGCCTAGACATAATAAAAGCATGAATGACTGTTTCCAAGTCCTTCTGTGAAAGAAAAGATTTAAGTTTTCAGATTTCCTTCGGTTGGTAGAAACTGAACTTTACTACCGTGAAAATTTATCAAAACTTAGTGACGACTTAAAGATGATACCCAGGTTCCTGCCACCATTATAAATTGTTGCTGACAAAGAGCCTGCATGTTGATTTCAGCAGTAGATGAAATAGGACCAAAAATAATGACCTTTGTTTTATTTTCATTTAGTTGTAGGAAATTTTGTGCCATCCAATATTTAATATCATCAAGGCACTCCATTGGCTTTTTTTACCGATGAAATGATGTCAGGTCTGACTTTGAGGTATAGCTGGGTATAATCAGCATAGCAATGGTAAACAACACCATGAAAGATGGTCCTCACGGGGAGTAGATATTGAGCAAATAAAAGAAGGGCCAGAATGGAACATTGTGGAGCGCCTTCTATGAGAGACAGGTAGCACAGCTAGTGCTTGTATAAATGCTATAATTAATAACACTAAAAAATCTTTTATACTTCTAGTTAACCTGTAATTCTAGCATTTAATTAAATAAATTGTTCTAATATATATTCACACAATATGGCATGGTCAGTGTTGTCTGCAGAATTACCTAGAATTGCGGGAGCTTTGTATCAAAAAGTAAAACCAAACATACTGCATACAAAAAAACTTTCCAGCATTAACAATAGCTTTATATTAAATGCAACAAGATGAAAGACAATAAAGTTTGATAAAATATCATTTGCATTTATTTTATACCTTCCCTACATTTCCACTTTTTCGCCTGGGCAATGCTGAGTAACTCAGCCAGTAAATCTTTAACACTGGCTTTATTTCAGTCTGCACTATCCTTTGTATTTTTCAATTGTCAAAACAACATAACTTTAGAATTTTGCTGACTTGACTTTGCTCCCTGATCAAATTAATACCAGATGATGCAGTCACTTTGAGAAACAAAGAATATTTAATAAAGGAAGTACACCCTTTTCAGCAGGAGAGTGGGAATTCCCAAAACAGCTGAGAAAATAATACTAGCTTATTCATTTTTTTGTACAAATATATTTAAAAATCCTTTGTGAGACCTTGTGCAATGAATTTACTGTCAACAGCGATAGAGGCTATCCTGTTAAAATAATATTCATTTAGCTTCGATTGATGTTTACTCCTTTTTCCTAGAGATTATTCAGTCAATCAGCTTGCAACCTCCTTCAGCAGATACTGTATGCTGTGATTAATAGGATGGCCTTACAAACGTAGATGGTTTGTAGATGTTGGTAGAGACAGTCCTTCTTTATTAAGTTAGTACCATATAAAGAAGGTTGGTATACAGGTTTACCTATAAAAGGAATTATGTTGAAGCAATTTTACCTGTCAACTTAAACCTTTTATACACTAGGTTATAACAGCATGATGGCTTTTAGAGCTTAGAGGTCACTGACCTCCATTCATGTCCAAATTACAGCAAAACCAGGAAAATGTGCCTCTGGATTCTTCTGAATCTACACAAAAGTAGGCAGCATTGGTGTTTACCAGATGGAATAAGTGGGTAGCATTAGAACTTACTTGATGGCAGTCACTTAATAAAGCTTGTTCTCCTGGTGCCAACCGATGGCAGTGAAGGTTTTATTCAACAGATTCTCTCCTATATTGTTTATCTTCAATTAAGATCAGAAGTGAATCTGAAGGATATAGAAAAGCCGTGTTGTGGGAAATCAGTTGCCATTTTAAAGTATGCGCCTTAAGGCAATCTCGACAAGTGCCTTTTTTTGCTTGTCTTGCATTCAGGTAATTATTTTTGTAGAATGAGTACTTTACATGCTCAATATCAATTATCAAGTGCAAGGGAAATCGATACAGTAGCTTTGATCACATATCAGACATAGTGGCAACATAAAAAATATAAATGATTGATGTGATAACCTTTAACCCAATCTGAACTGCATCAGGAGGAAATGTGCAATAATCATGGTGATGGTGGCTGCATATCGCATGATGTTCAGTCATGTATGTAAGACATGCACTGCATTCTGTACTGGAACTTGAGTTTTAGAGTTGATTATAAACATCAATTTGGAAATAAAAACAATGTATGCATTTTGAAATGTTTTGAAAGCCTTTAAATTAAAGGAATACAATAAAATACTTGTTTTGTACCCAGAGTGCCACTACATTTTGTAACAAATGTCAACTTACCAAAACAGCAGCTTTCTTAATCTGTAATAACAATTAATAATAACACATAATGAACATTATATAAAGGAGTGGAATAATGGTTGCTACATGCATAAGGCAGGATTCACCTGAGTAACTTAAGTATAATACTAAGATATTTAGTTCAGTTTGTTTTCATACGGGACTCTTCTTAGTGAACAGGCTCAGATTAAAAAAAAAAAAATAGACAATATTCACATGTGGCATATATATAGTGTGATGAATTAAACTCACAAATTAACATAAAGATTTGGGGATTAGCCCCTTATATTGTCGTACAGTGATTTGTTGGTCCAAATTTAGTTGAAAAGAGATCAAACATTCGACAGACAGTTACAGTATGGCTGGGATTTTATACAGTAGGTAAAATGGCCTCCGGAGGTGCTGAGGCAGGAAGTGACGTCATCATCGTGAGACCGGAAGTGACATCAATCTGGTTGGACGGAAGTGATGTCATTCAGATTGGATGGAAGTGACGTCATCATCGTGGGACCAGAAGTGCCGTCATTCTGGCTGGACAGAAGTGATGTCATCAGTGCAAGACCGGAAGTGTGGTTTGTAGTGATGTTGTTTTCCAGGAAGTGGTTTGTTGATGATGATAATGGTTTATTTATCTTCTTTTGTTCTACAAGATCAGAGAGAGAGGCATTATTACCACAAAACAACCCCCCATCCGATGATAATTCACTCACCTCAGGGCTTTTTGACTGTCTCCTAAGCACATGTGTGTGACAATAGGCTCCTGGAAAAGATCTCAGATTTCAGATTGCATTACCTTTGCATATTACCTTTTCATTTTAACCAATTGGTAAGCAGACAAGCAATATCGTATAATTCATGGTTTTCTGTCATGCTAAAATGTGGAAGGATTTGAGTATGACACCACCAGTAAAATTTGTTCTGTCTGATTCCCTAAAATGGAAAAGGAAAAATCGTCTGATGCCCTCTGATGTCTGTTCAGTAATTTAGCCAATGACACCACAAGAAGCCAGCAATGCTTCTTAGTCCATCTTCAGAGGTCCACGGTGCTCCACACCTCTACATTTTCTTTTTTTTTGCTGTTTTTTCAATTTTGCCTAGACAACAATTTCTTCTACATAGGGCTGTGAGATTTATTTTTCAGTCTTGGACATAACTATTAAACGGGGCATCCTTTAGAACCTCAGTGCTTTTAATGTTGTCCTTTGTTTGGTTTTATAGTATAAATCAGTTGGGGTGAATCGCAGTATGGCGACGGTGTTTACTTGTGTTGTGTAAAACTATTTATGGACTTTCTTTTTGTTTAAATATTTTGTGCTCCAGTAAATATAAATTATCATCAATATACTGATAATCCAGCGTTTCTCAACCTTTAAGTATTTGCGACCCGAGTTTTCATAACAGTTTTAATCGTGCCCCCCCTAACATTTTTTTGAAATGTAGATGCATATTTTATTATACCTACTTAACTTTTATCAACATTTATCTAACTCTATATTTATTGTTCTAGTATCAGAATGTAGTTTAAGTTAATTTGTTTTGGTTTCAACAGATGCTTTTTTCATATTTTTGATTCTTGTTTTCTTTTTTTCCACATCTTTGTGCCCTACCGTTTTGTTACTTCGCACCCCCCTAGGGGGGCCCGCCCCACAGGTTGAGAACCACTGTGATAATCCATTTGTCCATTACACACTCAGAAAATGAAACATATGCAGGAAGCACTTTAAGATAAGCGAAGCTTTTATCGTTAGCACCTCTAAATGAAAATCACCTTTTTCTACTCTCTCAAATCTACAAAGCATTTAATGTTTGGAAAACATCCGGGATTAAAACACTTAGAGATTTGTATATAGGCAATGTCTTTGCATCTTATGAACAATTACTCTTCAAATTTAACTATACATCAACACAATTTTTCCACTACTTTCAAATCAGAAACTTTGCTAAATGGAACCTGCCAAATTTTCCTCACCTCCCACCCATTTCTATTCCGGAGGCAATACTGATCAGTTTTGAAGACTCAGACAGCATCTCAACAATATATAAAAACATCTTAAAGTCTCTTCCTTTCAAAGACCTAGTTGTGGAAAGAATCTTTCACTTAACATCTCTGAAAAGAAGTGGAAGGCAACCATGCATAGAACACACTCTAGTTACATATGTGCAAAGCGTTCAATTCTCCAACTTAAAATCTTTTATCAAGCACATTTATTTCATTTTAAATTGTCCAAAATGTATCCAAGTCAAGATTCAACATATGAATGTTGCAGTTTAGCTCCAGCGTCACTAGGCCACATGTTTTGGGCGTGCACCAAATTAACATAATTCTGGACAAAAATCTTTGAATGCCTATCAGACAGCCTAGGTGTCACAATCTCTCCAAATCCATTAGCAGTTGGGTTTAGTGTACTCCTAGGTGGGCTTAAAGGGGAGAAGGACAGACTGATTGTAATTGCTTAAACCACACTACTAGCACGTACACTTACCTTGCTCATCTGGTAAAATCCCAGTCCATCTGTTATAAGTAAATGGGTAACTGATGTTCTATACTACTTGAAATTGAAAAAAATTATATTCTCACTTAAAGGAGCTGTTCAAAACTTTTTTTAAAATATGGCAACATCTAAATAATCAAATCTTAGAATAAGCATTTAAATCAGGGGAAAAGGACATTCTCCTTTATTTTTTTTAAAGATCTGCTCATGTTATATTCTCTTCTATTTCTGTTGGGTTGGGTTTGAATTATGGTTTAAGTTTGACATGATTGTAGAGAATGATGTTTTCTTAAAATAAAATCAGTAAAATTAAAAAAAAAAAAATTGCAAGTGGTTTCCCCTAGACTTTCTCATACTCAGAAATGGGGATGGATATTTGAGGAGTAACCTGCAAGACAATGATTATATTTTTATATCATATGCATTAAAGTACCATCAACAACAAATTAAATCAATTTAGTAATATACTGAACAATTGTTATAAAGTAAATTTGAATAAATCGGACCCTGCAGCTGCATGAATAAAAGGTAAAGCACCACTTCTGTTTAGCAGAAATACCCCAAACGTTAATGGAAATCTACATTTTGTACCTAATACTTGTATCCAAAATTTGGTTGACGTAAGTGAAAATCTACTCAAGTTATTGTGTTTATATACACACAAGCACACACAGACAGACACACAGACATAATTCAAAAAATGGTATTTTCGGACTCAGGGAGGTCTAAAATGTCGAGATTCATCAAAATCTCGAGGTGGAATTTTTGGAGAATTCTAATACTTTTCTTATACCCCGTATATGAGAAAGTCAGGGAGGTCTAAAACGTTAAAATTCATCAAAATTTCGGCATTGAATTTTTGGACGATTGCAATACCTTCTCTATACTTTGTATACGAGAAAGTAAAAATAGTTATACGGTGATGCAGATTAGAGCTCCAGTGAAACAAATGGCAGGGCAGCTGCACAGGTGTATGCACATTCAAGGCAGTGTGGAGATTCATGAAGCATTACACAAGTCTTCCAAGCATGAATGACTGAAGGCATCTTGGCATGTGGTACTGAGTTGCGAGGTAGATAATTAAATGTCGTAAAGCAATTTTATTGTCAGTTAAAGCACCCGATAGAAAAGAGTGAAGCAATTACATACTGGAGAGTATTTGAAGTTGGAGTGTCCATGGCCATCCACATGTGCACAAGTGCAGGTTGCAGATTTAAAGGCTTCCTTATGGGTTTTGGCACATATAGCAGCCTGTGTGATGGCACTTTAGGTAATTGGAAGGGACTGGGTAAAGTGTCTGACAGGATTAGAGCAAGGGATTGTGGGTCATATAAAAAAGGGAAGATGGTCATTAGAGATGGTCTTTGTTTTGTCAGCAGTTATTCTCTCATTAGTGGAGTGTGCACTGCATTACTTCTCTGCTGCCTGAACAAGGATAGGAGAGGGTGCACATTACTCCTGGATTACCTCCTAGAACTCGGAAGCGGAAATAATGTGATGAGGTGGGGCATTGGTTTCATTTGAATCATTTATCTTATAGAAGAAGTTCTCAGTCCTTTGAGCAAGTCCTTGGAGTCATTTCAAGCAACCTGGACAAAGGAGAATTGAAAAGGCGTAAAGTCACTGTGTTATTCTCCATTTGGAATTTTTTCTTATTTTTTTTTCATCATTTTTGTTCATGAACAACTTAAGAACAATTGTGATTTAATGGACTTGCTTGTTTGACTATTTCACTTTCTTCAACTTTATGAAAATGCTATATTTTTACACCACCTTGCGTTTAATAAAAACTGTCTATTTTTTGTATCATCTTGTCTATATCTCTCTTCCTCACCCTTGGATTATCCTCAGTATAATTACTATATGCCACCTGGTTAGACCTCTTTGTGGTATGTGGTGTGGTTACCTCACTTCAATATACAGTACACATAATATATGCCCCCTTTTATTTTGGTGATAGGCAATACATAACTGAAGAGTCAATATGTGGGAACAATACATTGTTAAAATGTGGAGCTCTTCCATGGTTAACCAACCTGGGATATCAAGATTGTAAAGACTGCAGAACATTCCATCAGCTGCCAGCCAGATGAATGGCATTTCAAAATACTAAGGTCTGTCCTTTCAGAACAATCAAGGTGTTGAAAAGCAGAAATCGAATAGTCAGACATGGGTGATCAGTGCCACTGTTACATTTCTTAAAGTTGCCATACTTCTCACAGCTTTTACATTGTGAAGAAAGACATGGTTTCAAACAGATGTTGTGGTATCAGCCAACAAAACCCCACATAAATAAGAAATCAAAGTCAGAGAATTAAGTGCAAGCACTCAGAGATGCAAACAAAGTCACAATAAGGTGGAATAACCACAAAACAGCCAAAAACAAGAGTGTCTAGTGTTTAGATCTCCTGACTGAAATGAACATTGGTTTTTTATATTCGGGGTTCAGAGCAGGAAACAGAAACAATGTCACTGTGACTTCAGCCATTGAACTTCTGGACTGTAGACAAATAAGAAGACTAAGTTAATGATGATGCCATCTCTTTTTCTGGGGTGGAACTGCTTACTTTCTCAAAGCACAGAAGGTGACCACTAAGCACTTGTGCTTGACAACACACAAACATTCTTAGGAAAATGAACAAAAAGCCTGATTAGGTGACATACTTCATTTGCTAACATACATTGAAAATATAATTTTTTGACACTATTTTCTTGAAATGCTTCATACTGACTTAATCTCCCCTAAATAGTTTTTCTTAGAAAGATGTATACCAGACACGAAGAATTAATATTTTATGTTTTCTTCTTTTTCTGGGTTTTGGCATAATCATGTCTTAGTAGTACAGAGAATTGTAGCTATTATTAACATACTTTTAATTTCATGTGAATGTCCTTTTTTATTTAATAATTGCAATAATATCCTTATGTAATATAAAAAACACACACTTCGCTTGCCCTGTCATCAGTTTGTAGAGGTCTGTTTTTAAAGCCTATGATGTCAGTTATCTGCTGTAATGATTCCCTAAAGCCCTCAAACACACAGGCAGGTTGTCTGACTCCAGTCATTATAATAGAAAGCTAATGCGCATTTATTCTGAGAATGCTGTCACCAGGCACTTAAAGGAAAAAAAAAAACAATTACAGTTTACAACAAAGCATTTAGAATAGCATTCAGACAGAAGATAATTTAGAGCTATTATCCATTTTATTACAAAAATCAGTTGGTACGACTTTGTCTGATCAAAGGGTTATATAGTATAAAAATGTCATACAAAACATTCTTTTACACTTATGTTCTCTTTGTGGCTAACATCTCTTTTCCAGCATATATAAATTTAGTTTATAGGCTGATCTTTCCAGCCCACAGTGATTTTGCAACCTACAGTTTGCTAGCTACATTGGACATTTTATGTCACAACGAAGTTCACTGTATCACAATTGATTTAGTAAATAACTCAATACTATGACTCCCAGACCATTATAAGGTTGGTCAGATTCACACATTCGTACCAGGCATCCTCCATATTCTGCTGTTTACATCTGTGAGATACAGTAGGTAGAAGGTAGGCTGAACAAGCCCACCCACTGCACATCCCACATCTTGAACATAGGTATTTTTTTCTTTGTCTTATTGTACTTTAACAGAAAGAGTACAGAAAAAAAGGTTTTACAAATTTCTCCAGAAATAACAATTGACATTTGAATTTTAAAATTTGCGACTTCTCTCACCTATACTAATATTTTGGTTTTCAGTCTAAATGTTCACTCTCTGTTCATTTCTAATCTAAGATGTTAGGTTGTTTGTCAGTGGATAGTGTGGCTTAGGGCCTATGACATTTAACTGTATAAGCAGACAATCGCCACCAGTTTCTCACCGTGTTATCCTGGCACAGTCAGTACAAATATGAAAACAATGATACTCTATTAAAAGTGCTCATTGGACAAAAGAATTTGTTTACTTTTGAGGGTAAAATTTGCGCACAATAATAAAAATAATAATAGTAATAATTCTAAGTAATACACACTGTGTTATACTTTGTAGAGAACTGAAATAAGAACAGAGATAGGTGTGGCCCAGTCATGTAGTGGTTAGTTCTGCTGCGGCACAACATCTTAATCCTGAGCTCAGTTCGGTAAATGCCTGTGCCATGTTTAGATTTTCTCCCCATGGGTGTATGGGATCTACAGTATATTATGAGAAAGTGACAAAGAGTGGTCAAAGGAGTGTGCTCCCTGTGGTTGATAAGATGGACGTGGAGTAAAAAAGCTTGATAAGCTGAGGAATGGAAGAATCAGAGGTACAGTTGCATTTGAGGAAATCCAAAAGAAAACTTGGGAGGAGAGGAGGGTAAGGTAGTATGGGCATGCCATGAAAAGAGATGTAAACAATGTAGAAAGAAGAATCATGGAGGAACTGGGATGGGGTAGAAGAGGGCAACAAATGAGACGTATGTGGTGGCAGTGTTGACAGATTTAAAATAATGGTTTCTTTTTTTCACTTTTGAGGTTAATCTGAGAAGTCTCTGTCAAACTTGTCATTTTTCACATAAAAATATTACTTAACTGATCATCTCTTTCATTACTCATTCAGTACGTCAACACACACTCTAGATTTACTTTTATTATTTTCATCTTTCAATGTATATTTTGTAACTATGTATTTGTCCTTGAGTTTTGAACTACTTAATCCTGCTTACAATTTGCTGTATTCACTGCACACCTTATTTAGAGTGTCCTTTTAAACTCAATTACCACTATCATCAAAAGATTGAACAGGCACATCATGGCTATTGCCCAAACATTTGCAGCCAAAGACTTTCTCTTGGAAGCAACATATTAGACTGCAATCTTCATACTCTCAGGTTTGAGAGGCTGTGGTCAGAGACTCTCATGTATTCAGTGATCACACTTTATTCTCACCATTACATTGTACATAATCAAACACATGTGACCACTGACAAAGATTCTTATTTCAATTCTTATTATATTAGGATATTCAGTGGTGTTTTTATTAAAATACTAGCAAAATACCTGCGCTTCGCAGCGGCGAAGTACTGCCTTAAAATTTTTATTAAGAAGAAAATTAAACCTTTTTAAACTGAGGGAAAATATACCAATAATTATTTGTTAAAGATCTCTTTGTATACCACATTGTGAGTTCGGCCCTCCGGTTGTAATATGACCAAGCTGTGCGCTGAGCTTACTCTTGAACATGCAACGTACAGTTGGCCATGTGAAAAGTAATCTTGTTTCAAATCTCACAGCTTGGATTGCTGCTGTCATAATCCGTTTGAGTTTCATGGTTTGTTTCAATTACGACAGTATTTGTAGGACTTGTGTTGAAGAGACATTCGGCATCTGTCAAGCGTTGTAAGCTTACAACCGGTTTCATCGATAACTTCACATCCAGCTTTTGAGAGTTTAAACATTCATAAACATCAAAGTGTCCACCACTGAAATCGTCACCTGTCAATCTAAGATGTTTAAGAGGCATTGGCGGTTGTCGAAAGGTGTAAAATATTTGGCCATTTCGGTACACTTGAAGCGACAACCGAACAATTCAGCGGCAGCCATCAAGTCACATGCAGATGCATAGGTGAAGGGCTTAAGCATTTCACTCTTATAGTGCCCCTGTGTAGTATGATTATCTCCTGTACCGTCATCAGTCCACACCTTGAATCTGTCCCAGTCATTCAATACATAAGACACAATGTTCCTCCGGATATCAAAAGGCAGGTGCCAAAGGCATGGAAACCACTCGGTAAGTGACAGTTCTTTGATCGATGGTGATCACCTCGATAGACATGTTAATGGGGGTACGGTTGGAATGATAAAGGAAATGGATATCTGAACAATGTAAAGTAAGCCTAAAATACCTACACAATAACTATAATCGTAATAAATAAACAATAAAACAGTGGAGAAGCCGTGGATTAAATAAAAAGGCTGTAGTTATCAGCAGGAAGACGTGAATCCCGTGGCGAAGCAAGGAAGGGAATGTAGAGACTGGAGCAACGGACGGCCTTATATAGGCAGGCAGCCAACAAGGTGGGAGGCGTTGGGATTGGGGACCCAACGCCACCTCACACAGTGACCAAGCTGCAGGCTATTGACGTATATATGTACGTAAGTAGGATTCAGTTAGTGTTGGGAACCCGTGTACCAAATTTCTTGAAGATGGGCCCATAAGTAACAAAGACCGTTGAAAAGTTCAATATGGTGGCCGACAGTGGCATCATACCACCGAAATAAGTACGTACATTGGTTTCGGTTAGCGCAGGGAAGCCGCCTACCAAATTTCGTGAAGATGGGGCCATAAATAAGAAAGTTCAACATGGCGGACGTTGTCGACCGTTATGACCGTTACACGTAGAATTTCAAAATGAAACCTGCTTAACTTTTGTAAGGAAGCTGTAAGGAATAAGCCTGCCAAATTTCAGCCTTCTACCTACACGGGAAGTTGGAGAATTAGTGATGAGTGAGTGAGTGAGGGCTTTGCCTTTTATTAGTATAGATCTAGTTTTGTTATACAGTTGTGTTGCAATTGCATTGATCTGTCTCCTCTACTTCTCTTGGTAAAGTTTCTTAGTATTTTTTGACTTTGACTTTTGAGTCCCATTTTGGCTTTGACTCACAGTTTGACCTAACATAGCAGGCCGTACATGATATCCTTCACAAAAATTACTAACCTGTTCAAAAGAAACTCCGTAAAAAATTCAACATTTTCTCAATGCAACGAAATTAAAACTGTGAAGCATTCCTTGTTTGAGTGTAAGAATGCACAAGTAGTGTGAAGAATGGCAGAGGCAAAACAAATTCCAGAAGGTGCAGTAAATAAAGAGATGGTCATGTTTGGCAGGTCAAAGCAAGAAAATGTCGTTAACATGCAGTGGGTAATTACAGTACATTAAAGAAGCAATTTGGGTAAGAAGGCGTTTATATATAATCCTCTATATGAGTTTTTTACAAATGGTCATGGTCAAGATAGAACTATTTGAATCAAGAATCTAAAAGAAAAATGATGGACCACCCCATGGGCAAAGTAAGCTTTTGCTTCCTTTCAAATTGTTTATTTCTTAATGTTTTTTTTATTATGGTTTGATTATGTTTTTATGATAGAATCACAAAACCGGTGTTTCCAAACAGAAACCATGATATAAAGTCATGGAATTCATTGAAAAACCAACATAGAAAAAAATAATCTGTTTTAATTGAAAAAAGAGTACAAAAAATGATTATGTCTTACAGAACATCAGATAAACACTGATGTGATAAATTCAAAACACTACCATCCAAAGTGTTCATGTATGTTTTGGCTTCATGAGGCCATGTTACATATTCAAATGCATATAAGTCTGTAGAAATTAGTTTCCTTTATCTCATTTTGGTGAAGAGCAGGGTATTTTGTCCTGAAATTGCATTTACATTTCTACATATACATGCAACACAAATGATACCTATTTTATGTAGTATGTAGTAAAACTCAGTAGTATCACCTATGTAATGTAAGTACAATGAGATATGCTACAAAGAAAATCAGTGCACAGATACAAAAATATATTTATCCATTACTGCAAGACAAAGTGCCCAGCTGAAATGGCAAAAACCAATTGCAAAATGCCATGAAATAGATCACTCTACATCCTGCCTATGATCCTGGTCAGGCCAGAGGACCTCATTCACATCCACTGCGATATTCAACCCTGGCCAGGCAGTGGGGGAAAAAATGCCCAACTTAGCAGATCGATCCCTGGCATTCACCTGTGTAGATGTCATCACATATCTCCTCCATTGCCTGAGGCAGTGCCACACGCTCATGGGCCATGCTGAAAAGAATTCCTCTGTTTGATTTAGAAATGGGGAATACAGTGGAAGGTACAGTACTACAAAATGTGGGTTGTTGGCAAACCAGAGCGATCTGGTGGAAACTTTCATTATTCCAAATGACAATGAATGTTGGATGCTCTGGTTCTTCTTCCTGTGAGAGGATATGGATATTTTTGAGTTTGTCAAGGAATACTAGCAAATGGGAAGTGTTATAGGGACCAAGTTGTGCATGATGATATGTAAACCCATGCTTACCAATAGCAGCACACATGGTGACATTTATGCCATGCTGCCCAGGGACATTGACAATGGCACAGTTGCCAATAATGCTTCTCCCCCACCGCCTGGTCTTCCATTGGTTGAACTGTGCCTCATCAATGAAGATATATTCATAGAGAACAGCACTGCCTTAAGTTCAAGCACTCTCTGAAAAAGGGAGAATGAACATATCAGACAAAAGGCCTACATACAGGAACACTGAGGTACATAGTGAAATATCTATACACAGTACTGAGAGGATGCTGTACAAACATGCACATATTGATATTGTTGCTCCTTCGCTCAGTCACTGTTGCACTCAAATGGATCACGATATACCTGTTTCCTCTTCAGCTTGTGTGGATTCAGGAAACAGTCGATTATGGACAAGCTGACTTGGTCAATGTTTGCTAAATGAAAATTGTCTTTCAGGACTTTGCCTCTGATTTCCTTCAGGGAGATGACATTATTTTACAAAAAAAGTCACAATTATGGCGGTCTCTTACTCATCTGTGAATTTCTGGCCTCTCCCACCACTTTCTGTTCTGTGTAAAGTATATACATACATTATAGGATACACATTTTACCATATAACTATGTAAATGTAAGAAAAACATTACACTATAGGGTAATGTGAGCACTGTAGATATCCTTAGAAAGCATAAAGTTCTGGTATACTGTAATTACTGTAGAGAGTACCGTTAAACCTCTCAAGTAGTTACTTACCTATTCTCCTCTCTGAGGGCCCGGATAACTGAGACTAACATGAAGTGGCTCAAATTAGGCTGGACTCGCTGCCCATCTTCAGTCATGGTTAGGTCATAATTGATTACATGGTCCACGAAAGTTGTATGTATTTCGTTGGAAATATTGGCTCGCTTTTGCCTTCCACTTCCTCCTCCTCACCCTGGATGGCCTACTCTGCTTGCCAGGCCTCCCCTTACTCTCACTCTTCCTCTTCCTCTGTGCTCTTGCTGCTCCATCTTCTTGTCAAACACATGTATAAGTCACTTCAGGCCCCTTTTATACTCTGGCACATGATTGAATTGTTCTTTCAATTAATTTTGCAGAGGTGCAGCATAAGTGAGAATAACAGGTAAACACGGTGTTACATTTTGAAGACTAGTGTTTCTAGATGAACAAACGTGTGTTACATGATGCAATTAGTGTTCAGAGATTTGCAAAACTGTGATTTAGAATGATATATGAGTGAGAGCAATGGAATTGTTCTTAGTTTAGCAGTTTGGAGTTATGATGATAGATGAGTTTCACATTTTCAAAATTGTGTGCATAGTTCAATTTTTTGTGTGCATAAAATGGAAAAAATTTAATAGCTAACATAAAATCACATATACTGTTTCCTTTTCCATGTGCAAATTTGTATGTTTTCTAATGTAACATGCTTTACATTTAAAAGTATTCACAAGCCGTTTGAGAAGAGGAGGGGATGTCATTACAAGGCACAAGGCTTAAAGCTAATAACATTTTAATGTGCAAGGAATTCATTGTTTTTGTAAGTGTTCACTAAATTAGATTCATTCAGTTTTTCCCATATCTGAGATGAAACAAGCAATCCATCAGCTGTGCTCATGTGTTGCTGCATGTATTTTTCCAGCATGTATGTTTCACCATTCTCATTTATCGGTGCTTGTTTGTTGGAGAACAATTTTTGGTGCGCTATAGCCAATCAAACTGACAGGCGCATGTTTGGAATGCAAAGCAGAAAGATGGAGTGCAAAAAAACAGAATGGTGATGCAGAGAAAAGTGCAGGCTTCACAGAGACTTTGACCACAATCATTATTACAATCCATCATATTGCATCTGTTAGGCAGCAATGCTGATTTAACACACACCTTACAGTGCAACCTACGCACATTAACAGTGATGAAACCTGGGGTCATCGGGTGTTTTGAGTCTTTCAATATTATACATCCTCACCCAGGTGACCCAGCCAGGGGTAATTAGACAAAGACTTCTACGCTGTCTAGGTATCTTATGTGGACCACGGATCGCTCCTTTTGATCCACAGCCAACATTAGTGATGTTTCTGATGGCTGTCTTATTGTGCAGTACCCTGATCCACAGCTTCTTGAGGGCCCTACAGAGCAACTGGTGGCAAATCCTTGGCAGCCAGCCTCAAAGGGGTAGCAACATGTCTTTTATCCCCTGCTACGGCATTCGCCTACGAGCTCCTTGTACTACTTACCGTATATACTCACGTTTAAGTTCTCGGGCCTTGATTTTACCATATAATTTCCGGTATTTTATAATGTTGATCGTGTAAATCAAATGTTGAAAACTCACGCTATTGGTCCAAGAGATTATGATATGCTAACACCCACCTCTGAGAGAGTAACCATAGAGCACACTGCCTTTTTTTTTCTATGTATTGTGCTTACGTGACCACACGGTAATACCCAAACTATTCCGAAGCAACATTTGCACTGTTTTGTGTTTTTTGTATCTCACACGCTCATACACCTTTATCGTAAGAGCATCCCTTATTTACAATGGAGCGTTCGATCAGAAGAAAATATGTAAATGGTTTTAAATTAAAAGTCGTTGAAATGGTGAAAGAAATTGGTAACTGCGCTGCTGCAACAAAATTCAATGTGTCTGAAAAACTGATGCAAGATTGGAGGAGGAGGCAAGAAGATGTAAAAAAAAATGTAAGTTTCATATTTTTGAACTGGCATATAAGCCGGGGTCTGATTTTATAATTAATTTTTCCCGACTTATACATGAGTATATACAGTAGCTCACTTCCTCTCGAACGCTTCTCCCATCCAGCCTTCCCAAGGGATGGTCAATTCCAGCAGGACCACCTGCCTTGATACTTGTGACAGTAGAATGATATCAGGCCTGAGCTAAACATTTTTCCAAAATACGCGTAAACGAATTTTTAATTATGTTAATTCCCCTGAACATTATTTTACTGTGGTAGGATTAAACTCTTTATACATATCAGCTAAAAATTGAGGGGTAGCCCTGGCACTCATCTCCTGGGCATCCATTGCTATGAGAGAGTCTACAGTCACATGCTTGCATTGCTTTGGCAGCTCAGGCCAACATGCAGCATTTTCATTCAGAATGAAATTAGTGTGTGAAATGAAAGGCAGCTGAAGCTGCTCCTGGCCTGTCAGTCTGGCATCATATTTACTAAATGAAAGGGAGGAAGCAAACAGATAAGAAAACTAAGCTTGCATTGGCACATGAATACAACACCAATGAAAAAATGGGTGACAGGCCAAAGAAATTCTTTCAACCATCAGTCGACAGGATTTTGTAACAAGGTGATAATTATAAACTGCTTCATGAGTCTTGAAACAAAAGATAAAATCAAGGGAGGTGTCAGGGTCGAATTAGACCTGCAGTGCCAGCATTATTAAAAAACAGATACTGTGTGTGCGCATGTTTATGTGTGTGTGTGTGTGTATGTGTGGTGGGGTGTAGTTTTAATCTTTTTTGAGTGGTGCTGCCACTGTTCAGATTGTATTCTTGCCACAAGAATACTCTGCAGAAGCATGTTTCATTAATAATTGATGGACGCCTCAGTGATTACACGTGGAAGCCAATGGCCTCTAATTTACAATAACACTTTATATAGGGCTGTAAAAGTAGCAGTAGAAAGAGACAAGTTCTATAAAACCAAGAGCCAGTGAGAATTCATGACCTCGTGAGAGCCATTACACTGCTGAGTGTTTGTACACTTGTTGGCAAGGCTATACAGACTAGCGGCCAGATTATTTTACAGGCTGGTTTAGTCTAGAAGAGTGGTTTGCTGCCTGCAAAGTGGAACTGCGGGTTGAGAAAGGGGCCTCATTTATCAACGGAAAATGTACCTGCTTGTGGTGGTCACAGCAGACCCAGCTGCATGAAATGTTTGTATCTCTTTTTCATGCTTTACTACCAATGTTCTATATTTTTCACAGTGTGTTTATCAGTGTCATTATCAGGAAATAAATGATTACAATAGAATGTGTGAACCTTTGTTTGCAACATATGATTAGATTGCTCTGGAGGTCTGAACAGGCTGTTTGATTGCTCTAACATGTAACTTGATTAACTACTGTTTTCAGAATGTCAAACTGGATTTTTTTTTTATTTGTGTGAAAAAGTTTTGATTTGGGTGTCATTGTGACATAGTGGCTAGTGCTGCTCTCTTACAACATCCAACATCCTGGGTTCAGGTCCTATACATTTTCATTGCCTGTGCAGAGTTACTCCCAGTGTCTGGGTTTTTCCCTGCATATTCTGTTTTTCTCCTTTATCACCAAACATCTACAAAGTAATTTGGCATTTCTATACTGACAATGCAAGAGAGGGGCCTCAGTCAAGGGTTGGTTGACCTACTTGCATGTTTACGAGTGTTATGTTATATTGGTTTTATTGTGTAATCTCCAGTGAAAAATAATGGGGTTCTAATTCCTGACTAAAACTGTATCTCAAGAATTAAAAGCTGCCTTGCTACCTTAAATTTCATTAATATTTACAAAAACAATATATTTTTGTTTTTCCTTGGTAATAATCTACACCAAGTTTCTGAGGAGAAAGGACGTGGATGTGGTGTAGAGCTACAAGTACCTGGGGGATCACATTAACCAGAAACTGGACTTGTCTGGCAACATAGTGGAGATGTCAAAGAAGATCCAGAGCAGATTGTATTTGCTAAGGAGACTCAGGCCTTTTGATGTATGCGGCAAGCTGCTGGAAATGATCTAATAGTCCATAGTAGCCAGTGTGTGTTCTACACTGTGGTCTCCTTGGGAAGCAACCTGAGCACAAAAGATGCACAATGCATGAACAAACTTATCAAGAAAGCCTGATCCATCACAGGGAAAAACCATGACACTCTGGAAGCTGTTGTGGAAAAGAGGATGATGGCAACATTGAATGCCCCTCCATTCCCTCACGGAAGTGCTCTCTTAAAGCACTTTTACCCACAGGCTCATTCCACCACGGTGTGCTAAGAATCACCTCTGGGGGTCTTTTCTGCCCACTGCTATCAGGCTATTCAATGCTTCTGCCCAATGTACTTGTTACTTTTATTTATTTATTGGCTGTAGTATCTGACCTATGAGTCTGTATCTGTTTTCTATGTTTCTGCTACTGTATGCATTTGAATTTCCCTATGGGATTAATAAAGTTTACCTAATCTAATCTAAAAAACTTAATCCATTATAAAAAAGCATTATATATAGTGTATCCATAAACCTTTCCAACTTTGAATTGGATTAAGTGGTTTGAGAATGTTACATATAAATAACATTACAAACTAAATATGACAAAACTGTTAGTAGGCTTAGATTGGATTTCGGTACACCCCCACACTCCCTTATACTTGGACAATTTGAAATCTCTTATTTTTGGGACGTGGGAGGTAATCCATATTGACATGGATATCAATCAATCCACATTGACGTGTGATATCAATAACTTTTTACAACTTTATTGTTGTCCAAAACTTTCAGCCTAGCTCTGCCTGATCGCCATCTTCTGGCGGCACCTAGAAAGTTATGTCGGCTCACAACTCCCCTAAATTCTTGTGAAACTGGAAGTAGATCCTAAATTAGGAAAACTGATAAAATGTTATTACTCCGAATCCTAAGAAGAGGGCCAGATTAGTGTCATTGAGATTTTTGAACCAATTAGTACCATTTCCCTCCTCTAAGATGCATGATAAATACGGGGACTGGTCTACTTTGTCGATGTTAATTTTTGTTTTATAATATCTAGATTAATTTTGTCTATTTTTGTCAAATATTGATTTATATTTCTTATTGTTATTTTATTTTATAATTTTGTCTTGTTGTTTGCATTTGCCATCATTATATGCTTCTTATTTAAGATGGTAGAGCAGTGCTATCGATGAACAAGTTTATGGATAAAAGTCAAAAAATCTGAATTCCAAGTTATAGAGAAAGGATATTTAGATAGGAATGAACTTTGCTTTTTCTCACCATTAAATTTTATCTCTCATTTTTGGCAATGAATACTTCACTGGTTCTGACACATGTCAGTCTATTTAGTTGTCCTATTCTCCCACCCACTGAATATATCTTCACTTTCTGGTCTTCTGGCCTCCTGATTATTTCAAATGAACCTCTCAATTTGGCTCATTACAATAAGACGTTATTGAGTCTTTTTTATGTGTGTATAATCTCTAAAATTGCAGGTCTGAACATGCAGTATGTCATTGTGAGCACACATCAGAGTTACTAACAATGAAGCAAGTGAACTAGTCATAACAAGCATAGAGGTTTTAAGTCCATGGTCAGATTAATTATTATGAAAATGTTTATTTTGCAGTGTTAGCTATGTGAAACGTATCTGGAAATTTCAAAAATGAGGGTGCTACTGTCTCCCCAAGCCAAAGACGAAGTTACTGAGACTGGTCACTACCAAAGGTGACCTTCCACCTTCCGCTTCAGCGAGTACTAATAACTTGATATTTTACACTAGAGGAGAGAGAAAGATATCCCAAAACATTCTGAAATAAAATTGCAACTACTGGTACGTAGTACTAGTACTGTACTAGTCATGGATGTCAGTATATAGCATTTACTAATACTAGCACAGGGTCAGTTTGGAATTGGCAATTAACCTTTCAGATGTGGAGAAAAAAGAGAGTTAGAAAAGGAACAAGAAGGCACAGGAAAAATGAGGAAACTACAGAAAGACAGTCACTGGGCAGGTGGAATGCAAATATCAACTTATCAGAAAGTATACACTATTGTTCTTATAGTCTTTTTCCCAGTTTAACTCGGTATGGAATTTCATTTTTTTGTTTCAGTAATGATTTACATTTTTACTATGGTAACAACAAGATGACCTTACTTTTTGATTTTGTTCTAATAAATCATATTCCGTAGCATTCCAAGGTTGATTTAGTTATTAACTTCAAGAAGCAGGTCAGACAGGAGGATGAAAATTTGAATAAATCTGCACACTAACTGAGGACCCTGCTGTTGTTTGTGAAAATAACTTTTAAAGTGTTTTTGTGTTTTCTGCTTGATTGTTGTCTTTTTTTAACTACATGGCTAAACTTCTGATACTGTTCTTCTCATATATAATAAATACCTATTTTTATATGTTTGCCCATTATTGAAAGGTGGCGTTTTCAACAAATTTTTACCTTTAATAGCAAGCTTATGGAATCTACTATCAGTAATAATATGAGGAGGAGTCAAGCTAAAGTTAGAAAATGGGGTTTAGTAGAAAATGGAACTGTGGTCAGTAGACGGATTGAAAGGGCATGGGGGGTCTTGAGGTTGCTGGAAAGGGGTGTGTGGCGCTCCCGATATCTATGCAAAAGGATGAAGGTCCAAGTCTTTAGAGTCCTGGTGCTTCCTGTCTTGCTATATGGTTGCGAGACATGGACACTATCCAGTGACCTGAGATGAAGGCTGGACTCCTTTGGTACTGTGTCTCCCCAGAAAATCCTTGGGTACTGTTGGTTTGACTTTGTGTCAAATGAGCGGTTGCTCATGGAGTCCCAAATGAGGCACATTACCTGCAATGTGAGGGAGCATCTGTTACAGCACTGTGGCCATATGGCGCATTTCCCAGAGGGTGATCCAGCTAATAAGATCCTCATTGTTGGGGACCCGAGTGGCTGGACCAGGCCAAGGGATCATCACATAACACCTGGCTGCAGCAGATAGAGGGTCGTTTCCGGAGGGTGGGACTAGACCGTGTGTCTGCCTGGGGACTTGCCAACCGGGATCCTGAGTTGTTTCGTCGTGTAGTGGGTGTGGCAACGCACTGTGCCAGTGCATGCTCCCCAACTTGACTTGACTTGACAATGACTGGCTGACTGACAAAGCTTAACAAAACTAATAATACCATTTCTCGGCTTCGTCTCCACCCTTCTCAATGCACTTGTGCATTGAAATTTCCACCTGCCTGGAAGTGCCCAGATTCCCGCAGAATAAAAGGTTTTGTTTTGTCCTCGCAACCACTCGTGCACCTGAGTTATTGTCGAGAAATACATGTCACTAGTGCAAGTTACTGTGACTTGCTGGAGACCAATGTGAAGCCTGCTATTCTATCCAAGCTGCAGGAACTGCTGTCTCAAGGAGTTGTTTTGCTGCAAGACAATGCCCACCTGCCACACACTACTAAGAACACTAAGGCTTGTCTGGAGAAACTCAAGTTTGAGGTATTACCACAACCTTTTTATTCTCCAGATTTGGCACCGTGTGATTTCCACCTTTTTGGACTGCTAAAAAAACATCTGGGTGGTCGTCGATTCAAGTGAGATGACGAGGTGAAGAAAGTGGTTCATGAGTGATTCCAAGAACAAGGCAAAACCTTTTATTCTGCTGGAATCCAGGCATTTCCAGGCAGGTGGTGCAAGTACATTGAGAATGGTAGAGACTAACCTGAGAAATTACAATGTTTGTTCCATTTTCTGGTAAATCTCATTTTCTAACTTTAGCTTGACTCCCCCTCGTAATACAACATTCATTGTCTGTACACCACTTATAGTTCTCCTGATGGATTAAAACAGCATCAAATGTGGTCTGTCTCTTTCTGGGTTCATCCCACACATTTATTAAGATCTGCAGGTAAGCTGTTTTCTTGTTTTGCTTTGTTTTTCCTGTTCATTACCAATTTCACATTATCTCCAATCTCCATGATCCATAATTTAGATAATTTTAACTGTCCATCCATTAACACTAGAATTACCAGAGCCTACAAAAAAAATTTGTAGATCCGTCCCACCTTAAATCACTTCTCACCTCTCCGTCAGCGTCTTTTGTCCTGTAAATGTGTGGATAAGCAGCAAACAGCAAGCAGCCTGCTATGACAGCCCCCCACCCCGCACAGTTTTCTCAACTCAAGTCTGTTTACCTGCGTGTCAGTTGCTTAGAGCTGTATAGATTGAGAAGTCAAGCAAAATGACAACTTTTATAAATACTATATCATTATTTGGAACACTTGCATTTCATGTGTGTTTCGTGTCTACAACGACCTATTTAAACACATTGTTAAAACAGAAACGTTTTTCATATTTTAATAATAATTGACAAAATGTAGACATGAAGTAGGTAAATACAAAGGACGGTGTATGTAAGAACGGTGCGTAAGAACGGTGCATGTGCCCAAAACGTTAACATTTATATGTTACTTACTGTACATAAAAGCCAGATCGATTGTTATTTACCTTGAGTTATTTACTTACTTCCTACAGCATAAAGTCACAAGTAGAATGCAGAGGGCATGCTCAAAAAATACATGTAATGCCACGAAAAGTGCTTGCTGACACTTCAGTATGCAAGCAATGGCACGAGAATACAGTTAGACTTTTTTTGGGGCACATACACCGTCCAGATCACTTCAGTCACTTGCGCACTGAAGAGTCTATAGCTGCAGGTGGAAGCTGCCGTCGCTGTGCTTTGTATGTAACAGCCAGATCGAATGTTATTTACCTATTTACCTTTATTTATTTACTTACTTGCTACAGCGTAAAGTCACAAGTAGATTGCAGAGATTCCCATGTACATATACAAAGTACAGCGATGGCAAAAGTGCATTCTTGCTCCGATGTACAACCGTTGTCATGATCTGAGTTGACCTCTGGTATAGCGCGTCTATGTGAAAACAGCAATGGCAAATCTG
>JANRMT010062818.1:2796966-2807806 GCA_026402145.1 Polypterus bichir lapradei | reverse complement strand
GGGGGGGGTGTTGGGATCCTGAATGCGGCTGAGAGAATAAAACTGAATTAAAAAAAAAAACAAAGCTAATCTTTACAAGTATCATAAATTACACCGGCTGTTACAGACTGGAATCAAATGTATGTTTTTATTCTAAAATAGTAAGAATAAGTGCAGCTCACTTCTCAAAACGGACTTGTCCGGGATCAAACCCGTGAAGTTTTGATTACCAGTCAACAGCTGATACTGTTGCACCACCAAAGCGATCGTAGCAAATGCATGTCAATGTTGCACTCTAACGTGGGTTCTTTTTCTGCAGTTATATTCTTGAATAGAAGCGCACTTGTTCTATTTGTACCTTTTGTGAAAGTGTTTCTTTGATATTTGGAATTCAGGCTTCACACATTATACACTTCATGTCTACATTTTGTCAATTATTACTAAAATATGAAAGACGTTTCTGTTTTAACGATGTGTTTACATAGATCTTTGTAGACACGGAACACACATGAAATGCAAGCATTCCAAATAACGATATAGTATTTATAAAAGGTGTCATTTTGCTTGACTTCTCACTCTGTACAACTCTAAGTAACTGACACACAGATAAACAGACTTGAGCTAACAAAACTGTGTGGGGTGGGGGGATGTGATAGCAGGCAGCTTGGTGTTTCTGCTTATCCACACATTTACAGGACAAAAGACGCTGATGGAGAGGTGAGAAGCGATTTAAGGTGGGACGGATCTACAAGTTTTTTCGTAGGCTCTGGTAATTCTAGTGTTAATCCATTTTTGTAATGTTTGTTTTGAGTGACAGAGTTGTTTATTTTGTAAGTCACATTGTAGGGCACACTGGCATATACACACACCCATACAGAACCAAATTAGTGCTGACAATCAGCCTAACTCTCACAACTTTGGGCTATGGTAGGAAGCCAGAGTATCCAAAGAAAATCCATGTAGACTTAAGGAGAATATGTATACACACACAATCAGCAACCCAATTGGGATATAAACTTAGTGCTCTGCAGATGTGAGGCAGTAGAGCTAAACCTTTCGTTCCTGTGTTGCCAATTAGTGAATTTTTAATGACAAATTAAATACTATATGTGCACCCATCATTGAAATTTTCAAACCAGTTATCCCAAAGGTATTAAAAAGACAAAATATATCCTGAGGACTTTCAGCTAAAATAAACTTAATCAACTACAAAGTGTGCTTATATGCATTTACACTCAATTGTACGACATCATTCTGTCAGGCTTCTTGTATTCTAGTAAAGATAAGAATATTATATTGAAATTTATTTTATGAAGTATGGATTCAAGAACTGCAAATTCACAATTTATTTTTGTAAACTTCACTTACAAATTAACAGATACACAATGGCCAGTGACTGTAGATTGCCTGACCCACTTGCAGAGTACAGACCTATATGATAAACCCCTACACCCATGTCTGCCATTTGAACCAAAACTGTATAACTGAGATTTACTTCACTTTTTAATAAAAAAAGAAACAGCAAGACTTGAGGAAGACCATTTTAACCAGGAATATACCCAAAAATAGTACTGGAAATTTTAAATAAGGAAATGCAATAAATATGAATGTTATTAAACCATAAAACAGAAGATGTACTGGCACAGTACCTCACCAATATGCAATACAAACTAAACAGAGGCTCAGTGATAAGCATTATTGAAAGGCCTGAAGCTCCAAAGATCGATGGTGTTACAGGAGAACCGAAAAAAAAAAATCTGGAGATAAAAATTCACTTCAATTCGCACACCAAACACCATGAATTCAGAGAAGAGTGCTTTCCAAAATGTATACACTGTTAAATAATTCTACTGTTGCTGGTTTAATTCCTGCCTCCAACTCACTGTGTGACCCTTGGTAAAGTACTTAAAGTTATGGGAATAAGCAGGATACTGAACAAGTGGTATAGCACTATATGTGTGTGCCTGTCAGTGTGGGACAATTAAACAGTAAAAGATTAGAACGTTAGGAAAAACTTTTTGCGAGAACAGGCCGTTTAACCCAACAATCCTTTCCGCTTAATTACTCCTAAACACAATTACTCCTGAAAGGCGCCAGTTGCCTCACTTTTCATTCTAACCCTTTTCTTAATTAGTGACCTGTTTTTGCTGCTAACTAAATTCCATCCATCCATTTTCCAACCCGTTGAATCTGAACACAGGGTCACAAGGGTCTGCTGGAGCCAATCCCAGCCAACACAGGGCGCAAGGCAGGAACCAATCCCGGGCAGGGCGCCAACCCACCGCAGGACACACACACCCACACACCAAGCACACATTAGGGACAATTTAGAATCGCCAATCCACCTAACCTGCATGTCTTTGGAGGTGGGAGGAAACTGGAGTCCCCGGAGGAAACCCACGCAGACACGGGGAGAATATGCAAACTCCATGCAGGGAGGACCCGGGAAGCGAACCCAGGTCTCCTAACTGCGAGGTAGCTAACTAAATTCTTTTGAATTAATTTTAATTGACTTTTTTTAAGATTTGTTCCCCTGAATTTCTTCATCGTTCCTCTGAATTGCTTCATTTCTTAAACAGAAATGAAATGTGAACTAAGTGAGCCAACAGAAGACCAACTAAGTCAGGGCTTAAAACTTCAACCAATTTCACTCCAACCATTTGCTTCATTAGGAGCCGATTCTTGTTGTTAATCAAACCGGTTCTTTAATTCCATGGCTTGCTGCTGCTGTTATTGTGCAATAGCACACATGTCCAAAATTTTGTTTTTTTCTTTTCAAAAAGCACTCTTAAAATGTTTTGGAGACCTGAGCAGATCAGCATTCCTGAGACATTTATCTTTCTTTATTTTCAGATATTGTGTGATGGTCACAGTTTGCTGGTCATGTTTTGGTTCATTTTGCATCTCATTATTGTTAATTAAGAAAAAAAGAAACAATTAAGTAGTCTGAGTCAATTAAAATGAATTTAAAATAAGTTAATTAGCAACAAAAACAGGTCATTAATTAAGTAAAGGGTTAGAATGAAAACTTGAGGCCACTGTGGTCCTCCAGGACCAGAGTTAGGGACCACAGCTTTAGATGAAGCCCAGTATGTTGTAAAGCTTAAGCATAATCTCCTATGACTTTAACTCCACACATATATTAAGCGAACATTCTGTTATCCTTCTTAACAGCTTCTGAACCCTGTCTGAAAGTTGATAGTAACAAATGCAAAAAGGCCTTTTCATAAGGGGCACTGTCAAGTTTCAGATCTCCCAGTGTGTATTCAAATCTAACATTTTTACTTCCTACGTGTAACACCTTACTTTTAGTTACATTCAATTTTCAACTGCAACAGATCTGACCAAGCCTGCATTCAATCCAGTTCCTCTTTAATGTTTCTTGATTATCTGACAATCATCCTAATTTGGTATCATCTGCAAACTTAACCATCCTGTTGTTTATATTCCTATCCAGATCATTTATTTATATTAAAGCCCTAGCTCTGACCTTTGAGGGACACAACTCTTAATATCACCTAATTCTGATACAGTTTCTTGTGCCATAGACATCTGTTTCCTGTGTTTTAGCCAATTTTGCAGCCATTTACACACTGCGCTCTGAATTCCCATGTTTTTTTGTTTGATGACTAACCTCTAATGTGGGACCTTATTAAATGCTTTCTGAAAGATAAAGATAAATAATATAATATTCACCACTCTAAACAGACACTTTTGTTACTTCCTCATAGAATTCCAGTATGTTAGTAAAACACGACCTCCCTCGTCTGAACATATGCTGAATGTTTAGTAAACCCTGTGATTCAAGTTAATCTTACTGGCCTGTTGTTACTTGAATCAGCCTGATCCCCCTTCTCATATAATGGAATGATGTTTGCCATTTTTCAGTCCTTAGGAATTTTTTCCTGTGCATAGTGACTTCCTAATAATATGCACCAAGGGTTTATATATGTATTTATCAACTCCCTTAAGTACTTGAGGATAAATGTTATCTGGTCCTGGTGATTTGTTAGATTTTGAGTTATTTAATCTAAGCAATACTTCTTCCTCTACTATTTCCAAATCATTTAATATCTCCTAAGTAGTCCCTGTCATTGCTGGGAGGTTTTCCATTTCTTCACATACGAAAATTTCAGAAATATGCTAGTTTACAGCATTTTCCATTTCACTGCCTGTATATTTTAATTCCTCCTTACTGTTCCTGATACACTTCACCACCTCCTGGACTGTTCTTTTACTACTATAACACTGAACTAATCTCTTTGTGTCATCATTCACACTATCTGCCATATTTCTCACAAACTGCTTTTTAGCTTTCCTGATATCCTTCTTAATGGTTGCTCTAATGCTCTCATACACCCTGCAATTCACATTAGAGTGATTAGTTTTATATGCTTTATACAGTTTTTTTTTTCCTTTGCAGCTACTTTTTCCATCCTTGTTAACCCACCACAGAGTTTATCTTCATTTCCTACTAATTACAATTTGTGGGACGTACCTGTCCTTCATTATATGGAAAATGTTTTTAAACTTGTTCCACTGCTCCTCGACAGTCACCACATTTTAAAACTTATCCAACTTTATCCCTTTTAGACTTTGCCTGTCTATTCAAAATTTGCAATGCCAAAGTTAAATTTGTTTTATTCTTTGCATCAACACTCTGCCAAAACACTAAGAATTGTATTATGTTATGGTCATTTAGCCGTAGAAGTTCAATCACCTCTACTTCCTGAATTCTATCCTGGTTATTACAAAACACTAAATCTAAGTAGACTTCTCCCTGTGTTGGAGCTGTAACATACTGTGTTTAAAAAACAGTCACTGATTATGTCTGAGAAACTCCTGTTATTGTGCTCCTCTCAATGTAAGGTTATCTTTGTTAATATTTTGGCAATTAAAGTCCCTGTGACTATAATATCTTCCAGAAAACTTCTCTTTTTAATACTATTAAAAAAATGCACACTAAAAATTAATCTCTAAACTGGCGGGTCTATGACACACTCCTAAATTAAGGCCACTTCCCCTAACCCTAATTGGTAGAAAAACTCATACCACTCTGTGCTATAGATAGGCAGTGTATAAACAGGAAAGTCAAAATACTCTGCAAACTATCCAAAATGATTTTTTCTATTTTAATATGGTTAAACATTCCTCATTTAATCTGTGAGTTTAAACCTGATAGCTCAGACCATCTTCATTGAGTTAACATTTTAAAATGTCAGTGCTGTGCTCTGCCTGAGTGGTCTATATAGAGGTTCCCAAAACACTATTCACATATTTTATTTTATAATAACTGAACGATAATAGTTCATTAGCCTATTCATTATGTATTTTGTTGACCTTCAAAATCATGTTGAGATAAAAATAACATCTATGAAATACAGTCCTTGTGCACTACTATTTCTTAGTGGTTTTATGTTTATCTTAGGGTAGACAATGTTATCCATTACTGTAACAAGTTGTGTTCTGACACTCCTTTCTGCATTCTGGGGTCTTTAGCTTACTCACAATAATACACCTTTGTTGATGCAGCCTTCTGTTGTAGCAGAACAGCATCTTATAACTTTAATTTCTAAAATGAAATCACCTACCTGTCCCTTAGACACACTTCAAGTAAACTAGTGAAAAGCTCAATGTCTATCCTTGCTCTACCCATTATTAGTATTATCAAGAGTTCATTGCTAACTGACACAGTTTCCAATGCACGAAAAGTGTCAGTTATCAGACAGTTACTGAAAAAAATCAAAGTTGGCCCAAATATAATTAACAATTATTGATCTATTTCAAATTTGTCTTTTGCTTCTAAAATACTTTAAAAAGTAGTCACCATGCAGCTTTAACCATCCTTCAGTTCATTTTGCAAACATGCTTATCCAGTGCAGTGCCATGGTGGAAGCAGAAGCCTATCCCAGCAAGCATTGAGCGCAAGGCAGAAACCATTCCTTGACAGGGAGCTAGTCCATCACCGGGTGAGCACACACACAACCTAGTCAATCTAATCTGCATGTCTTTGGAGTGTTCAGCCTCATCTTATATATCACAATTTATCTGGGAAATTCCAGCCCGGCTTCCAGTCACAGTACGGAAATGGCACTAAAATCATGCTGTAAATAACACTCTGATATCCTTTGATGAAAGAAATTTCATTGTAATTATGCTGATAGATTTAAGCGCAGCCTTTGACAGCATAGGTCACTCTATTTTATTACACCGGCTTGAAAATTATACTGGGCTCTCAGGGTCTTTGGGACTGTAAGTGTTTCTGACATTGTTTTTTGACTTTTTCTGTTATAACGGACTGTTGACCACACAGAGGTTTTTTTTTTCTCCAAGGATGCTGCTGACTAAAATTTTTGTTTTTCTCCCCTGCATTGTCAACTGGGCATAGTTCAATGATAATGTTAATGGACAGATATAGTTATGCAGTATGTTCATTAGTTTGGAACAGTTTTCTCTTATTATGTGTTTAAACAAATCTGCATCTTTATATGTATGAATTTTATACTTAGTAATATGTGAAGTTTGGGATTGTATTTTACCTGTGAATTTTTACAGCATGCTAAACAAGTCAAGTTGGGGAGCATGCACTGGTACAGTGTGTTGCCACACCCACTACACGATGAAACAGCTTGGGATCCTGGTTGGCAACCCCCCAGGTAGACACACGGCCAGTCCCACACTCTGGAAATGACCCTCTATTTGCTGCAGCCAGGTGTTACGTGGGCAACCTCTTGGCCTGGTCCAGCCACTCGGGTCCACAACAATGAGGATCTTACAAGCTGGATCACCCTTGGGGAAATGCACCACATGGCCATAGTGCCATAACTAATGCTCCCTCACAATGCAGTTAATGTGCCTCATTCGGGACTCCATGAGCAACTGTTCATTCGATACAAATTCAAACCAATGGTACCCAAGGATTTTCCAAAGAGACACGGTACCAAAGGAGTCCAGTCTTCATCTCAGGTCACTGGATAGAGTCCATGTCACGACAGGAAGCACCAGGACTCTAAAGACTTGGACTTTTGTCCTTTTGTATAGATATCGGGAGCGTCACACACCCCTTTCCAGCGACCTCATGACCACCCATGTTCTCCCAATCTGTCTACTGACTTCATAGGAATAGTCAGCAGAGACATGAATGTCACTGCCAAGGTAAGTAAACCTCTCGACAAGGTCGACACTCTCTCCGCAGACAGACACACTGCTGATGGCTGTGCCCAAGAGGTCATTAAAGGCCTGGATCTTGGTTTTCCAGGACACTCGCAAGCCCAGACACTCAGACTACTCACTGAGTCTCTCGAGCGCCCCGATCAGAGCCTCCATTGACTCCGCAAAGATCACAGCATCGTCAGCAAAGTCAAGATCCATGAATCTTTCTTCACCAATAGATGCCGCTTGACCCCACGACCTTGCCCAACACCCAGTCCATACAAGCATTGAACAGAGTAGGAGCAAGAATACACCCTTGACGAACACCAGAATCAACTGGGAAAAACACACCTTACAAAAAATAAACTGAATTGAATTAAAAAAATAACTTCATCCCTTCAATTGTCATGGCAAATATCCTTTAGATATGAACATTAACAAATTCCTTATCATGCCACCCAAATGCACTGTGCCTCTGATAATACCTGCTACATATAAATAATTTTCCATTGGTTATTGCGTAAAAACTTTCAAAATTACAGTTTTAATTTGGTTAGTAAAAACTAGTAATTGTTCTAATGGAATATACTGTATAGCTGATGCAGTTAAAATTAATCCAAAGATCATTGAATACATAAAAATATGTAGATTGTGTTATTTGAATACATTCTATAAATACCGTATATACTCACGTATAAGTAGGGTCTTGAAATTCAAAAATCGATCATAAAATCAGACCCCAACTTATACACCTGTTCAAAAATGCAACACTTTTTTTTTATTTTTATTACATATTCTTGCCTCACATTCGTATCGAATTTTGTTGCAGCAGCGCAGTTACCAATTTCTTTCGCTACTTCAACAATATTTAATTTAAAACCAGCTTCATATTTTCTTCTGATCGAACGTTCCAACATAAATAAAGGATGCTCTTACAATAAAGGTGTATGAGGGCGTGAGATACAAAAAACACACAACAGTGCAAACGTCGCTTCGGAATAGTTTGGGTATTTCCGTGTGGTCACGTAGGCACAATGCATCGAAAAAAAAGGCCATGTGCTCCGTGGTTACTCTCTCAGGTGAGCGTTAGCATATCATAATCTCTTGGAATAATAGCGTGAGTTTTCTGCATTCGACTTATACGACTGACATTATAAAATACCAGAAATTATGCGGTAAAATCAAGTCCCAACTTATCTGTGAGAGAACTTATCCACGAGTATATACGGTATGAATGCCTTGGCTGAGATCATGTACTGTAATTCTATTTTGAAAACTTACTTGTAATGATTATCAGCCAACACTAAGACTAACACAGGTTTACAGGTGTCCTTTCTCCAGCTATACCAATGACCATGTAACCCCTCCACTCGCTACATAATGCTTGTTTTCTGTTCATTTCAGAATATTTTTCAAGAATTCTGAAAGTTGACTCCATTTCTATAATCCTATTATGCAATTTTCACCTTATTAAAGATTGTGGCCCTCTGTGTCTGATGACTTTAACAAAGAACAGTAGATGTATTTCACAAACAACTTATAGAGAAAAGCCAAGCAAAATGACACCTTTTATTGGCTAACTAAAAAGATTACAATGTGCAAGCTTTCGAGGCATTTCTTCACTGCTAATAGTGTGCTACTTACTCATTTGTCATACCTTATATATGTTATTATATATATCTTGTTCATTAAACTTATATGCCAAAGAAGAAAAAAGAGGTCAAATGTTCTCAGTATCTCTCTTTATTTGTGAGTTGTTGGGAGGACTCGAGTGGACCCTTTTCTCTGTTGCATTTCAAAGCTGCTCTCCTTGCATTTTATCTTTAAAACTTACTGTTGATCTTTTGTTTTTCTCTTCTGTTGCAGTGAACTATTCTGGTAACTTGACTTTACAAAAAATAATCATATTGCATATACAGTACATCCAAGGTGCTTTTGATTTACTCAATTTCGTTACTCCAGTAATCTAATTTATTTTCTAGAAAGCAATTTGGAAAGTGGTGTCTGAAATTAGAAATTATATATTTCATGATTTATCCATGAATTGTATTTCACTATATTTATTAATGAAACTCAATTTTGCCTTGAAAGTGTGTAGCATCTTTCTTGCTCTCTGCTTATCATTTCCCACCTTTACCTCCAATGTACAAAATTCATACACAACACCTTGCAAAAAGGGAGATTTGATTTATTTTAAATACTAGGGCATTGACACATAACACATTTATTTTTATCAATTTACAATTAATCTTGTAAGAAAATATCTTAGATAAATTGATAGCTCAATTAAATGACATTGAGTCTAGTCTTTGTCTCTCCAGTCAGCTGCATGGTGGTACTTACAGCAGCAAGTGATTTAATACTAAGAGCTGCTTTGCCAGCAAATATATGATTCACTAATCTGTGAGTATCTGACTGTGATTGCAGCTAGCATCTGGCAGAAAGGTTCCCTTCAATTGTTACCTTTCTGTGAATTATGACCAAGTTGTCTGCAGTATACTAATAGAGGGAAACACTCAGGAAGAATGAAGGGCTGTTTCTAAATATTAGCATAATTAGTAAGAAACATTTTCCTTTAACAGGTTTTCAGAATCCCCTCATCATCTATTAATGTCACTCAGGCAATAATAGTTCACATTTGGGATGCTTGCTAGTCTCCCAACACTAAATAGTGTTTTTTATAAGCTTGGAAAATAATTTAGAAAAGAGAAGATGAAGTTACTGCAAGCAGAATAGAAAGCACTGGAAAAGAAATAAAAACTTGTTCTATTCTGCAAGACAGTGGAATGGAGGTCTTCATGGTGGTTCATTTAGTGCTGTTTTCTGTCACCCTAACAGCATGGGTATATCATTTAAGAGCAGGGATGAATCCTAAATCCACTGGCCCTTGAGTCTATAAAGGCATCAGGACCCTTCGCCCAAAACAAATTTAATAAAAGATGGCTAATCAGCCAAATGCTGATACTTATTTGTATTTATAGAACATCAAACATAGACAAATAACTTCATTATACAAGCTAAGTAGAGAGAGCATACTTCATAATTTACAACAGAAAGAATATGCATTTTGATTTCCATGCTTTACATGAAGAGGTGGGGATTAGGTAAAAGCACAATAGCCTATACATGCTTTGCAATAGATAAAAGTGAAATACAACAAAACTACACATCGACACAAATCATTATTTGGCTGCTTTCCATCCCCAAAAGTGATTACAAATGTCACAATCACTAGTTCAACCAAATTGAGATTCTTCTCTCTAAAGGTGATGAGCAGCGTACAGCAGTGCAGTTGTTGACACTAATAAGCTGCAATTCAAAGATCCAATGCAGCTACCAGCAGTGGGATATACCTAATATTATAGTCACCAACATTATCTCTGTTTAATATATTAACTCAATCAACCAATTCAGAACAATATTATCACAAGGTCTAAATAAAGTCCAAAAGGCAACTAGAGGAAGTACATAAATTAATAATTAGTATGTACATTGATTTTCCTGCCTCTAAGGATGTTTCTATTAGATTTTTTTTTTAATTTTCATTAGCCCCCCCAACCTATAGGCCTCTTTGACTGATAATTGTTGAATTCATTTTATGTATAGGACTGTGCTCATTTTTTTTAAACTTTTCATTTTTTTTAATACCCCATGTTAACTCTTGATTCATTATGCTGTGAATTGATTCCCTAATTACGGACAGCACATA
>JANRMT010062818.1:2752807-2795001 GCA_026402145.1 Polypterus bichir lapradei | reverse complement strand
GTTACCTTCACCATAACCCTTTGCTTCCTGTGTTTGAGCCAATTTTGTCTCCTCCTACATACCATGCCTTGAATCAATATTTTTTTAGTTTGATCTCAGACTTTTCAAGTGGTAACTTATCAAAAGCCTCATGACGATAAATAATATCATATGCACCTCTCCTATTGTATGCTTTTGTTGCGTTTTCAGAGAATTCCAGCATATTAGTGAAACATGACCTTCCCTATCTGAACCCATATTCACAATTTGCTAATACTTCCTATGCTACGCATTTGGTGCTCAATCTTTTCCTTTATAATTGCTTTTATTAATTTACCTGTGGTGTACATTAAGCTTAAGCATTAAGTTATTTGAATCAGCCCCATTCCCACTTTTCATACAACAGAATAATATTTGCTAGCTTTTTTCTACAATTATCCAGTAAACTGCTGAAAAAAATTAAAGGAACACTTTGGAAACACATCAGATCTCAATGGAAAAAAATGATGCTGGATATCTATACAGACATGGACTGGGTAATGTGTTAGGAACGAAAGGATGCCACATTGTTTGATGGAAATTAAAATTATCAACCCACAGGGCGTTGAATTCAACGACACCCGGAAAATCAAAGTGAAAAAATGATGCGGCAAGCTAGTCCATTTTGCTGAAATTTCATTGCAGCAACTCAAAATCGTACTCAGTAGTGTGTATGGCCCCCATGTGCTTATATGCATGCCTGACAATGCTGGGACATGCTCCTAATGAGATGACGGATGGTGTCCTGGGGGAATCTCCTCCCAGATCTGGACCAGGGCATCACTGAGCTCCTGGACAGTCTGAAGTGCAACCTGGTGACGTTGGATGGACCGAAACATAATTCCCAGAGGTGTTCTATGGAATTTAGGTCAGGTGAGTTTGGGGGCAAGTCAATGGTATCAATTCCTCATTCCCCATGAACTGCCTGCATACTCTCACCACATGAGGCCAGGCATTGTTGTGCACCAGGAGGAACCCAGGACCCATTGCACCAGCGTAGGGTCTGACAATGTATCCAAGGATTTCATCCCAATACCTAATGGCAGATAAGGTGTCGTTGTCTAGCCTGTAGAGGTCTGTGCGTCCCTCCATGGATATGCCTCTCCAGACCATCACTGACCCACCACCAAACCGGTCATGCTGAATGATGTTACAGGCAGCATAATGTTCTTCACGGCTTCTCCAGACCCTTTCACGTATGTCACATGTGCTCAGGATGAACCTGCTCTCATCTGTGAAAAGCACAGGGCACCAGTATGTGGACCTGCCAATTCTGGTATTCTATGGTAAATGCCAATCAAGCTCCATGGTGCCAGGCAGTGAGCACAGGGCCCACTAGAGGATGTCGGGCCCACAGGCCATCCTCATGTAGTCTGTTTCTGATTGTTTGGTCAGAGACATGAACACCAGTGGCTTGCTGGAGGTCATTTTTTAGGGCTCTGCAAGTGCTCATCCTGTTCCTCCTTGCCCAAAGTAGCAGATACCAGTCCTGCTGATGGGTTGAGGACCTTCTACGGCCCTGTCTAGCTCTTGTAAAACTGGCTGTCTCCTGGAATCTCCTCCATGCCCTTGAGACTGTGCTAGGAGACACAGCAAACCTTCTGGCAATGGCACGTATTGATGTGCCATCCTTGAGAAGTTGGACTACCTGTACAACCTCTGTAGGGCCCAGGTATGGCCTCATGCTACCAGTAGTGACATTGACTGTAGCCAAATGCAAAACTAGTGAAAAAACAGTCAGAAAAGATGAGGAGTGAAAAATGTCAGTGGCCTCCACCAGTTAAACCATTCCTGTTTTGGGGGTCTTCTCATCGTTGCCCCTCTAGTGCACCTGTTGTTAATTTCATTAACACCAAAGCAGCTGAAACTGATTGACAACCCCCTCTGCTACTTAACTGACCAGATCAACATCCCAGAAGTTTCATTGGCTTGATGCTATACTCTGATTAAAAAGTATAGTTAATTGTTTTTGAGCAGTATATATATGTGTGTGTATATTATTTAATTAGTAGGTTTTGTTCTTCAGCCATCTGCTTTTCTGCACCCACCCATCTGGCAGTGCTATCATAGAGTGCTTGTTAATTTGTGTATCTTCCATTTTAATTAAGTAATGAAAGAAAGATTTTTAAATGCCAGGAATTCCACACTATACATGTATTATATTTTGTCCCAGAATGCCTTAGTACTACCATTGTTCACATCTGTTGCATATAATAGAAATTAAATGACCCAACAAAGTGAAGATAAGAAAAGGTGACTATCTAAACCAGTGTAGTAAAAAGTAAGAAGATCTTCATGGTTTAGACTTGGAAATTAGTTGAGTACAAAGAAGGTGGTACAAGAAGTGAAAGTCAGCAAGCCAATGAACAGAACTCTAGAGCATGGACTGAGTGGAATAGAGTGGTAGAAGGTGGATCAGTAATCAAGTATGATGAATAGCAGGCTGTAGCGATCACAATATGATCAGAAAGATGGATCCCTGTAATTAAATCATGCATCCTGCCCATTACTTAAATCATATATAGCATTCTTTGAATGAACTCTATCATCTAACTGTATAACATCTTCAGAATACAAATTTGTCAGTTTTAAAAACAGACAACGTTCTTCATGTATTCATTACATTGGACAATGAATTTTTTCAAAAGATTTGGGTCCTGAAAAGTTTTTGCTGCTTACGAGCTTTAAGATAAACACAAATACAATTTTAGATTTACTGTATCACACACAAATTTGGAGAAACATAAAATTAACTTTTATTAACTAGAGCATGTATAAATGCTTAATGTTGCTAACACATTGCACTAGTTCAGTTAGGCTAACAATATTTTGCTGCTGATTTTCATTTGTTCCCGGCAGTTGAATGCTTCTCGTTTCAGTGTCCAACAATGGTCAACCAGCATGTATGGATTCCACTTGCCCTGATATTTCTTCAAAACCTGTTATTTTTGTATTAGATTCAGGCAAGTGTTTTGTTGACATCAGCAAACATACTGTAATAAAAACCAGAAGATGCCATCATTTTTTATACCATTTTAGTTTCTAGAGAGCCAAACCCTAGCGCAGCATTACTGGGTACCCAAAAAGAATCAGACTAGTGCATGAAAAAACTAATGTATCACAGGATTCACCTATAAAAGGCCAGTTTAGAATTAAAAAGTTTGGGGTTATGGAAGGAAACCCATACTGACACACAGGGAGTGACTGAAACAAATTTTACACTCATGACCTAAAAGCTATGCAAATTGTCATAAATGGATAAAATAAACAAAGAAAAATAGGTAAAATGGAAAATGTTCAGGGCAAACATGTCAGAATTAGTTCTTCCATTGAGGAAGCAGTCATCGGCAGCAAGTAATGATAGCTCTACAGTGCTGTAATTATAACAACTGGCGTAAGGGTGGAGAATGGAAGGAACATAAGTGGAAATGCACTAACCTGGTATTAACTCATTTTACACTTCCCTGTCTCAAAGATGAACTATGATTTCAGTTTGTTATAGCCTACTCCAGGAGAGTAGTGCATTCATTAAACACACAAAAGAACTTCCCAGTCAGTATAGATTTTGTTGTTATCAGGGGTATAAAGAACATTATAATATTCATATAATATAATATATTATAATATAATATTGTATTGTTGAAAATGACTTGACTGTGTGGTCAAGGTGGGCTATGCAGTATAGTGGGTAAAGCACTGGAGTTAAAGCAAAGCCTGCCAGTTCAGTTTATGTCTTCCTTTGTAAAGCCTGTAAAATTAATTTTTGTGTGAGTTTCGTGAAGCTGTATACAAATCAAAACTTGCCTGTTTCATTCATACATGTAATTTATTAATTGATTGATTGGTTGGTTCTACTCAGTGGCCTCTCTGTTTGTTTGTTTAGCTAATAGCTAAGCTCTCACAAAATCATATCCAAATACTTCTTAAAAGTTGTCAAAGTGTATGCTTCAACTACACTGCTCAGCAGTTTATTCCAGATTCCTACAACTCTTTGTGTAAAAAAATGTTCTTCTTGGCTTCAATTCCACTAAATTTTCACCTCAGGTTCATAGTATAAACATGTGTCTGGAACATCTGTAGTAACTGCATAATGATATCAAATCTACAAGGACCAACATGCTATAAAAATGCTTCCAATGCTTTGCTGGACCCATGCCATAAAGAATTCATCCTGTTCTGCACACAAAAGAAGGCTGTCTTTGGTACTGTATAAGTGTACCTAATAAACTGGCCACTTTGTGGATATGTATTTTTTATAAATAAACTGATAAATAAATACGAGTACATAGGGGGATTCTCTCCTTGTGATCCTTAATTGGTTTGAGAATGTAATGTTATACAGTACTTTTAGTAGAACGGATAAACACGGAACATCTAGAGGAAATGGCTGAAACACTTACTGACTGCCTTGTGTAAAAAAAACACAACACAAGCATAAAGGGTTGGGGTTTTCCGGCCCCGTATACTGTAAAAATATTCAAACAGGTTATTGCAAAAGAAACACATTCAGTGCGGTCAATGCGTCTTCACAACAGTCTTGACCGCACTAAGATGGTGGAGGAGGAACATTTATGGAGGAGGGGCCAGAAGAAGAGAGGTATGCTGGGTAAGGACCGCGTTGAATGATGGGATTGCTGACGTCACAGGTAGGCATACTGAGGAAGGGCGGAAGTAACATAGTGCAGGCAGTGGAGCAGGCAGATTCATGGCGGCGGTGCGTGTTTCTTTCTGGGGGAAATAAAGAGAGAAAGGTTAGTACCCCGCCACTCCCTCCTGGCATATGACTTCGCGATACCATTTGGGTCCGTCCGTGGCCCCCCACTCGCATGTGCGTGACACGAACCCCCCCTCAGCCCAGACCCGTCGGGTCGGGCGGACTGAACCGAGAGGTCGTGGAGTCGGGAGAGGGCATCGGCATTGGCCTGAAGGTTGCCCCGACGATAAGTGACAGTGAACTTGTAGGGCTTAAGGTCCAGAAACCACCTGGTGACTCGGGGATTCGACTCCTTATGAAGTGCCATCCACTGAAGAGCAGCGTGATCAGTCACCAGAGTGAACTCCCGACCCAACAGGTAATATCATAGATGAATCACCGCCCACTTAATGGCCAAGGCTTCCCTCTCCACTGCCGCATACCTGGTCTCCTGGTCCAGCAGTTTCCGGCTCAAGTACATCACGGGGTGCTCGACACCGTCGACGCTTTGGCTCAACACGGCGCCCAGGCCTGTGTCCAAAGCATCGGTCTGGAGAACAAAAGGGAGAGAAAAATCAGGGGTTCTTAATATAGGTGCCGAGGTTAGGGCCTTCTTCAGGTCACTAAATGCTCGTTCCGCCCTGTCATTTCATACCACATATAAGGGAAATAAAGAGAGAAAGGTTAGTACCCCGCCACTCCCTCCTGGCATATGACTTCGCAATATCATTTGGGTCCGTCCGCGGCCCCCCACTCGCACATGCGTGACACTTGTCAATGCTAAAACAAGTACAGTTACATTATGCATCTCATTTAAATGTTTCCATACTATATGTACTATACATAGTGTAACTGTGCTTTTTTCAGCATTGACAAGACAGTTAGAAATTCTTTCATATACAATGTAGATTATATCCTGCTTGTGCTGTGCTCTGGTCCTGGGGTGACATACTAAGCTATTTGCTATAAAGAGTGACAATAGCAACCCTAATAAACTTGAATAGCAAAAACAAACAAATAAGGCTAGAAAAAAGAAAATTAATTCTCTATTTTCTATGATTATCATATGTTTCATTTTAAAAGTGCAGGGTTATTGAATATGAATATGCATACATTAGAGTGAGTTTCATTACTGAATGTTCACTCATTCATTTTCATGCCACTTTTCCTGGTCCTGGCCTAATCCAACAAAGCCCCCATAAACATTCTTCAGGCCTTCCTGTGTAATACCAAGATACCCCCAGTACAATGGAGAGATATAATCACTCCAGTGTGTCCTTGGTCTGACCCTCTGTCTTCAATAATTGCTGCAGACCTCTGTACTGTACGATTCAGATGTTCTGCTGAACAGCCAGTCAAGTTTCATGTTTACTGTAAATCACTTGATTTTTACAGTACAAACTTTGATTAAAGTATGAACTTGACCCACAGTACTAAAAGACAGTGTCACAACTAGGTATAGTCCTCCAACGTACTACATGCTATGCCCACTACAAGACACACTTGATGAGACCATTACTCATGAGTAAAATAACCATACCCCTAATCTTAACTACAGGATAGGTAAAGAAGTGCAAGGTACAACTTGAATTGAAAGGGGTCTGGTGATGCCACCTCTACATGGTATCACATCTCAGTTCAGACTCTTTTCATGTGTAGCTCCTGACTGGCGGAACAAGCTACTCACTTCCATTTGAAATTTTGACTCCCACAATGTGTTTAAGAAGCATTTGAAGGCCCTATTGTTTGGTGAATTTCTGTCTAACTGATATTAGCCATTAAGTTTTTTTAGTGTAGCAATTGTAGCTAGCTTGCATTGTGATCTGAGTTATTTGATTGTAATGGTCAATTTTGTAATCTTGTCCTGTAACACTTCATACCAAATAGTTCCCCAGACTCATGTTTACTCGACTATGTTGACCTCTTTTGTAATTTGCTTTGGATAAAAGTGTCTGTTGGTCAAATAAATTGAAAAAGGCATGTTGAGAAAAATTATTTATCGTGTCACATCACTAACATATAATGCAAAGGCCGCTAAATGTCATTGCATATGTGCAATTTGATTGGCTCCTCATCTCTCAGTGGGCTGTGTCTTCTGCAACTACCGAAAGAGGAATCTAGGGGGCATCTTAACAAAATGTATTATTATTATTATTATTATTTCATTGAGCTTCTCTTTAACCAGAGAATCAGTGGATCTACTCTGAGGTCCGTCAATATTGCCAGGCTCCTCTTCCTGTCACAAAGACTGAGCTTAATAACATGGAATAGAAACGTTATCTTGGCCACTGGTACTCAAGATCTCATTCTTTTCCATACTAGTCAGAGCTTCTGACTAGAGATAATGATGGAAGGCAGTTAAAGGGCCTGAATAATGATAGTTCCCGCCAGACTAGGGTGTGGCAAGGGGCACTGACTTTCTCTCTTGATCCTCTGCAGACCATGCATGGGAAATCTCATTCAGTTCCAGTACCCACGATGACATACACCTCCATTTCTCTGCATCCATGATAACGTTACTTCCGGTTCTGGTGCCCATGACGACGCTACTTCAGGCCTTGCCCACGCGGTTGTCATTTCCGGTTCTGACGCCCACGACGACGGCACTTCAGGTCCTGAAGACGTCACTTTTGGTTTCGGCACCCACGCTGTTGTCATTTCCAGTTCTAGCGCCCAAGATGACGCCATTTTCCGGTTCCCGATGACGTCACTTTCGGCCTCTACTTTTAAAGTCACCATGTTGACATACCTAAATTAGTTCTGTTTTGGACTCTGACCTGTGAACATCTCAACCTTTTTACCCATTTGCAGCGAGGGCATAATATTTGGGTGGCTGCCCCAAAACTTTGATGTCTACAATTCATTCTTGTGCAGATGTAAATTGCATGGTAAATCAACAGCTTTGCCAGCAGACTTAGTTAACACTGTGTATAATATTTTGTATTTATTTATTTTTATTTAAAAATGATTACACTATGATCAGCATTGCTGCCTTATAACTCCTGTGACTTGAGTTCATGATGCAGCTGTGTTTGGGTTACACATTCTACATGTACTTGGCATATATAGTTTTCCAAAGAGGCCAGTTTTTTTTTTTCTTAAAAAAAAATATGATAAATAAAATCATGACTGTGCTCCCCTCAACTTCATTGTATACTGAGATAGAGGAAAAGGTTATCAGAACCGCTTCCAGCTGTGCAATATTTCTCAAATAGCATATTTCTTTGTTTCTCATCATAACTAATTGATAATATAGATACACAATCATTTACCTCTATTTATTATCATACTTTATATTAAAATTATATTTTCACACTTAGGGAGGTAGAAAGTGGTGGTGGAATTTTTTCGTGATTACATATGCATTACCTTAGATTACGTGCAAAGTAAAAAAAAGTTATAGTCTTCAAAAAACACAGAAAAAGTGTTAGTATTCTATAAAAGGTTAGTATTATTTAGCTACATTTAATTATAATAACGATGGTGGAAATAAAAAAAAAATCATACAATCATAAAATTAAATGTATTACCAGAAACACGACGGGGACGTAGTAGCTTATTGTTCCCATTACATCTTTATATTTACATGGCATATTCATTGTTAAATTGATCAGAATCAGAAAACTTTATTAACCCTAAAGGAAATTACTTATGTTACAACTTAGCAACAGACAAGGGACATGTTAGACTGATGATGTATAAATTAAAATATGAATTATATTGAATATAGTTTTTAATACCGTGTACACATTAATATTTCCATGATACAAAAAATTTGGGTGGTTGTTTAAATAAAATACTACTTCCAGTTGAGTAATTTTTCTCAAATTTCATATCAGTTTACATTTTATCATTATAAATATCTATATAAAATTTGAATCATCTATCTGTAATTATAACCATAGTTTACTTGAAAATTCGCTAAAGTATTCAGTTAAAGGCAGCCGGAAGAGGCCCAAAAGTTAATAGATTCCTTATTTTTAATATAAAGCAAGTTTAAAAAATCTCATTGACCGAGGTCAAACCATTTTACACAGACACACAGACAGACATAATTTCAAAAATTTTATTTTCAGGCTTAGGAAGGTCTAAAAATATCAATATTCATCAGAATCTCGAGGTTGCATTTTTTTCATGATTCCTACACTTTCCCTTTACTATGTATACAGGAAAGTAAAAATTAGCATTGGGAACACAATGGTACAGATAGTGCTGTTCCCACTAATGTCTGTAAGGTGTTTGCATACACTGTCTGTGTCTGCATGATTTTTCCTCTGATCATTCTGGATTTCTTCCCACACCCAAAAGGATATACATTATTAGATTCATGGATGGTTGAAGATTAGCCCAGTGTGAGTGTTTGGGAACTGGAATCCCTTCCAGGAATGGCTGATCCCAAAGCTTCCAGAATAAGCTCTGGAAATGTGACTCAGAATTGCATTAAGCAGATTTAAGGACCTGAAAAATACACTCACTGAGCAAATATTAGGCATACTGTACTAATATTGAGTAGAGCCTACTTTTGATCTCGAAACAGCTTCAATTCTTTGTGGCATGGATTCCACAAGATTTCTTTGAGATTCTGGTCCATGTTGACATGATCGCATCACACAATTTTTGCACATTCATGCTGCAAATATCCTGTTCTACTAAATTATGATGATGTTCTGTTGGATTCAGATTGGTCACTGCGAAGGCCACTGAAGAAAACTGAACTCATTGTGATGTTCATAAAACCAGTTTCAGATTAATTTTGCTTTGTGATATGATTCATTGCTATGCTGAACTTAGCCATTAGAAGATGGGTAAACTGCTGCCATAAAGGGATGTAGATGGTCAGCAGCTATACTCAAATAGGCCATGGCATTCAAGCAATGATTGATTGGTCTTAAAGGACCCAAAGTGTGCGGAGAAAACATTCCCCATACCCTAACACCACCAACAGCCTGGATTGTTGACAGAAGGCAGGTTGGGTGCATGGATTCATGCTGTTTCTCTCAAATTCTTTGTGCCTCAGCAGAAATTGAGATTCATCAGACTAAGCTATATTTTTCCAGTCATCAGCTGTCTGGTTTTGGTGAACCTGTGCCCACTGCTGCTTCATCTTTCTCTTCTTCACTGACAGGAGTGGAACTTGACCTGCTGGTGTTCTGCTGTTGTAGCCCTTCTGCTTCAAGGTTCGATGTATTGTATATTATGAGATACTTTCCTGCTCACCACAGTTGTGCACCATTGCCTTTCTGTCAGCACAAACCAGTCTGGCCATTCTCCTTTGACATCTCTCATTAACAAACCTTTTCTGTCCACAGAACTGCAGCTCACTTGATTTTTTTTTTAACTATTCTGAGTAAACACTAGAGACAGTTGTGAGTGAAAATCAGAAGCAATCAGCAGTTACAGAAATACTCAGACTAGCCCGTCTGGCATCAACAGTCATGCCATGGTTGAAATCACCGAGATCACGTTTTTTCCCCATTCTGGTGTCTGATGTGAAAATTTACTGAAACTCCTGAGCCATATCTGCAGGATTTTATACATTTCACTGCTGCCACATGATTGCCTGACTAGTTAATTGCAAGTATAAGCAGGTGTACAGGTGTTCTTAATCACATGCTCAGTAAGTGTATATTAAGTATACAGAACAAGAGGCACAGCGGGTAAGAAGTGGTGCCTGAAGGCCTTATTTGATCAATCATGTTACTTGAGCTTTAGTCGTGTGGTAGAGTCTGGCTGTATAAAACATATTGAAGGGTTTGCCTTCTGTAAAACAGAATTTTAGATATTTTGAAATTAAATGGATTTAGTTTCACACTTTGAGATCTTGTGCATGTTCTTTCTCACTTTCACTCCTCTGATTACATTTCAAAAGTTTCTAAAATACACAGTGGCATTTATTATGTGGGTTACTTTTCATATGCTTCTTAATTGCATAAAAAACTCCAAAATAATTACTGAGAAACAGCAAAAGACTTGCATTTCACAGATGATGCCTTGCATCACGAAGCAATGAGTTCTCACACCACAGGGTCCTTCTAAATGCGTAATAAGTGAAAGAAAAAATTCCATAATTAATTCTAGACCTCACATTCCCAGGCATACTCTCTTAGCTTCTTTGTCATTTGGCTGTTTGCCTACAATCATCAGGAGCTTTTTGCTTGTGGGTCTATTATTTTTTCTGTTTCCAAAGGCACATACATAATTAATCCCAAACCAACCATTTCACATTTTTTACATTTTTTTCTGTATTGTTAACTGTTATTCACATATAAGGAAAAAAGCAATATGCAGTTTGAATAGTTATTCTTCTGTGACTACCGTTTATTTTACTTATTAATGAGTATGATGCATTTTGCATGTTGGTACAATGTGAGGCAAATAGTTAAATAAAAAGCACAACAAAACTGCTATACATATACAGCCAACACAAAATGGGGACTGTGAAGGGCTAACCAGGGGCCTTCAGGGTAAAAAAAAACAGGAATTAGTAGAGGCAAGAGGGTGCTTTCATAGATGGGTCAACAGAAACAAATTCATCTGGTGCTCCAAATCATGGTGATGATGATTAGTGTTTATCACTCCTCTAAGATTTTATATCGTACGAAATATACAGGGGTTTCTGTCTGTGATGGTGAGCCCACGAAACTAGACAAAGAGAGCAGCATTGGGGAAAAGGACATCAGGTTATGTGGTGTAGTGTTAATCTTGTGTTGCACCAGATGGATCCAACTTATGTCTTCCAGAGCAGATCTATCATAGTATTTCAGTAGAATATGATAGAATTGCTGCTGTTGCCATTGCTGTACAGTTCTTTTGTACAGAGTAGCTGAATGGGTCCCACGGGAAAGTGTATACTGTAGTGTCATGGCCACAGCAAGTTATGCTGCAAAAAAGTATTTAATAGACTCACTGTGACCATTTCGTTCACAATGCATAGTGTAACAACTGCTTCTCCTAACTTGGAAGTGGTCAATTATGGTGGTTACCCTTTTCACAGAGGTCAATCTGTAACTCTGCAGGGGGTTACATCTGGTTGCACAATCATAGCTATAGCCCCAGTCTCTAAAAAAGCTATTATTCTCCGCATCCTATCCAAGATTAAACATGCCAGTAATCCCTAACCCTAAAACGTACCTCTTGTTTGTTTGTTTGCTTGTAGGACTATTGACCTTTTGTGCTCATATTCATACTGCATGCAGGGCAGACTTTTTAAACAAATAATGCCTGGGAATCACAACATTAACCAGAGGTAACAAGCCAATGACTCAACAAGGTGATCACTTCAGGCCTCACTTTGGTAAAGGTAGCATTTTCATACAATAGTATGTTTTCAACATATTTTATTAAGTAATAATACAAAAAATTAGGCATGTGCCTAGGTTGAGCTATTCATTACAGTTCAGGGCCTCTCTCTCTTTAATACAGTGTGAAAGCCAGCCTCGACCATGAACAGACACCAAGACAGTTATGTTCAAAAACACACGTTTATTGTGCTTTCTCTTCACAATATCACACACAATGCACGATTCACTCATAGTCCTTCTCTTCAGGCTGCCACCATTCCTCTCTTGTAAAGCTCCGCCACAACTCCGGATCTACGAATGGAGTGAGGCGGTCCCTTTTATACAGTACCTGGATGTGCTCCAGGTGCTTCCTGACGAACTTCCTGCAGCACTTCTGGGTGTGGCAGAAGTGCTGCATGAGCACCCGGAAGCGCACCAGGTGTCTCTGTCTTCTGGTTTGGCAGCACTTCCTCTTGTTCGGGAAGTGCTGCAGTCCATGTTTCCTGGAACGTTCGGGCGCCCCCTGGCAGTGGTGAAGCATCCCAGCTCTGATCTCGTGGCTCCCCTGCACCCCAGAGCAGCAGCCCTCTCGCATCCCGGGGGAAGTATTGTCACTCTCCTGGACTTTCCACATCCCAGGCATCCCGACTGTGCAGCTGTCTATCACAGCAGGTACTATGTGAGTGGCTTGTTGTTTAGAAGGTGACAACGTGATTGCCTCAGGCGACCCTCTGGTAAAGGTGGCATTTTCATACAGAAGTATTTTTTTAACATTATGATGTAATAATAGAAAAAAAAATGAGTTATGAACCGTAAAGATTACATACATATCAAGTACCTAAATTATATACTGCCTTTAAAAATTGTAAGAAATTATTTTTCTTTAAAAGAGGATTGTAATTCACACCAATTCGTTTAACTGTGAGCTTCTGAGAATCAAAAGGTATGTGCACATATTACAGCTACACATCAGGAAATGATACTGGCATTCATCTTCTGATTTTTCACATATCATATTGCGTGTATATTGATTATCATTTTGTAAAATGTAGTTAATTTCTGGAATATTAGTAAAGTGTCAGTCACAAGTAAAATGTCTCTTAAATTTACTCACACATGTTTAGTTAAAAAGAGCAGTTGCCTGTTAGCTTGCAGGACAGAGTTCTGAAACTGCCAAGCTATATAAACTTCACTGCTGTCTCAGCCACATAAACACCTTAAAAACAACAAATACACACTGGTGCAAGTCACAGCTCTCCTTGTCTTGGTCTCTTTCAAATTAATATAGCAAAATAGCCACTTTAGGAAGCTCTCAAAGCTCTTCACATAATCAAGAAAGAGGTATCAATCTGTCAAACTTCTCCGTGTCTGGGAATTATAATATCATGTTATGATGCCCATAAATGTCTGGTCAATTCTTCATGATCTCTTTTAATTAGTTACATAAAACTTCTGCTACACCTGATTAAGTGGTGATACCCGTTATTTTGCAAAATTTCCTGGTCAAAGCTGGGTAATACAGCTGGTACTGTATATTACGTTGTTACAAAATCAAAGGTGAAGTATAAAGCATTGAGTTTCATCTATGAATTTTGCCAAAGGAGGGTTATTGTGTGCTTTTGTCTGTATTTCAAATAGAAAATTAAGTAACAAGAATGTATTTCATAACTAGGCACCAAATGTGTGTCCTTTTAAAGTAATGTAACATTAATCTCACTACAAAAGGTGCAGTTTAAAAAAACCAGTTACAATCTGTAAAGGGAAAATGCACAAATTCTACTTTTGAAAATCAGATGAAAGTACAGTAACATCTTTGCTTCTGAAATGTTTTTGTTCACAAATCCAGCTGAAACGATCAATACTAAACACACATAATCTGAACAGCTAAAGTATCTATTTTACATTTTTATCTAGTTAATTATATTTCTATAGTTACTTCCCTCTTACTGAATTTGTCTTTGGAGGTGTTTTTAGATTTTTATAATTCTTGATTTATTCTGCCTACTATATATATATCTGGATGCAATATACAGTACAGTACATAACATCAGAATGAACCAGCGAAACCACATTTTCTTGAAAATTCCATTAATGTGAAACCATAAAACTATGACAAGCTAACCAGTAGCAAGAACTACTTTGAAGAACTGCAGTGTTTCAAGCAGGAAAGTAACTCCCCATACCATTACATACCTGTCTCTCCCAATGTGGCCCATCCTCTGCTAAATTATTAATGTCACTGCAGATGTTCAGTTTTCAGTGACCACAAACCACAGACTTTAGTAGTAAGAACAGGATTCAACAAAAGCTAAGTACAAGACTAAGAATTAATGCGAAATTAAATTATACTGCAGCCAAAGATAAGACCTGATGAAAATCACAACCAAAGACAAAATAAATTGTTTTTAATGCCACCTCTATTGCAGCACTGTCATTGGGTGTCCGACTGGTGCAGCGACCTGAGGAATTGACTTTGGTGTTCCTGTTAATACTAAGCCTTTCAGACCATCCCACGTAACATGTTCCTGATAAAGCCAGTCTGTAAATGGTTTACAACATCAGCTGTTTTAAAAAAAGAATATCATCTTGTATTTTCTGCTTTCACTAACTTGAAGGTATACTTAGGTATTCCTTTAGCAGTAGTATTAATGCTTTATTTCATTTGTTCTTCTTCATCGTTTTTAAGAAAATCAATTTAGCTTGACCCTTCAGTGACGACTATGTCAATTAAATTCATTAAAAGCAAAAACTCCCCTTATATTGTATGTTAATTTAATAAGTGACTTAAATAATTTACCTGGTGATAAGTATCTTGCTTATTATTTTTCTAGGTGTTCAGATTAAGTGCACATGTATAGATTTCTGTTCGTTTTTCTGATTTTGTGCCTACATGCACAAAGATGTATGCTTTAGGTAAAACTTTAAATTGAGCCCATATGAGTGTGTTAGAGCCGTGGGCCCTATAATGGACTGACGCCCTGCCAAGCGCGGCTTCCTGCCTTGCACTTAATCCTGCCGATATACACTATGGTCTCCTGCAATGCTGAATTAAATTAAAGTCTTCATTTATTTGTATGTTTTGGTCTAGAATTCCACTTTTTCCTGTTATAGTATTGAATACAGATTGTCCAAATCCCTCACTACCTATACTTTTTTTTTAATAAAAATATTCCCATATTCCAATATTTTAACCTTTAGATCTGTTATTATTTCGTAACTAGTTTGTTTATTTGTGCATGTTTAATGTCATGTGCAATTTACTAAGAATGACTTCACCAATAAAAATTTTGCTCTTTAAACGCTAATTAATTTCCATACTCATGTGGTTTTTTCCGGCCTTGTGCTCAATACTACCCTAAGGAATCCTAAACTGGATTAAGGAGGCTTGAGAATGTTATGATAGTTTAAGGACCTCACACCATCCCAAACCCTGGACCACACATCTCTGGCTGAGATTTCATCACACAATTTGCATGAAGGTCAAATATGATCCCAGTTACAATAATATCAGAGGCAAGGATTCCATTTAGGAAAAACAATTAAATATGGGGACAGTATAACAGTTCATCGCATGAGTCTGTTACAGTAAACTGTTTGCACCAAGAGGTGATATTTTAATTAGTTTTTCTAGGTCCAAAAGTAGTACCAGTGCAGCTACTGACAAGACATTTAGCCTTATGCCAGCTCCAAATGGTTTAGATTGTTCTTTTAAGATAAGACACGTGTTGCCAAAACTAAGTTAAACATTTTGAGAAGAACTGAAATGTAAAATCTGATGATTAAACATGCCAAACACAGGCTTACTGAAAAACAAACATGTACCACTGCTTCTCTTTATTTATCTAACCAGGTGTCTGCTTCTAATTTGAGTGCTGTCTCCAGAGACAACACATAATATCTTAAGACCGTGTTATTTAATAGCAGACAATAGGAAGTAGTCTGTAAATTATTCAAACAAACAAAAGAATAACAGTAGTAGAGCATATTTAGTTGAAAACAGAAAGTGAACACTGTACACCAACACCTGTGCCTCCAGTTACTCATCTGTTAAACTGCTGAAATCTGCTGATGACACCACCCTAACTGGCCTGATCACAGACAGGGATGAGGTGCCATATTGGAGGGAGGTGGATCAGCTGGTCGGTTGGTGCACCCTCAACAATCTTAACCTGAATTCCCTGAAAACAGTACAAGTTGAAATGATTGTGGGGTTTAGGAGACACTTGTCATCTCCCACACCCCTAGTTATAAAGCTTGTCACTGTGAACAGGGTGGAATCATTTAGATTTCTTGACACAATTATCACTCACAGTTGGACCTGGGGTGAAAACATAACCACTGTGATAAAAAAAAAACCTCAATAGTGTATGTTGTTTCTCAGACAACTTAAAAAGTTTATCCTACCCTAATCAGTGCTGGCACAGTTTTAGCAAGCTGTTTTTGAAAGCATCCTCAATTTCTTCATAACAGTTTGGTACGGTAATACAGTTGCCCACTTGAAACATAAACTGCAGAGTGTTATTCTGACAGCAGAAAAGATTATAGGCCTGAAACTGGAATCAATTGTAGTCCTGTATACATCACAGAAATGTGCTGGAAGTTAGTCAAAGGCTACACTCACCCAGGCAGCCATCTCTTTCAGTTATTACCTATCTATGAAGTTTTATCAGTCAGTAAACTCAAGAACTACTAAATATAGAAACTGTTTAAATTACAAGACCTTACTTGATATATTACTGGGTGTTAGTACAATTCCACTTTATTAAATTGCTTTCATACATTTATGCTTTCTATAATAGCCTAATTTTTTCATTACTAGAGTAGATTAGATTATTTATTTATAAAAGCACATTTAAAACAACAGATGTTGTGCCAAAGTGCTGTACAAAGAAGCATTAAAATAAACACAACGCAAACAATCATACAGAAGTGAATTAATAAAACAACCAATTAAGCATCCCCCACAATCCCTTCACACACAATGAAAGGTGGAAGAAAACAAACTTTTAAAAACCTTGGTAGTGTGGAAAGACATTGTCATTCCAAAGCCTGGGAGCAATAACTGAGAAAGCTCGGTCTCCCCTAGACTTCAGTCGAGATCTTGGAACTACAGGGAGTAGTTGTCCAGAAGACCTCAGTACTCCTGGTGCCACATAGGGGTGAAGGATATCACAGATGTATTTTGAAACGAGACCATGCAAGGCTTTAAAAACTACTGAATAAAATGTTAGGGTGGCATCATGTATTGTATATTGTGTTGTTGAATTGTACTTACCTTGTTTTATTCATGGATGTAACACCAAGAGAAATTCTTAGCAACTGTTTTGCCTGGCAATAGCGTTCAGTTAAACAGCAAAAAATTAAATACAATTTTTTATTTGATGTTATCGTCTATTTGTCTTAAAGAGACTTTAGAAAAAAATTCTATATTTAACTCTTAAAATATACATCTATGTTATGTAAGTGTGCATTATTTATTTGTTGTATGTTATTTATTCATTATTAATCTTATCTAATTTTTGTTTTTTTCCTTTGCCTTGGCTATTTCTTTTACATCTTGTAACACAGCTACATTCTTTGTATGAAAATGTGCAATAGAAATAAATGTTGTTGGGCAGTTTCAAAAGAAAATCATCTGGTAGTTTGTTCCAAACACTTTGGAGAATTGTAACTTTTAATCACAGTTTAATTTCTGCAGACTTCAGCTGTTTCTCGCCAGTGATGGTTCTTTATGACCTTGGCTGTGTGTTTGATGGCATTATTCAGCTGGAGAATGATATTGGGTCGGATCAGACACCACCATGGTGGTGCTGTGTGATGGATGAAAATCTTCTTGTACTTCTCAGCATTAAGGATTCCATTGATTTAGAAATTCAGCCTTAAACCTACCCAAACCTCCACCATGCTTCACTGCACTGCAGCAAACAGTTATCAATGTTGTGCTCTTCAGATCTTCTATGGAGAAACAGCTTCTTGTCTGAGTAACATAAATTAAATATTGATTTATCAGTTCAGAGGACTTGATGCAATTGTGCAGCCCCCTAGTCCTTGTATTTTTGTGCTTAAGGAAGCATCTTGGCTTTGCTACAAGTTTGCCCCTTTTCCTGACAGCCAATTAGGAGCTAGCTGCCTGACTGCACCATTGCTGTAAGAATGCTTTCCAGGTATGGCAAGTTCAGTCACAATCCCTGACCTTTTTTTTTTCCATTCTGCTTTTGTGGTATGTTTAACATGAGACATCAGACAGACAACCCATTCTTTACCTGTTTCCTTGCTGCTACACTGTATGCATCGTAGTTCTGGGTGAGTGCTCATTAGTTGTCCACTCTCACATGCGCAGAGCCCACCCCTATGACTTAAGACAAAACCTGTTTGATTTGAGTCACATGATCAAATGATCATTGGGAATGCTAAACTTTCAATCACAGGAGCTTGCAATGACAGCCTGCAAATCACTAAGATTATGTAAATGAAGTTTGAGAATGAAAATTGCAGGGAAAATCAAGTAGTGTAACAAGACCTTTATTTAATATGTCACTTTCTTTAATGACATACAAAAATTCCTCCATGCTATTTTATTTTTAATTTGCTCTTTTCTAATGACACCCTATCAGAGAAGATCTAAAATAAAAACATCTAAGGCAAAATTTACATGAAAAATGTAGTGTGTGTGAGACTCTTGCACAGTACCGAATAGGTAGCCTGAACTATAAGCAATGCCTTGTTGTTGGCTTAGGCAAAGTTTAGTTGTAGGGAGTAATAAAACTATTTATTGATTTACTTTTCCTGTTTTAAGTAGTTTTTGAACTAACCTGGTTGTCTTGCAGAAGTGAAGTACAAGGTACCTATAACAGATAGCAAGGTAGCTATATAAAGTTGTGCTCCGGGAGGCAGAATGCTCGAGCAGGTGTGCGGAGGTCCGGGAGGCCACTGGGCTAAACAAATGCATGAGAGCAGAGGTTGCCATTGTGATGTATTTGACTTGTAGCTGTGAAAAAAGAGTGTAAATTAGTAGCTGGCAAAGTAAGAGAAAGTACATGAGTGAGTTGAGAAGATGTAGACAACAGTTACCTGTATGGTAGTTTAGGAGAGAAGGCTTGGATAGAGGATATGTGAGCGTGTTTGCATGCTAACACACATGAGTCTGAATTCCTGTATATAGGAGTGTCTTCCTACTTGAGGTACATAGTGTCTCAAGCGTACTGATGTGCACTTCTATTGGCGGGATTGGAGAGTTGTCTACTGGGATTGGCTGGAGAAATCCCACGGTCATTTAAAATGATGCAACAGATACTGTCAAAGTTGTGCTTTTCATTTTTGCCTTTTGTCGTACGTAAGTAATGCTCTAATTTACCTGAGAGAGAGTACTAGGATGTTGTACCATGTTAGCCATTATGGATGCAGTGAGAAGTCAAGCAAAATGACACATTTTATTGTCTATCTAAAAAGATTACAATATGCAAGCTTTCGAGGCAACTCAGGCCCCTTCTTCAGGCAAGATCTAAGAGAGAGAGAGTTATTACTGTGTCTCTAGTGGGTTTGTTTGTTGTCCATAACAGCCTTCTGATTAACCTAAGCCAGAGAAGGTTGTGTAGTTCTTGTTGCAGAAGAGAGCACCAATTAACCAGAAAGTAGAGATGGAGTTTGCAGACAAGTGTGGTAAGCTTTATACCAGTGGATTATTTTTTATTTTTCCATTTTCAATATTGCTTTTTCTAGAGTTACTTTCAGGAAGAAAGAAGGAAAAGAAACAGGCGGCTTTAGGTTTTGTTTGTTGAACTTTACTTTCTGAAAGAAAGGGAGAACAGAATCAGGAAGCTATGGATTTTATTATAGTGTATTTATTTTAACTGTGCTTAAAAAAAATATGCAGTTGTTGGCTTGAAAAATTATTTTTTTTATAAATAAAATCATAATAAAAATATTTTTTTTCAAATCTCATCTTTCTACTGTAAAACACTACAAGTACAAAGTCAGAAGTTTAAAAAAGTATCCATCCATCCATTATCCAACCCGCTGAATCCGAACACAGGGTCACGGGGGTCTGCTGGAGCCAATCCCAGCCAACACAGGGCACAAGGCAGGAACAAATCCCGGGCAGGGTGCCAACCCACCGCAGGTAAAAAAGTATAATAATAATAATAATGATGAAGATGATGATGATGCTAATACCGTATATACTGTGAAAATAGTCTTTCGTGTGGTATCAGTGCATGCTCCTAACCTCCAGTCCTCCTCCAGTGGTATATCTTTGAATGGGAAAACTGCTTAGTTGTATGATCATTAACTCAACAATGTTAGCATAACAGTTTGTCTCAGTAACAATTCTTTCAGTCACGTCATCATCAAGAAATGACCAAATAATTAAGTAGATCTTGGCTGTCAACATTCACTTTTATTCTTGGCTGCCCCCACAAAATCAAAATGAGGTCATTCTGGTTTATCTGAAGCGTGGTCAACAGAAACCCAAACGCAAGCATCACTTTCAGATTCATCAGAATCACTTTCAGCTTCATTGTCCGTTTCAATTTCACTGCCTGAAGACAGATTAACTTCATCATCACTGCCGATGAGGGGCTCCTCAACATCACTGCTCGTATCACTGTCAAGAGCGTCAAACACCTGGGCTGCTGAAAGATGATTCTTATGAGACACCATTACGACGCTAGGAGAAGACTACACCATTGCCCGAGTAATACTCAGTACTAACGCTGTTAGCACTTTTACAGCCTGAGTAATCCTAAGTTCTAACACTTACACGTCTATACAGCTGCCCAAGTAACACTTGCGACTAACGTTTTTAGCGTTGTTTTCATGGCCCTATACTAGGGATGGTAAAGATGGCCGACTTGTCTCAAGACTGTGATTTCTGCACTGCACAGTTTTTCTATTTTTTCCTACATCTCTCTCTTCTACCCTAGTTTATCCTTGGTTCATGAACTACAACATGCTCAATGATATGTGTACAGGGGGGCCCTTGGAGCAGAGGGCATTATATGTCTCAATAGTGTTAAAAACACAGTCCTACAGGTATTTGATTTAAAAAAGAAAAAGTTTGGTCAAGGCTATAATACTGGTTTATTCACTCTTGCCATTTTCTTCATTGCATTTTATTGTACATCGTAGTAAACCAGTATGCATCATAAAAGCTGGTATACATAAACAATAATGTCATTTTCATTTGGCATTCCATAGTGAGTTGTAGCACAATGGGGGTGGTGAGTAGCACTGCTGCCTCATGTATTCAGTGTCCTGGGTTTGAATTCCACTCCCACAGGTTGTCTGTTTGCTCATTCTCCCCTTGTCTGTGTGGGTTACCCTCCGGGCACTTCCCCAAAGACAAGGTTGATAGGTGATTGCAAACTGACCTCATGTGAGAGTCTAGGACTATTGTTTTGCCTTGGACCTAGTGCTTCCACACAGGCTCTGGTCCTGCATGATCCTGAATTACAATTAAGCAAATCTGAGACTATTCTGTTATTTCATGGCGAGTGTTGCAATGGCAACATGCCAACATGGACAGACTAGACCACCCTATCCTTAGCAACATTTCCCAGCTTGTTCTGGGAAACTACAGACATTCCCAGGCTAGTCAAGAAATATAATCCCTCTGTCATGTCTGCCTATTGGTCTCCTCCTTATGGGCCATGTCTGGTAGAAGCCCAAATAAAATAAACTTTCAAAATGCATGGCAGAACAGCAGGCATGTTTCAATCTAATTTCTGTTTGATTCCCAAGTGGATTTCTGCCTGTGTGGAAGTTGCAAGTTCTCCCCAGACTTATTTAGGTTTCTGCTTTCCCTAGTTAAAAAACACAGGTTCAGAATGTACAGGGATGAAAAGATAATTTTCTTACAACATGTGTTTTCTTTATTGTTTGTGAATACTATTATATTCTTCATTAATCAGTCCTTTCTCCTTTTTGGAATAAATCACCATTGCTTTATATTGCCATGTCCTGCAGGATTTTCAGCCAATTTGCATTCCATTTCTGGATAAATGGTAAATTATTTTATATTACCTTGTATGGGTTTTAGTGAAAGTGTTCAGCACAAAAAGTGCTACTTGAAATGCAGATGGATCAATTAATAACAACTGATGAGTTTGCACTTTTATTAACAGGAATAAGCCTGAAAGTAAAAGTGAAAAAAATGTAAGCCATTCTTATTTATTGTAAATTAACTAATTAAACTAATCATATTTTGCTACAAACAACTGGCTTCATTGCAATGTGAACGTCCAAGATAAACACCAACCCCTGTTGGAAACTGATATATGGCACATTTATTCATTGCTCTCCTTGTTTTGTCTGACCTTCACTAGTTGCATTGTATTCATGCAAGTGAGCGCCACTGGGGGCTGTGTGTCCATTCTGTCAGTTCTTTTTATTTTATATTGGCTCCAGCTGCCCGTGCCACACTTTCATTGGAGCACTGAATTCATTATTCCGACATTTTAATTCCCCATTTTCAATAAAGGGACGTTCCCACTGCAAAGGCTGGCTCCCATTTAACCGACACAAAGAAAACATTGTCAGCTGCAGCTCATTCATGCCACAGCCCAGGAGGAAGCAATGTAGTCAGGCTCATTTTCCCCTTGACCAGATCTTTAGAATTGTCTCCGGCGCACCTGTGGGCAGAAAGTTGATATCTGACACAGACTGGCGGGGTCAGTGACCACAAGGAAATCTGTGCTGGGATGTCCTGCTTATGCATCCCAAGAGAGAATCTATTATTGTACCATTATTTAAGAATAAAGAACCTATTTTTGAAATATTAGGTGTTTTGTGGCATTTGTGTTTGTATTACAGACTTTAATGGGAATGCTTGCTGCTGCAAAATTGAAAAGGTCCTTCCAAAGTGCACTGTAGGCTGTCAGCAATTACATGTTGTATGGTGTTCCTAATAATGTATTTATTCAAATAACCTGACAATTAAAGGATTGTTGTGCTTTGTCTAATAAAATGTAACATTCTCAGGTGGGAAAGGTGGGGAAGCTTTAACATATATTTGTTTTTTATTCTTTGGGAACTTAAGAAATAATTTGAAGCTTGAGTATACATATGCATATCATATCAGTGTAATTAAATGATTTAAGGAAGTTTACATTATCTTGTTGTTTTTAGGTCGGATATAAAACAAGCTGGGTTATCAGTTTTGTTAAGACTTTGTTGCCCTCTGGTTGATAACCTTACGACCCTTCTGCAGACACTTTTTCCTTTTGTTTTTAGGCTAGCCATGGTGTGTTCATAAATCTGGTGCTTGAAGCCACTGCTAATTTCATCAGATAAATCATAATCGCCTTGAAAGGGCAGAAGCAGTGACAAACCCCAGCATTAGATCATTAGAGCTGTCCATGACTCTTGGTCTTGGACTGGCACCCAGGTGACTTAGGTCACAGAGACTTTGAACAGTTCCATGCAGTTTATTTCCTGTCATCTGTTTTATTTTCCTGATCTGATGAGACTCAATAATTTCAAACACTAGTAAGCATATTAATATACAGTATTTGTGGAGTATAAACTAATTGTGTATTTGTGTTTTACTAATCTCATGAAATTTATAAATTTGTGTAGTGATCTGAACATGTCAACTGACAAAGGTGCTAAATAAAGAAGATGCTAATTGAATTAAATTGAAAATGAGAGGGCATCCTGGTAGCACCGTGTACCCGCCTTACAACTTCAAGAGACTGGCTTTGAATACTGAATAGTCATTGTTCACATAGAAATTGCATGTTTTCTCCATGCCTTTGTGGAGTTTTACTCCAACCTCCCAAACAGAAGTGTGTTAGGTTAACAGTTGACTCTATTTTAGGAATCGTGAGTATGTATGTGTCAGTGTGACCAGCAATGGACTGGAATCCAAACCAGGATTAGTTCCTGCATAGCACCTAACTGACAGTTGTACTACAGCTACCAGTAATCCCAAATTTGTATTAGGCAGGTTTAGTATATAGACTGATGGACAATTAGCTATTATATAATAAATTACTACTGCATGTGTGTGTCCCATCTGATTGGTCAGTTTAGCCTTGGTCTCATTGCTCAGTTTGGCTTTGGCAATGTGATAGATAGTGCCAGGCAAGAGAGGCTGAGACACAAAAGGAGGAGTAAACACATAGGAGGCATGCTTAGAGTCGCCTTTAAATACAGGAAGTATTCGCAAGAATGCAAGTGGCATTTTTACAGTGGGTAATAGGGACCTGTCTACTATTGGTGGTAGTCTAAGGCACTTTGCAATGACAAAGTCTGAGAAGTGGGCTTTACTGGAATGTGCTCAAGAGTTGAAAGCACTGGCAAAGACAAGTTGAGACACACAAAGATATCGAAGAGCAAGAGATATCAAATACTTTTTAATTTATTTTATTACCCGTCTTCAACAGGAAACATGACTAGCTGATTAATAAAAGCATATATTTGCTCATTTAAAAACACTGCTGCCCCAGGATGACCTCCAACTCTCTTTCCAGATATCATATGTATTTTGAACTGTAAGTCAATTAGGTCAAAACTTTCATATTTACTGCATTTTTTCCTGTGGATAGCCAAACAGATTAAAACATGAAAGGCAATTACATTGACAACTGAAGGTTACTGAAGGGAAAACAGAGAAACATAATGGGAAAGCAGTGTTATCTGGGTGTTTAAGGAGCAGGAATGCTAAACATTGTTGTTTTTAATCTCTTCTCAGATAAGAAAGAAGAGGATTCTAGTCAGAATTCATGTTAATTGACAAAGAAACATTATCTGGAAGCTTATGATTAACAAGAAGATGATCCTAATGGTTTTTGGAGATAGTCGTTTTTTTTATTGCAGTATAATGCAGTTTATTCCAGTGTTGTTAGTAGCATTATTTTTATCATTAACATAAAAACAGTGCAGTCCATATCTATGAGAAGAAAATATGTGGCAAAGGAAATGAGTGAAATTTACCATTTTTAGGCCTAAAGGAACTAGGTAAACTAAACTGGACTAAACTGCATGAACATATTTATTTAATGTCGAGTCAGAGTTTATCCAAAACTAAACAGCAGAAGTAAAAAACTTTTTCAAAAGAGCAATTTGTTAGGATAGGGCTGGCTTGTGGGGTGCGGAGATAAAGTTTTCACTTCTAGCGAAATTTTAGTTTATTCATGCAACAGTATTTTTTCTTACATTTTGAAAAAAATATGAAAATAAGTTAATAATGAATCTTAAGAAGCAAATACACATCTGCTCCCTTATTTAAATGCTACATTTAAAAATTATGAGAAATATTTTCATTGTAAAAATTTCAAATTTTGCCTAATGCACAGAGAATCTCTAAGAATCAAAACGGCACATACGCATTTTTGTCAGTACATAATACCAATGTTCAGTTTTTCTATATTTTCACTTATTTATATATATATATCAATTACATCATTTTGTAAAATTTCTAGAGTGTTATTAAACTGTCAGCCACATGTATAATGTCTATTAAATGTATAAACTTTGCATCTGCCATATGTAGATCAAAACAACAGGAGAGAGTTTGAAAGTGCCAGTCAGAGAAGCATGCAGGAGTAGTGAAACAGCCGAGTTTCAGTTCCTAATCTCAAAACTGAATAAAATATTTTAAGGTAGTCAAAGAGAAGCATTGAAGAATGTTTTATTGTTTTAAATGCCTTTTTATATGTTTTTTTGTTTTGCACCCTCCCCCACCATAACCTATTGTCAATAGAGGAGGAGCAAAAGCTATAGGTTTGTCAAATATTTCAATCACCTATTTTAGACGGATCTCGATGTTTTAGGGTCCCCTGATACCGAAAACATTGATATGTCGATGATGGGTATATGTCTGTCTGTCTGTGTGTGTCTGTGTGTCACAGTTTCTTGAGGATGGTTGAGCTAAAACGGCTGGATGGAAAAATACCAAACACGAAATGTAAGTCTGTTATGAGATGACGATGTGCTGATTAGTTTTTGAGCTAAATCGTGCAAGAGGCACTCTAGGGTAGCCCTCAAATACTATAATTCTGAAATTAATTGTGAATTCTTCTTATCAATTTCTATCGTAATGACCTATTTTATGTCAATGTCAATGTCAATTTATTTATATAGGACATTTAAAACAACATAGGAATGCTGTGACCAAAGTGCTTTACATTAAAATAAGAAAAAACATACAATTAACAGAAATGACATAAATAGAAATAAAATAAATGAACATAAATAAAATACTGTAAATATTAAATAGAAGTAAGATTACATAATCACAATGAAGAAACCATCAGTATTGCTGAAGGTCACGGAAAGCAAGTGAATATAAATGAGTCTTTAATCTTGTTTTGAACAGTTCAGTTGTAGACGACTCCTTTATGTAAAGAGTTCCACAGGCGAGGAGCAGAAGCTGTAAAAGCCCTGTCCCCCTTAGTTTTACACTTGGTACGAGGGACAACAAGAGGCAGCTGACCAGAAGCTCTAAGCACTCTAGATGGCTGGTGTAAAGATCAGAAAGATCAGCATCAGAGTGGTAAATAATTACTGAAATGTTACAGAATAGTTCAGGTAACTTGGTTCCTAGGGTGCAAAGCCTACTGACACTAACTTCCAAATTTTTATTGTTTTAAACTGATATTTTTTATTTTTTTTCAAAATAACATACCATACCATACAATTTTCTAAGCCTGCTCAGTCCTGAGCAGGGTCGCAGGTGGCTGGAGCCTGTCCTAGCAAGCACAGAGTGCAAGGTAGGGACAATTCCCTGGACAGGGCGCCATTGCATCACAATCTAAAATAACATATTATTGCTTTATTTATTTAATTAATTTATTTTTTGTCCACTGTTCCAAGGATGCACCATATATATTGCATGTCAATTAAGGATATAGTCTCTTGCATTTATATTTAAATTTATTCACTTAAACTTTATTCACTTATGTATTTTTATTTGATAGTATTTTTCAAAACTTATTGAAATAGGAATTTATAAGCTTTTTTAAACTAATTTCTTGTATTTTTTTAATAAAATCTGGCATTTGTATCTTATCAGATTGAATATCTATTTAGCCTTACAGAAAGGAGCACTTATGAGTCAATTTTTAGAAAGGATCTATGATGTCTATGAAAATGGGAAGATAATATCCTAATTAACTATCTTGTCAGAAATGTTGACAAGAAAAGTTAATATAATTAAGTATAGAATTCAAAACAAACTTTTAAAAAGATATTTAAATACAGATCTCTAGATTTTGTTAATTTTGACAGCTTTACTAACAATAATGATATTGGGACAGTTTGAAAATGATGCCAAGCTGTAAGCAAATAGTAAGAACAGATAGGCAAATGCAAAGGTGGACAGTGTACACCCTAATGAACTTATGGTAAAGTCGTGACATTTTATGGTAAAGACTTGACATTTCGACATTAAATGTCTAATCAATACAATGAGAAGTCAAGTAAAATGACACCTTTTATTGGCTAACTGAACAGATTACAATATACAAGCTTTTAAGACAGTTCATGTCCCCTTTTCAGGCAGATTGAATCAAATTCTTATAAGATTCTTTTGCTAACATATAAAGGTCTTCATAGCAATGGTCCTATAGATATTTCAAGCATGTTACAATACTGTACATGCTGTCAAACGTTAAGGTCATCCAATATAAAAATACTTGTTGTCCTGCACATTAAATGCAAGTCACTTGGAGCCTAATGTACAGTATAATGCAGTGCATAGAATTCACACTAAAACATGGCTTACAGACAAAACTGGAAATGTGTGTACACACTAAAAAATTCAGATGCAAGCTCCACACACTTCCCTTTTATAAATCCCAATGAATGTGAAACTTAATGCATGTGGACATGTCTACAGCCCCACCCTGACTCCTTCCAGAGTTTTGCATATATGAATATACAAATCAATAAAAATAGACCCTCCAGTTCAGTGATTTGTTAAAAGACATTGGCAAAAGCATGTGGAAAAAAGAATTTCAGCAAATATGAAGTGGAGGTAAAGAAAAACATACTATTTGTTGGCTTAAGCAGTGGTATAAGCAACAAAAGAATGTTGATTGAGTGATATAGAGTGGTGGAGACACTCAAAGTTCAAGTTCAGATAGCTGCACAGTGGCCAAAATAAAAAAGTGATCAGATATTAAAGTCGATGTGAAAGGACGAGTTACAGCCCACCGTCTGTTTAAGCTGTTTCAGAAAATATTACAATCGCTGAACCACATTCTGAGTACATGAATCCACGTGGTGATGGTGCTGCTGTGGTGAGCATTTCTTCAGGCTCTGGCTGCTCACACACCTCTGCCTTGAAAACCACTGGGTGATCATCTGGCTGTGTGCTGACAGACTCTGTTCTGGAGTCACAAAATAAAATAGTAGATGCTGTAAGAGATGTGGCCAATAAACTAAGGAATATAAGGGCTGTACTATGTGATACTGACTACAAATTAAACGAATTAGTTAAAAAATAAATGCTGCATCTGATTACCTGTTTTTTGTTCTGCTAACTACATTCAAATGAAGCTGTAACGGCGTCTGATCTAGTTGATCATTTGGTGGGTCCAGGTCAGGCTCATCATAGCGCATCTCTTGAGGTACAGGCAAGCCATGATTGTGTGCCACTTTATGCAGCACCTTAACATGTTTGCACAATGTGACACACTTTCTGTGGACTATAAAGCAGCACATTAATAGAGTGGAAATTCTTTCTATTTACATAAGCAAATTCATTCTCTGAAGGCGCCTTTATAGTGTAGTGTCAGCCCTGAATGCCACAATGGATAGATTCTCTGCTCTTTACATGACTCTTTGAAGTGACTCGCTATCTTTAAAAGGACTGCTTGCCTTTTGCCGCGCTAGTTGAAAAAAAAAGCGGGTGTGACAGTGTAGAGTTGCCATTTTTCTAGGCACTCCTGCAATAGATGATGTAATGCCAGCTCATTCTTTTGGCGATTCATCCCTGGCTGATTTAACTTGTCCCACGCTGTTCGAAAAGCAATGTGTGTGCAGTTGACTGCTCTGATTACATTTGGAAAACCAGACATTGCTGGGAATTGTGCTTTGATGTTTCATAGTTCACCCATAGTATAATGAAATCTTATATATCTGGATGACAAGCGGATAATACCATCCTGTACAGCTGGCAAGGTGTGACTCAGTGATAATTATGAAATGCCCGATTGGTCAGTAAGTTCACGTTGAAGAGCTCCAGTGGCTAAAAACCCGAGAGTGGACAGAACTTACAAAGGAGCAGGTAGAGGACACTTCCTCAAAGTCTCCCTTTGTAAAGCCAGTGAAAGTTCAGCACACAGCTCCAAAAGGACAGCTTTTGGATATCAAAATCGACTTAAAAGCCAGTCATCATCATCTCTAAATACACTCTCTCTTCTAACTCTTCCATTTCTTCTAACAACACTAAAGCATCAATGGTACTGTATTTGGAATAGTTTGTCCATTCCATGCACTTTTATATTGTTACAGAATGATTACAATCAAGTGAATTAAATTTGTAAACTATATGCAATTAATTTCGGTGTCATGGATGCGAATATGAAAAAGAAGGGAAACAACACAGAAACAGTGGCACTGTGTTGTCGCTGGGTGCCACCAATTTGCAAAACCAAGCAGAAAAGTGTGTACGCATGGCTTGAGGATGCCGTGAAAATTTGTGTGGCATTATGCAAAGTTTAGTTTTTAAAACTAATTTAAAGATGTATCTTTCTATACAAGATTTTATTTGCTGATTATATTTGCATGCATTTTTGATTGTCTTAGTCATGTTTTTAGTTTTGACCCTCTTAATTGTGTTTTATTTTTCTATTTTTGTTTTAACTTACTTTTGCACAGTGCCACTGAGTGTCTTGAAAGATGCTTTTAAATAAAATGTAAAATAACGTGAATGTATTAATATCACTATTGCTATTATCACCACCATTCTCTCAGCTCTCTACGATACACTGGTGCATCCTCCAAAGGTTAACCAGATTATTCAAACTTGCAAGGAGGCATAGCCTAATGTGGGTGTAAGGGGTGGAATGCAGAAACTGTCACCAATCCATGGCAGTGTATCACACATACTTCCCCAACTGGTTGAGAATGGCCAATTAAACAGATTGTGTGTCAGGATGGAGATTTCGAGAGAAACCGAAATACTCTAACAGACACAAGAACATGCAGACTCCACACAAATACCAACCAACCACTTAGTTTGAACTTAAGATCTGAGAGGGAACAGTGCTAAAGAGAATGTGATACATAATATTTTAAAATAATATAAAAGCCTAGGCAATCAAGGTTAATTTTAAGATTTTATATGGAAAAATAATCAAAATGACAAGAACTGTCAATGAGTTGTTTTTTACAAAGAAAAGAAGGAGCAAGGAATACGTTTGGAAGAAAATATTAAAGTCCCGATGAAACTAAGAAGGGCAAGACTCTCTGCAGGTAAAGAATAAGCCAGATAAAATGTTGAAAAAGAAAGAAATGGAAAAGGAAGAAAGATGAATTGAAGAACTGAAAGAAATGGAAATAAATGAAGTTATAAAGGTCTATAGCAAAAACTAGTTTAAGACAGCAGTCTGTGTGGGTATCTGCATGGCAAATGATGCATGGCATTGACACTGAAGATAATCTAAACATGTGCAGAAAAATTCATAATCTATTACTTATTAAATAATTACAATATAATGAAACTAAAGAAAATAATTGTGCAGGAATATGTTAAAGTCCTTTATCAGAATAAAAGCAAAAAAGAGAATGAGAGAGGCCAGTGACATTTGACTTATGTGAGGTAGGCATATCTGCAATAAACATAGTTGAAAAGGATAAATCACATAAATTATAAGGAAGCAAAATTTTGAGAAAAAAAACTACAGTGATCCCTCCTCGATCGCGGGGGTTGCGTTCCAGAACCCCACGCGAAATGTGAAAATCCACAAAGTTAAAACCATATGTTCATATGGTTATTTTTATATATTTTAAGCCCTTATAAACTCTCCCACACTCTTATAAACATTTCCCGCACAGTTATACAGCATAAAACCTTTATATTCTCTTAGATATTAGGTTAGATTCGTTGAAATTATGTATGTAAACACACTGTTTATATACTATGCACAAACATACGTATCGTACATCATTGAGGAGTTTTATTTAATACATAATACAGTTTTAAACACATTGTAATTGATTAGGTAATATAAAAACATGTTAATATAAAATTAACCTAAATGGTATTTGAAAGATATCGAGCATCTCCGATATCACATATGTTACAGCCATTATGATAGACAGGCCACCAGCAATAAATACGTACAATGCAAAAAAAATTGTATAAAATCTGTGTACAGTTCCACTAAATGTACGTACATGTACTAAGTACAGTACATAGAAAATTAGTTATGGGTACTCACCAACAATGACACGACGACTTGTCCGATAACGATGAGATAAATGTTACTGCACAACAAAGGAAAGCGTTACAGGGCTTGACTACGCACAAAGATAAACACAAAAGAGCACAAAAGTTAACTCTTTACACAGCAAAACACGTTGATGCTGAATGAGCGAGACGAGATACTGGCTAACGCAAAGCGGAATCTAATGCTGCTCTCCGTCGCTGAGCCAATCAGCACCCAGGAACTTAACTGCGTGCTCTGATTGGGTAGCTTCTCAGCCATCTGCTAATAGTGTCCCTTGTATGAAATCAAATGGGCAAACCAACTGAGGAAGCATTTACCAGAAATAAAAAGACGCATTGTCTGCAGAAATCCGTGAACCAGCAAAAAATCTGCAATATATATTTAGATATTCTTACATATAAAATCTGCGATAGAGTGAAGCCGCAAAAGTTGAAGCGCGATATAACAAGGGATTACTGTACAGTCAAAAACAGCGAATTAGAACACCAGATGTGCATTGTGAAGATTATGGGGCAGCAGACTGTCCTGAAGAAGACTAAACTTTGGCGCATATTCTTGATGTAAACTATAATTAAAGCTTAAGTATGAGATGTTTAATTACTTTGTAATTACTACTACAATTAAGGCAGTTCACACACAAAATGCAGGGTGTAGAGTTGGTGAGTTTAAATACTTGGGATCAACACTACAGGGATTGTGGAAGAGAGGTGAAGAAGAGAGTGCAGACAGAGTGGAATGGGTGGAGAAGAGTGTCAGGAGTGATTTGTGACAGATTGGTATCAGCAAGAGTGAAAGGGAAGGTCTACAGGACGGTAGTGAGACCAACTATGTTATATGGGTTGGAGACGGTGGCACTGACCAGAAAGCAGGAGACAGAGCTAGAGGTGGCAAAGCTTAAGATGCTAAGATTTGCATTGGGTGTGACGAGGATGGACTGAATTAGAAATGAGTACATTAGAGGGTCAGCTCAGGTTGGACGGTTGGGAGACAATGTCAGAGAGGCGAGATTGCGCTGGTTTAGACATGTACAGAGGAGAGATGATGGGTATATTGGGAGAAGGATGTTGAGGATAGAGCTGCCAGGCAAGAGGAAAAGAGGAAGGCCTAAGCAAAGGTTTATGGATGTGGTGAGAGAGGACATGCAGGTGATGGGTGTAGCAGAACAAGATGCAGAGGACAGAAATATATGGAAGAAGATGATCTGCTGTGGCTACCTTTAATGAAAGCAGCCGAAAGAAGAAGAATTCAGTGTTTAACAGAGAGGACATTCTCATTAATTTGAAGAGACAAATATAAATGTAAACATTTAGAACTGAATCTTCATTGTGCAATAACTTTGTAAAAATCCTGTAGTTGCATTGTAGCTCTCTATTTTGTAAAAAGCTTTCAGAAGGTATAAACTACAGAATGTAGCTCTATATTGTCCAATTAAGGCTAAAAACCTAACAGCAGCATTTTATAGTTAAAGCTTTATAACTGAGGTATCAGTGTCAGAACAGTAAAGAATTGAAAAAAAGTCAGAATACTAGCTACGGGATTTTTACACAGCATTACGGTTTAGGATTCTGAAAGAAGAATTTGGCATAAGCTGTTGTCTGTTAATGATTACGAAAAGTATCTACTACTGAAATTGGACTGAAAACTAAGTTTCAGGAGTCCAAGAAAGGATTGATAAAAACATGGCAAAGATATATAGTGTAAAAAACATGTTGTTAGGATGGCTTCTGTTGATTTTACAAAGTCACTAAAGGATAGGATTAGAAATGAGTACATTAGAGGGTCAGCTCAGGTTGGACGGTTGGGAGACAAAGTCAGAGAGGCGAGATTGCGCTGGTTTGGACATGTGCAGAGGAGAGATGCTGGGTAAATTGGGAGAAGGATGTTAAGGATAGAGCTGCCAGGCAAGAGGAAAAGAGGAAGGCCTAAGTGAAGGTTTATGGATGTGGTGAGAGAGGACATGCAGGTGATGGGTGTAACAGAACAAGATGCAGAGGACAGAAAGATACGGAAGAAGATGATCTGCTGTGGCTACCTCTAATGGGAGCAGCCGAAAGAAGAAGAATTCAGTGTTTAACAGAGAGGACATTCTCATTAATTTGAAGAGACAAATATAAATGTACACATTTAGAAATGAATCTTCATTATGCAATAAATTTGTAAAAATCCTGTAGTTGCATTGTAGCTCTCTATTTTGTAAAAAGCTTTCAGAAGGTATAAACTACAGAATGTAGCTCTATATTGTCCAATTAAGGCTAAAATCCTAACAGCAGCATTTTATAGTTAAAGCTTTATAACTGAGGTATCAGTGTCAGAACAGTAAAGAATTGAAAAAAAGTCAGAACACTAGCTACGGGATTTTTACACAGCATTACGGTTCAGGATTCTGAAAGAAGAATTTGGCATAAGCTGTTGTCTGTTAATGATTACGAAAAGTATCTACTACTGAATTTGGACTGAAAACTAAGTTTCAGGAGTCCAAGAAAGGATTGATAAACACATGGCAAAGATATATAGTGTCAAAAACATGTTGTTAGGATGGCTTCTGTTGATTTTACAAAGTCACTAAAGGAATTATTTCAGATAAAATATGAATTAAGATAGTAACCACCATCAAAGGTAGAATTAAAGAAGATAGGATTAGAATTTAAAATGCAAAATGTTTAAAGTTCTTGAGTGAAGTCCAGAGATCATGATGATAGCTGCTGAGTTTAATGCTCAAATGATTGAAAAGAAGCTTTCAGATCCTGACATTAATAAAAATGAACAAAAAAGTGTAAATTGCAGATCTAGTTAAATTGCTCTGTATCATTTTAGTGGGAAAATCTTAATATTGCAGAAGCTGAAAAAAAATACAAAAATCGATAGATGGGTGCAGTTATTTTTTAGTGTATAGTGCTTTACAGTGAGCACAGATTGAGAGCAATTCTCTCAGTCACGATTACGATACATACTACGTCGTCCAATTCCCCCATCCCCAGGGGATCCTATGCTGTTAGTTTTTATTTGAAACTGGGAATAACTGTAGGTGTGAGTTGTGTTTTGAGACAATGGAACTGAAAATTCTCTGATCTGGATGGATAAAAGCTGACACACAAACGCTGGTGAATCTGCCTTGTTCGTATCTCATTGTCACTTGATTTTTGTTTTTATTCAGTTTTATTGAGTGTTCCTGCTCAAGCTGAATTAGTATGCACCTTATGGTCCATGATGTCAAAGCCACACTGACAAAAAACAGAGAAATAGGTATATATGATATTTGGAATTATTAATTTTATGACCTGTACATTTCGGAAAACGTGGCACTGATGTAACATTATTCATACTGTTCATATTCATTTGCATGCTTTCTGTGGTTGTAATCAGTGACCATGTGTGTTTTTTTTTTCCGATCTTTCCCAGTCTAAACATTTTGTTGCAGGGTGGTGTTTCTTTTGTACTCCAGGACATGCAGAGGAAAGAAATTTTCTCTGCAAGGTGAGCCGTGAACACTCTTCTTTTCTCAGTGGACCCCATACATGCCTTGTACATTACATGCGTGTTGATCTCCGCCAGGTCAAGCTTGTTGTAGCACAAGCAACTGGCCACCTGCGTGCTCCTGCCTCACTGAATAAGCTCACACCCTCTGGTGCATGCTGTCAACAAAACACCGGAGGAAAAAAAGAAAGAGACAAATATATGTGACATTTTGAAGAAATCATTTTATGACCTGAATAGTACCAATCAGAAAACATCATCGCACTAATGCAATATTATTTGAAAATGAACAGCGCCAGATCGGGTGTAAATTTATGCTGGTGCTGTTAGTTTGAGTCAGAGGAGGGGTGCGAGGGAGAACATAAATGTGACTGAGAAAATAAAACTGAAAAAAAGCTAACTTTTACAATTACCATACATTTATAGCTGATCTGACGCTGTTAGTTGTCAAATAATATTGCATTAATAATAATAATAATAATAATTAATAATGCTTTGCATTTATATAACACTTTTCTCACTACTCAAAGCGCTCAGCAATTGCAGGTTAAGGGCCTTGCTCAAGGGCCCAACAGAGCAGAGTACCTTTTGGCATTTACAGGATTCCAACCGGCAACCTTCCAATTGCCAGTGCAGATCCCTAGTGTGACAATGTTTTCTGATTGGTATTATTCAGGTCATACAATGATTTCTTCAAAATGTCACATATATTTGTCTCTTTCTTTTTTTTCCCTCGGTGCTGTGCTAACATCGTACACCAGAAGGTGTGAGCTTATTCAGTGAGGCAGGAGCATGCAGGTGGCCGGTTGCATGTGCTACAACAAGCTTGACTTGGCGGTGATCAACGCACATGTACTGTACAAGGCATGTATGGGGTCCACTGAGAAAAGAAGAGTGTTCATGGCTCACCATGCAGTGGAACTTCGTTGTTGCTTCTTACAAGAAAAGGCGATGGATAAAGCAAAAGAGGATGCAACATCGACAAGCTTTTGTTCCAAGACCGCTGCTTCTCCAGCCTCTTCAGTGTAATAGTAACCACAGCACAGAGATAAGTGTGTACATTGCAACTGGTACACGTCATAAATGCAGGAAGGACGGTCCTTGAGTGTGTGGGAACTGTTAACATTTGAATCTGATGATTGCATATAACATAAATCTGACCTCTCTGTACTATTCTTTCCTCTGCATGTCCTGGAGTACAAAAGAAACACCAATGTGCACCAAAATGAAGAGACTGCATGGGCAAGATCGAAAAAAAAAAAAACGTGGTCACTGATTACAAGCGCAAGAAGGCGTGCGAATGAATATGAATAATATGAATAATGTTGCATCAATGCCAAAATATTTTCCGAAATGTACTATACAGGTCATAAAATGAGTTATTCCAAATATCATATATACCTCTGTCTCTGTTTTTTGTCAGTGCGGCTTTGACATCATGGACCGTAACTGAATTAGTAACGTGCATACTAATTCAGCGTGAGCAGGAACACTCAATAAAACTGAATAAAAAAAAATTCAAGTGACGGTGAGATACGAAGAAGGCAAATTCACCAGCGTTTGTGTGTCAGCTTTTATCCCTCCAGATCAGATAATTTCAAGTTCTATTGTCTCAAAACACTACTTCACATCTACAGTTATTCCCAGTTTCAGATAAAAAGCAACTGTGTCAGATCTGGGGTGGGAGGTGGGTGCTGTATCGTGATTGTGACTGAGAGAATAAAAGTGAAAAAAACGCTAACTTTTACAAGTCCTATACATTTACACTGGCTGTTACAGACACAAATCAAATGTATGTTTTTATTGTATAATATTAACAATAAGAGTAGCTCACTACTCAAAATGGTAAATTTGCGGGGAGCTGGTTTCAAATTCACGACCTCTGGATTAAAAGTTGACAGTTCTAACAACAGCATCACAGAAGCTGTCGTATTGTACTTGCACCTTTTGTGAAAGTGTTTATTTGATATTTGGTCATCAGCCTTCACACATTATACAGTACATGCCTACATTTTGTCATTTATTACTAAAACATGAAAAACGTTTCTGTTTTAAAAATGTGTTTACATAGATTGTTGTAGACACAAAACACAAATCAAATTATTTCCCCTTAGAACTCTAGGTAGCTCACTCCCAGATAATCAATCAAGGCAGTAACTGGGAGAACTTCTCTGAGGTGGTGGGGGGATGGTATAGCAGGCTGCTTGCTTCTTGAGCTTATCGACACATTTAGAAGACAAAAGAGGCTGACGGAGAGGTGCGAAGGGATTTAAGGTTGGCCGGATTTACAAGTTTTTTTGTAGGCTGTGGTAATTCTAGTGTTAACACATAAGCATCCTAACAGTATGTTTGTTAATAGTATTTTTTTGAACAAGCACACCACAGGCAGAACTCCCATCCATGAATACAGTAAAGCTGCAACTTGTTTGTACACACAATGCAGGAGAAAAAATTCTATGCTTTAAGAAATACAGCGACATTATTCATGTTCAATGATCAGCAATCCTTCATACATGCTATTTTGCAATCACTTCCTAAAGGGAACTACCTGTACTTGATATTTAATGTACTGTACATATTTGATTGCTATCAGAAGTTATTCATTAAACCGCTTTCTTCTCTCATTTGAACCCTAGAAGCTCCATAGATTTGGACTGTTTAAAGAAGGCAGTTATTAAACTTGTTCAAGATGGTTAGCATATTTCTGCTGTTTATAATTTATAAATTTAGAGATACTGTCATTTGTAAACAGTCGGTGTAGCTAAAGGTGATTGGCATGATCCAAGTAACTATAGAGAGATCCTTTATTTGTTCTCAAGGGGAAATTAAAACATTTTATGCTACTAAGCTTAATATGCATCACAAGTAAATTAATGGAAGCAATTATTAAGGGAAAGATCAAGAAGCACTTGTCTAGAAGAGGAATATTAAGAACAACTCAGCATAAGTTCATTAATGTGCTGGAATTCAATGAGGAATCAACAAAAGCATATGATAAGAAAGGTGAATATGATGTTATTTATTTGATTTTCAGAAGGATTTTAATAAAAGGCCACATAAGAGGCTATCACTCAAAATAAAAGAAGTGGGAGTTCCAGACATGGTGTATATGTGGGTACAAACTTATTTCAAAGACAGGAAGCAAATGGTAATGCTGAGGGGATTTTTTTTTTCAGAATTAGTTGATGTTTACAGTTATGTCCCTTCAGAATTAGTGCTGAGGTCTGTGCTGTTTTTAAAATATGTTTATGATCTGGACAAGAATATAGTCATGTTGCTGGTTAAATTTGCAGATCATACCAAACTAGGTGGAAGGACAGTTAACGTAGAATGAGTGACAATAAGATTTGGATAGCACGTAGGCTTGGGTAGATTTGTGGCAGATGATGGTTAATGTAAGTAAATGTACTGTAGATACACAATGGGAGGTCTGAAATTTGAATGTACACCTTATGAGAAGGACATTGGAGTCATTGTGAACTCACCACTATCTATATCGACAGTGTACAGAAACAATCAAGAAGGCCATTAGGATGTCAGGTTATATACCATAATATGTGGAATAAAAGTCAAGGGAGGTTATGTTCAAGTTAAATAACACAGTAGCTCATCATGATACACTAGCTCACCAAACGTTGGTATTCAATGTGAACCAGTGTCTGCGGAAAACACGTCTTACCATCATAAGAGACTAGTATGATGTCAATGTTTGAAGACTTATGTTTCCCCCATCCCTTTGTTTTTCACTTTATCATTCTCCTTTCATTTTGTCTTTGGAAAATAAGTAACTTATACCTGGCTGGGACTCCAACACTTGCAATTTTTTTTATGTTTATATTTTTGCTGTGTGCATGTGTCTGTGTGTGGACAGTATGTGTATCTGTATCAACAATTCAACTAGCTAACTACAAATTATAAATGTATGTCGTTCTACTGTCTGCCTCTTCAAGCTGCCCAAAGTTAAAAGACAACTTCCCTGATTATGTGGTGTCTCCTACATTATTTCCATTATACCACTGAACTTTTTTGGCAACCTTTTTATGAAGGATTGAGAAAACATCAGCACGGTGTTAGAACCAACTGGTAATGAAACAGTTACAGCAATGAAGTATGAAGCATTGCTAAGTTCAATAATCTATTATGTGACTAGGAATGTTCACTGCTCTACTCTCTATTTGTAAGACATAATAATTCATCCATTGTTTTAAAAACCTCTTCATACTGTTAACACTCTTTGAAGGTTATTTACAAGATATAAGACATGGTCTCCCTATTGCGACTTTCATGCTAATAGGGTGATTTGTCTAGGAAGACCTGACACAAATGTGCTTTAAGCAAATTCAATATGACCATCAGACCAAGAACACAATCTTCTTTTTTTAAAATATATGTCAATAATGTTTATAAAATTTATTTATAAAACTCACTAGAAAATCTGTAGTCTGGTTCACTCATGTGCAGTCATATGGAATATAGCAAATATTGCAGACAAAAAAAAAAATTCAAAGTGTTGCTTGAACCACAGTTAGATTGAATTCTACAAAAATATTAAATGTGAAAATTCTTATGTATATATAAAGAAACAACGTAATTATAAGGAAAGTACTGTATTTAAGACTTCTTTTGATAGTTATTGTGCCTTGTTTTAGAAGCCTATAGCAGCTGTGCAGCGGAATTGTCAGTAGTCAGTTATTTCAGTTTCCTGTTGCATTATGAAGAAATCATCTTTAAGAGCAGTTGAGAGGGTAGAGTCAGTTAATCCTGCGGTATTTTAGGCGTGCGGAATGTTTTAAAGGAAGTTTGAGGGCTGAGGTACTTTACCACATGCTAGAGTTTGCCCTTTGTGCATATATGTTCATCTTAAGTTAAGCTTTTTATCAGTTTCTAAAGCAGACTACAAATGTTTTAATTTTCCCCTTCAGAATTTCTTTTCTCAAAACAAAGCTCAGTTACTGCTGGTTTTCACTTGAAAAGTTGCAAACAAGCCTGTAAGTTGGAAACTGGCAACTGTGCCAGAGGCAGAAAAACAATACAGAAGGTTAAATTGATCACTTTAAAAAGTTAAGGCATATGAAATAATTATTAAAAGCATTATTATTAAATTTATAGCTTAAAAAACAACAGCTATGGTTAAGTGAGATTCTCAATCGACATAAGGTAGAATGATCTGACAATGTATTCCTGTAACACTCCAATAGTTCTACTGTTTTGCTGGATCTAAATCCTAATCCTAGCATTCTCTAGCGTTTGCATGTTCTCCCCATGTCTGTGTAAGCTTTTCACTGGATACTCTGGTTTGCTTAGGTGAAGGAAATTATTTTTTTTACATATTTATGAATATATTTTTATAGTAACAGTTTTGTACAAACGTATCCTAATATAGTGCTATTATAGGACAAAAGATTTGTTCAAGCTTCACCTAAAAGATGGCATGGGGTTAGTCATGCAATAAGTTGTTTACTTAAAGTTTCCAGCTCTTTTCATATCCATAGGATGATTAACTTCCTTCTGGTAAGCACTGGGTACAAGCAGAAAAAAAGGGCATCATGGAAATTAAATCTAAGGCAGTATAATGCTACGCACGCACACATCTAAGACCTACAAAAACTGTGGCTCAAGGAGAAGGCAGAGTTCATCTGCCACTCTCCAGTAGATTTAATGACTAAATATATGAATGTCAGAACCGTTTGCAGAGTGACTCTGGAACAATTATTTTAAAGAAATCCACAACACATTTAAAATCCATGTGAATTAGGCTAATTTGTGATTCTTCATTGCACTCATGAGGGTGTTTATGTGGACTTTCTCTGCGATGGAATTAAACCCTATACTAGTTGGCTCTGTCTGTCTCTGACACCCATGACACATAACTAGGTAAAGCAAGTTTAATGAATGTATACATGTTGTAAAAAAGAAAAAAAACAAATAGAAAGGTTTGGGAGATCCACTCCATATAATGCAACAATGCAGTAAATCAATTAAGTGAAAAAATAATCGTAAAAGAGTCAAACATTGACTGAACTGGAGAGCGGAGTACTCAGGTCTTATAGGTGCAAGGCAGCAAGAGGTGGGTTCTTAGCTGAAAGTGAGGTCTATAGGAGGGCGTGGTCTGGCAATGGAAGTGGGTGGAGTTCTAGTTGGGCTTCCCTTGTGGTGGTCTGTGGAAGAGGGAGAAAAGGAATTAGTGCAGCTCCGCAACCCCTAAGTCTGTGTCTTACCCTCAGTTAAGCCCTTAGACTGCCTCCCATGCGCGCATGTGTGACAATGTACATAATCCAATAAAAATATTAATAAAGACAGTATAGCAGCATAGTGATGAGTTTAGTTAGCTGCCTTACAGTTCCAGGAACTTAGGGTCAATGCACAACCCTTTTACTGCTTTACATTATCTGAGTCTTCACATGCATCTTTTACATTAACCACAGGATCCACACCCAGACCAATAATCTGGCTCTAGATGATTTTCTAATAAAAGTAAAAAATCTAAAGAGGGCATATGTTGTATCTTGATTAAATCAAGCATTACTATTACTGCAAATATTTGCATACTCACCATTTAAAGTGATGCTAATTGTACTTATTCACCGTGTTTTCTGTCTCTCTACACTGTTTTATGCCGTGCTGGTTGCCCATCTTTTTATATTTGCCAATGTGAAAATCTCTGCTTTCCATCAGTTTCCAAGTACTGTTGAACATGGTGATACATGTTTGTACTTCTTCTGTTAACCAGTACACTTCTTATTCCAGTTTGGGCTAAAAAAAATTATGCATACAAAAATAAAGCCTCAGGAATATTCTGTATAACATCATGGCCTGTAACCAGTTGGTGAATACCTGTATATGGTGTCACAGAAGGCTGGGGACCCAACCCAGCCAGGATGCCTGGATGGTCCACGAGAGGGATAATACCTCCCCCAGGCCACGAAAGGGCAGCTGCCCGAGTCTGCTTGGGGGCCACTGGAATGGAGCTGGGAAGCTCATCCCTATGGGAAGACGTGGCCACCACCAGGGACGCCCAGACGGTTATGGAACCCTGGGTGGCAGCACTTACGCCCCACCTGGAAGTGCTGCCGGAAGGAATTCCAGGCGCACCTGGAGTGCTTCCGGGCACTCTCCTGACATTTTTGCCACACCAGGAAGTGTCATCAGGCAGAGCACCTGGAGCCCATCTGGGTCATTATAAAGGGGGCCACCTCCCACCAGTAGACGAGCCGGAGTTGAGAGGAAGGAGACAGAGCTTGTGAGGAGTGGAGGTCCAAGAAAAAGAGAGTGAAAGAGAAAGAAAGAAAGAAAGAAAGAAAGAAAGAAAGAAAGAAAGAAAGAAAGAAAGAA
>JANRMT010062818.1:2711605-2752797 GCA_026402145.1 Polypterus bichir lapradei | reverse complement strand
GAAAGAAAGAAAGAAAGAAAGAAAGAAAGAAAGAAAGAAAGAAAGAAGAGTTGTTAGTGACAAGGCATTGTGGTGCTTAGAGCAATAAAGGAGTGTGCTTTTGAACATAATGGTGTCTGTCTGCCTGTGTCCGGGGCTGGCTTTCCACAATGGTTACATGATTAGTTTCCAGGAATCTTCAGAAAAAAATCAGAAAAACTGAAATTTTGAGTAGTTTGGTTTTGCAAACAGTGCAACACAGTCATTGTGATAGCATACTCCAGTTTTCCCTTTTTATTAGAACATTAGAACAATCTGGATGTGAACAAGCCATTCAGCCCAATCAAGTTCACCAGTCTTATCCACTTAATTCTTCTAAAATAAAATCAAGTTGAGTTTTGAAAGTCCCCACAGTCCTACACACCATCACACTACTTGGTAACTTATTCCATCTGTTTATGGTTCTCTGTGTAAAAAAAAATCCTAATTTTTCTGTGAAATTTACCGTTAACAAGTTTCCAACTGTGTCCTTATCTTCTTGATGAGCTCATTTTAAAGTCACAGACTCGATCCACTATGCAAATTCCCTTCACAATTTTCCTCTTAATCTTATTTTGCTCAAACTGAAAAGGCTCCGCTCTTTTAATCTTTCCTCATAACTCATCCCCTATAGGCCTGGAATGAGCATAGTCCTCTTGTCGTCAAAGATTTGTGAAACACTATTAGGATACTATTACCTCAAAATTTGCCTTTCTTAGATGTGTGCATAGCTATACACAGGCTCGTTGTTCCAAAATTCATGGGACCATAAAAATATTTCAATATAACAGAAATTTCATTATAACGAATATGAGGTAAATATGAGTACTATTGTGATCGGGGTTGCCAGCAATTCGCCATCTCTAATAGCAGTGGCGCAAGTACAGCTCTGTAGCTTCTCTGCTGTGTCTGGTAAACAGTTAACCAAGGGCAAAAAAATTGGTTTTCCTCTGCAGGATCAGGCTTACAGAGTAATGTGCTTATCACATGATGTTTAGAACATTTAACACTAGGCTTTGACCTGCTCTTCCTCACATTCTCATGGTCTGCCACAGCAGCAATTCCGAGCTGCTGGTGTTCTTCTATTCTGAAGATGGGAGCTAAAGCAGAATGAATGCCTGTGTCGCAGCTCCTATCTATTATTCCTGTATAATTTTTGTAAAAACAAAAAAAACAAAACACAAGTTTATAACAGTCGTGATAACATCTTCTTAGATGTGTGTCCAATCATGAACTTTCATAAGATGGCAGATCTTTTGTTTTTTTTACATGGACATGAGTAGACAGCAGTGGTGGTATTGCCATAAACCTTCTGGTCTACAGAGTGAAAAAGAAAAAAAGCACTAGCACACAGCAGCAACCCCTGGAGCAGCGGGATATTACCATCACCGGAGCAATTAAGTTCTCCTCTTTGTACATGTGTGTGACACTACACTTTGTAAAGAAAACTTGCCTCTGTTTCTATCTGTTCAAAAAATACATTTCAGAATGATCAATCTAAAATACAAAATATTGTTTCGTTGTGTGGTGGGTGCAGTAATGCTCTATACCAGTGCATGCTCCCCAACCTGACCTGACTTCTTGTGGTACTTAGTAAAATTTAAGAATTGATTATGGATTTGAATACTTTTGCAAGGCGCTTTATCTATCTATCTATCTATCTATCTATCTATCTATCTATCTATCTATCTATCTATCTATCTATCTATCTATCTTACTAGCCTGAAGGAAGGATCAGGTTCCTTCGTTTGCCATTTGTAGTTATTATACCTAATATTAGTACAATAGTCTATAGTGATATTTTACAAAAACACTGTATCTGAAACACAAGAAGTGAAATAATAATAATCTTTAGATTATTATTGTAAATTGTAAAATAAGAAATTTCTGAGTTTTCATTCTCAGTTGCTGCTTATGTTTCTATTTAAAAAAAATTCCCAGTTTCTATTCCATGGTTTCTACATTGAGGTTGGTATTTTCTGATATGCTATTAACTTCTTAACAACCACAGAAGTGCTGTTTTCCACTCCTCTATCATCAAGCTATTCTTTCACTTTCTGTTTATGGTTTGAAACATCATTTGTTGCACTGTAGATGCAGACAGAAGAAAATGAAACCTTGGGTTCTCCTTCATAAAAATGGAGAGAGAGTACATGCACCACTTAGTTCATTTGGTTTACACAATTTTGTCTTTAGGCAACAGTAGGAGATCTTAATAAATGCTTTATTATTGTGTTACCTTTTTACTGTATGCTAAGCCATGGTCTCCAAACACACATGTAATGCATCAGATAATAGGAGTTTACTTAAGAGTGCCTAATAATCCAAACCTTTGAAAGTGTCATTATGAAAAGCAACTTTATTTTTTACTTTACTTTTCATACCAGCATTATTATTAACGGCTCAATCACGTGCTACAGAAAATTACAAAGACTTTTGAGAATTATGTGCAGTACAATGTAGCTAACTCAGATATTAAATAATACTGTAATTATACTAAAAGCCATTATTTGTTTTATAAAATATTTTAATAGAGTTCTAGTTCACTTGATATGAGCAGTAAACTGATTATGAATGATAGTGCTTATATATTATGATAGTGCTTCAGTATGCATCTGTAAAGGAAAAAAAAGTTAGAAGTTATTTCTTTGCTGAAAACAAATGATAATTAATTTTGATTCTTGCCATTTTTAATACAAGTATTAGGACAGACTGGTGTCCCATCCATGGTTGGTTCTTGTCTTGTGCCCTTGGTTTACAAAGCCTTATCTTATCTCGCCCCACCCTATATTTTGGAATGTCTGTCCCCTTACACTCCATGTCATAACCTCAGATCTTCAAATGAAGGTCTGCTTAAAATTCCAAGAGCCAACCTGAAAAGAAGTGGTGAGGTGGCCTTTTGCTGTAATGCACCTAAAATTTGGAATACTTTACCAATAGAAATTTGCCAGGCTAGTACTATAGAACAAATTAAAAAATTGCTAAAAACCCATTATTTTAAAATCTCATTTTCATAGCTACATTTTAGTTGCCTCCCTATTAGTCTATATTGGCACTGAATTATCATTTTCTTCTGGGTTTTGCAATTCTGTAATAATCTATCATATTCTCTGCTGTCTTTTCTGGTTCTCCTGTGGTGGCGATCTGTGCCACCAATACCTGATCAAGGTACCATGCTGCCCCCAGCATTTATGGATTGAATGGCGGGTGTCCCAGATGTCCATCATCATCAAATTCTTACATGTAAAGCCTGAAATCCACAAGGACTGATTCAGAACATCTGTTTTAGGTAGAATGTCCAGTGGGGGCTCAGTGGTGTTTTAGCCTTGGAGCCCCTGCAGATTTTTTTTTTTCTGCAGCCTGACTGAAGTTTTTTTTTTTTTTTGTCCTACTGGCCATTCAACCTTACTTTTTTCTTTGCTACATACTGTATAACATTATTGCCTTATCTTATCTTTTATATAATAACTTCTTTTTTACTTCATCTTGTAAAGCACTTTCAGCTACATTGTTTGTATGCAAATGTGCTATATAAATAAATGAATACTGTATTTGGAATTTAGCATAATAAAATATGCAAAATACTGTGGTAAACAATGTATACATAAATCTTATTTATTGTTTAACTAGTAAAATACCCGCGCTTCGCAGCGGCGAAGTACTGTCTTAAAATTTTTATTAAGAAGAAAATTAAACCTTTTTAAACTGAGGGAAAATATACCAATAATTATTTGTTAAGGATCTCTTTGTATACCACATTGTCAGTTTGGCCCTCCGGTTGTAATATGACCAAGCTGTGCGCTGAGCTTACTCTTGAGCATGCAACTTACAGTTGGCCATGTGAAAAGTAATCTTGTCTGAAATCTCACAGTTTGGATTGCTGCTGTCATAATCGGTTTGAGTTTCATGGTTTGTTTCAATTACGACAGTATTTACAGGACTTGTGTTGAAGTGACATTCGGCATCTGTCAAGCGTTGCAAGCATACAACCGGTTTCATAGATAACTTCACATCCACCTGTGAAGAGTTTAAACATTCATAAACATCAAAGTGTCCACTACTGAAATCGTCACCTGTGAATCTAAGATGTTTAAGAGGCATTGGCGGTTGTCGAAAGGTGTAAAATATTTGGCCATTTCGGTACACTTGAAAGCAACAACCGAACAATTCAGCGGCAGCCATCAACTCACATGCAGAACCATAGGTGAAGGGCTTAAGCATTTCACTCTTATAGTGCTCCTGTGTAGTATAATTATCTCCTGTACCGTCATCAGTCCACACCTTGAACCTGTCCCAATCATTCAATACATAAGACACAATGTTCCTCCGGATATCAAGAGTGAGCCTGATATGGCCGTGCAATATGTAACAAAGAGAATGGAAAAGGCAGGTGCCATCTCCGGGCATGGAAACCACTCGGTAAGTGACAGTTCTTTGATTGATGGAGATCACCTCGATAGACATGTTAATGGGGGTACGGTTGGAATTATAAAGGAAATGGGTACCTGAACAATGTAAAGTAAGTCTAAAATACCTACACAATAACTATAATCGTAATAAACGAACAATAAAACAGCGGAGAAGCCGTGGATTAAATAAAAAGGCTGTAGTTATCAGCAGAGAGACGTGAATCCCGTGGCGAAGCAAGGAAGGGAATATAGAGACCGGAGCGACGGATGGCCTTATATAGGCAGGCAGCCAACAACATGGGAGGCGTTGGGATGGGGGACCCAACGTCGCCTCACACGGTGACCGAGCTGCAGGCTATGGACGTATATATGTATGTAAGTAGGATTCAGTTAGCGTTGGGAACCCGCGTACCAAATTTCTTGAAGATGGGCCCATAAGTAACAAAGACCGTTGAAAAGTTCAATATGGCGGCCGAGAGTGGCATCATACCACCGAAATAAGTACATACATTGGTTTTGGTTAGCGCAGGGAAGCCGCCTACCAGATTTCGTGAAGATGGGGCCATAAATAAGAAAGTTTAACATGGCAGATGTTGTCAACCGTTATGACCGTTACGTGTAGAATTTCAAAATGAAACCTGCTTAACTTTTGTAAATAAGCTGTAAGGAAAGAGCCTGCCAAATTTCAGCCTTCTACCTACATGGGAAGTTGGACAATTAGTGACGTTGGAAAGTTCAATATGGCAGCCGACAGTGGCATCATACCACTGAAATAAGTACGTACATCGGTTTTGGTTAGCACAGGGAAGCCGCCTACCAAATTTCGTGAAGATGGGGCCATAAATATGAAAGTTCAACATGGCGAACGTTATCAACTATTATGACCGCTATGCGTAGAATTTCTAAATGAAACCTGCTTAACTTTTGTAAGTAAGCTGTAAGGAATGAGCATGCCAAATTTCAGCCTTCTACCTACACGGGAAGTTGGAGAATTAGTGATGTTAGAAAGTTCAATATGGTGGCCGACAGTGGCATCATACCACCGAAATAAGTACGTACATCGGTTTCGGTTAGCGCAGGGAAGCCGCCTACCCAAATTTCGTGAAGATGGGGTCAGCCTTCTACCTACACGGGAAGTTGGAGAATTAGTGACGTTGGAAAGTTCAATATGGCGGCCGACAGTGGCGTCATACCACCGAAATAAGTATGTACATCGGTTTCGGTTAGTGCAGGGAAGCCGCCTACCAAATTTCGTGAAGATGGGGCCATAAATAAGAAAGTTTAACATGGCAGATGTTGTCAACCGTTATGACCGTTACGTGTAGAATTTCGAAATGAAACCTGCTTAACTTTTGTAAATAAGCTGTAAGGAAAGAGCCTGCCAAATTTCAGCCTTCTACCTACATGGGAAGTTGGAGAAATAGTGATGAGTCAGTGAGTGTGTGAGTCAGTCAGTCAGTCAGTGAGGGCTTTGCCTTTTATTAGTATAGATCAACAGCTGCAAATTCAAAAACTATAGGTTTATTTGTACGAGGAAAAATTTAAAAAATACATTATCACTTGAAATTCAAGTAAAGCTCCTTTATAGATCTATTTTGCAAGTGTACACTCTGAGAAAAACTAAAAAACAAAAATGATAGATAATAAAATTAACCAGACTTGTTATGTACAAAATCTAAATAATGTACAGTAAGTAGTTTCTATAGAAGAATGATTCCTAGCATTTGCTATTTATTTTACCCTTCATGACAAACCTGTTCTTGCATTCCACACACATTTTAAAATACAGCTCACACCTCACTGCTCTTTGCTTTTGGAAGACACAGGTCTTTCAGTTTACTCATCTAGATAATTAAGATTTATTTTTAGAAGGACTATGTACTCAGGCAGGTCATGTGTCCCAGTGTTATGTGATCCTGTAGTTAAACGAAATGTGTGTATTCTTAGTGTACATGTGTGAGAGACTAGGGTAAAATGTGCAAAGACAATTTGGGAGTATGCCCTATACAAGGTGATAATTATGTGACTCACTAATTTTAAAGTAATGCAGTACATTCTCTGTACTCTGTGCATTTACCAATGTGCATTATAAACACATGTACAAATTCAGAAACCTCCTGCAAAAACATGGTATGCAGTTTAGTTTCATTTTCAGTATGGCACATAATTCAATACATTATTTCCTTTCTGTTTAAATTTGCTTAATTATATTTTTGATTGTCATTTTTTAAAGATACATTTCTGAAAAAAAACAGAAATTAGGGGGCTACTGTAAATGCAAGCATTTGGTACAAAATCATTAAGTGATGTGAAAAAGCATTAAATTAAGTTTCATGCAAAAGTCAAAGATAGGAGTGCTCATGCAGTATCTTTGAACCCAAAATAATATCAAGAAAACTGAAATGCCAAACAAAATCCATTTATTTCAGATAAAAAACAGGGAAGGATAGCAAAATGGCAAATCCCTGTAATGGTTGTGAAGAGACTCGACCAATACCTAATGCCACTCTAAGCCTTCCTAGCATAGGTCTTGTGTCCATTACTGTTTTTTGGTTGGCTAATAGCTTAAATGCACACTCTCTTCCGCATTCCGTGTAAGTCAGTTTCATCACTTCTGACACTGATATCAAAACAGACTAGCTGTGGTGTTTTTCACACGATCGCTTTAAGATGTGCCCAGACTTGTGGTAAAGTTACATTATTCAAATATTGAGTCAAATGTCAAGAGCTAAAAAGGAGAAGGTTTCAAACTGTATGTTTCAAGCTAAATCCACAATTATGATGGTAAAATCTGGATGTATTAAAAACTTGTATCTACTTTGAATTTACATGGGAACAATATGTAATTAGATTAGGCTTCTTTTAAAAAAAAACAGAATTTCAGTAATTAGTCATCAAACTTTATTCAGAGGACAGGTGAATATTGTGTAAACTTAACACATAATAGCATGAGTCTGCTGTACATCTTACCTTGTAAAAAAGTGAATGTCTCTGCCTGAGCAAGCAAAATGGTGAATGCGAAACCTCTGCTTCATTGTAAGGGTCTCAAATTGTTTCCCCAGTTGGAGGATCTCCATGTTTTCATCAAGCACTATGTCGACAACTGCTGTATCTGGAGCTGAAGCATAGTTATGGCCCCCGAGGATTTTATTGCCCTCCTCCTGGTGTGTCATCCTCTGTGGACTACTTTATCCTCTCCTAAAACCTCTGGTCTTGAAAGTGGAACTGAGAAATTGTTCCAATCAAATAATGTAGGAACCGCTCTGTTCTTCAGCAGTTGTCACCCCATCTCAGACCCTGGCTCATGGAAATCCTCTTTTTTAAAATGCCGGCTACAAACTTCGGTATAGGAACTAACTGTATAGCTCTCTCTGCAGATAGCAATGATCCATTTAGATTGGGTTTCCGCATCGGAGTGAAACATTTGAAAGCTAAGTACCTTGTTGACTTACTGGAAGCTTGACATAAAGGTACCCAACAATGCTCAGCTGTAGAGCTGAAACTTAAACTTCTTTTTCTCTGACATTCCCATCACTAAATAGAAATCACAACTGCAGTATGGACACTGAAGTGGCTGAACTGGCTGAGATTTCACCAGAAATACATCAGCACTACTGAGTGCATTATAGCCTATTCACTTGCTGATGCTCCCCAAACTATACATCAGGCATCAAAAAGACTCTTTCACCTTCATTTTTCTCACTATTTCTCCCTGCACTTTTCCCTCTGCTAGTTGAATACTTACTAAAAACTCCCACTTCTTGTTAGGAGTTTGGGGAGTCAGAAACTGGTGCAGAGTAGAAACATTGAACCCTTACTCACTTTCATTATCTGACATCTTTTTGTACACATTTCCTATGCATAAGTGAGTGGTTGCCTCCAACAGGGTCTGGTCGCACCTTCAGTGCCCTTTTTGCACCTGTACAACCTCCACAGTACAAAATATGAGAAATGCATACTTAAAGATGCCAAAGTTTACATTAAAAGTGAAAAAGCAGTGTTTCCAAATGACTCATATTGCTTTGCCAGCCTCCTAAGATTAGAAATAAGGGATTCAGTAAAATCCAGTGTGTTTAAATGAACTTCTCATTGAGAAGTGTACTGTCCACATATATAAATATAACATAGTTAAAACATAAAATAAAAAATACACTGTTGGAAAAATACAGTAATGAGCCCACAAGGGCTCTCAAGCCTTTCTCATTAGGCATAATTTTTAGTTCCAAACCCCCCAATGTGAATCAAAATGTGTTTGCTTCCTATTCGTAAGTCAGCATATTTATTAAAATCAAACTTAATTTGACACATATATGCCTAAGCCTGAATATTGCCAGGCACTCAGAATACTATTTTCCTTATATTGCTTGCAACTGCTGGCATGTTACTTTTCTCTCAACAAATGAAAACTTTAGAAGAATATGAATCATGAGTATTCCTTTTCCTCCAACCATTAATTCCCTAAAACAGCATAACAGTTTCAGGCAATCACTGCCTAACCTTGCAGCCTTGGGCATAAGGTAGGAGCCTGTATCCCTTCCTATATACTTACGGTAAATTTTTCCTTTATTCTCCTAAATGTAGGCAGAATGGCAAAGCAATGTTTTTGTGTATTGCCTCACAGAGACATACTGTAGTGCTGGGTTCAAATCCTAGTCCAAGCACAATGTGTAGAGTCTGCAGATTTTCCCATGTCCCAAATATGTGAGGATTATGTTAGCAGCAAGGTTGTTATAGTTTTACCTTTTTATATTAGTTTTAATTTCTATATTTTTTCTGACCTTACTTGAAAATTCAGTTTAGTTTTAGTTTAGTTTTTATTCTACAATGACATTTCTATTTTATTTTTAAATATCTTAGTTTCAGTTTTCATTTTAGTAATTATGGTACGGTTAAAGAGCTACTATGGAGTTTAGTTTTTGTGTCACAATGAGACAGAACTGTACAGGTTTGGGTGTACTATTTACTATTTGGTTTTGTTTTTGTCTGATTAAAACAAGCATAATCAAAACAATGTACTGATTATGAATAATCCATCCATCCATTATCCAACCCGCTATATCCTAACTACAGGGTCACGGGGGTCCGCTGGAGCCAATCCCAGCCAACACAGGGCGCAAGGCAGAAAACAAACCCTGGGCAGGGTGCCAGCCCACTGCAGGGTGCACACACACACACCCACACCAAGCACACACTAGGGACAATTTGGAATCTCCAATCCACCTAACCTGCATGTCTTTGGACTGTGGGAGGAAACCCATGCAGACACGGGGAGAACATGCAAACTCCATGCAGGGAGGACCCTGGAAGTAAACACGCTACCCGCTGCACCACTGTGCCGCCCCATTATGAATAATTCTACACAATTTTATAATTTTTAAAATATTTCTATGTCATTTGTGTTGTGCTGTCTGTTGCCACTTTTTTTTCTTTTTGTTTTATTGCCCAGCATGGGCCAATTTGTAATGAAATAGGTGACTTTTAAGGTATGTGGGTTTTTTACTCTAAATGTCTACAGCACACAACATATCCTGCACCAACAACAATGTACTTATAATGAATGCCTTCAATATTGCATTCAAATATCTCCCATACTGGGACTTGTATTTTCTACCAGCCATATTGATCTCTGATTCCATCTCAGGCACAAACAATTTCTAGACAGAATTTGGCCACCTGCAGGCATGAAAAGATATAAAAAATTAGAAAACAGAATCTACTGTTCTGACAGGTATGATCATGAAAATCATGGGGGCTTAGGAAGAGTGGGGCTGTTAGGCTTGAATCAGTGTGCAGACCCCGCCAAACAGTATTGAGGGAAACAAAGAAAAACAAGCATGTAGCGTCAAAGTTAGGGGCAGAGAGACTTGAATAGCCCACCATAAGAACAGTAAACCCATAATGAGCAGAGCAAGAGCAGGTAAAAAGAGTATGGACAGGCACAAAATGACAGAGACAGCATGAGATTAGGAACAATATATACATTATCTAAAAATGTTAATCCAGAGCAGGATCACAGGAAACCTGGAGCCCACCCCAGCAGGTTTGGATGCAAGGCAGGACAAATCTCTGGTATGCAATAGGTGTGATATGGCTGATGTTAAGAACAAAAAGAATATGATGATTTCAACTATCTTTTCTGAGAGAGAGAGAAACCTTGAAAAAATGGGGACAGATATTTTAAAACATAATTCTGCTACTGGATTATTTTCACAATTTTAGGTATTTTGATCTGTGAATATTAACTAAAAAAAGAAAAATTAATAAATATAGCATAAATACAAAAACACATTAGTATGTTTAGCTTTTCTTCACTTTTCAGACTCTCTTTGCCTACCTACCTATAGTTCAGTAGAGACATTGCCAACTCAGGAATTTTACAAGGTTTGTTTTGCTTCGTTGTTAAACGATGTTTTTAAAACAAAAGCGACTGGTCAGTAACAATATGCTGATCTTGTATGATGACCTTGTCAGTCTCTCGGTCAGTGCCGTTTTATCTCCCCTAGACTTTATTGTGTACTCAGATATGGGGATGGATATTTGAGGAGTAAACTGCAAGACAAAGAGTATATTATGTACATTAAAGAACCATCAACAACAAATCAAATCAAATAAATAATATATTGAACATTTATTAAAAAAGTTAAGTTGAATAAATTGGACTCTGCTGCTGCTTGAATAAAAAAAATCAAGTATGTGTTCATGTAAAGTACCACTTCCGATTGATGGATTTGGCCAAAAAGTTAACACAGATATACAATTTTGGTGTAACAGCCACATACCAAATTACATCCTTCTATCTAGTTGCATTTTTGAGTTATTGTGTTCATACACCATACACATACATAATTCCAAAAAACTGTATTTTCAGGCTATCTAAAACATCTAAATTCATCAAAATCTCGAGGTTGAATTTTTTTAATAATTACTATACTTTCTCTATAATTTGTGTGCAAAGTAGCAGGTGAATTACTGTCAACAAAAATAGGAACCTTAGAAATAAACTGAAACATTACTTACTCGTGATTTTTCTGTCCATATGGTAAAGTTTTTGTTGACCAGCACATTCCAATTGCAGGTGTTTGAATTACATCTTGATATACAACAAGTGCAAAGAATGGCGGCATGTAAATCGCTTTCTATTTCACATGCTTTACGGGCATATTAAGCTTTCTCTGTCACCGCAAATGCTGTGTGAACAGCTGCCCTATGTCACCAGTCACCGTTCACTGGATGAATATGTGCGGGCTGCTCGTGGTGGATGATTTTCAGAATTATAAGAGTTATAAACTAACAGCAAGAACATTCATTCAAAAAAGAAAACTATTTTTAGTAAATTATTATTTTATTTCAGTTAGTCTTTCCAGCTACTTTAATAGTTTTGTTTAGTTTTTCATTTCGGTTTTGTTCATTATTTTATTTCAGTTTATGAAAATGTTTTTTTTAATAATAGTTTCAGTTTTGATTTTAGTTTTCGTTAACTGTAATAACCTTGATTATTAGTATGAATGAGTGTGTATGCATATGTGCATTCTGAAATGAACTGGTGGCCTATCAAAGATTAGTTCACGCTTTGTACCTGGTACTCCCAGACACTTTGCTATACTCTATTAGAATAAGTGAGTTCAGAAAATTAATGAAAGAGTCAATACGCTTCCCCTTACTACTGTGTGTCCTTTACTAATAAACAGTTTTGGCATTATTAGCAATCTTCAACTGTCTTTTGGTATTCCCAGTTTTTTTAAATAACTGTTGTTCTGATATGCTTACAAGCCCAAGTGTTAACATTTGTATTATTTTTTCATATAGGCATTGCAGAGCTGCAATACCTTTAGTTGTTTCTGGCTTAAATTTGTTACTCATCCACTGAGAAGATCTTTCTTTTGCTTCTAATTTTTCAGGTTAATAGTTCATAATTTTGCAAAATATATTCTAATCACATTTGATACAGTTGCTACACATTTGCTGGCTAGGAGGTGCCAGTGATCCCCAAACCCCAAACACAAACAGATAAGACAGTCTAAGGGGGTATTTTTGGTATGTGGATTACTCGTTTAGCCGGATGTAATTGTTGACGATTTGGCATGATCCTGGATCTGTTGGTTTTTCGAAACTCTTGCTGGATGTATTGTCATAGCAGCACATCCAAATCCTCAAACCTGCTCGGAGCAGGTTTGTTCTATGTAAACAAGGATTAGCTCACACACTTAATCAGTTTCCGTGCATAGAATTCATTCAGTCATGGCCTCACCGTTCATGAATGAACAACCAATTGATAACAGTGCGCTAATTATAAGAAGAGAATTTCATATAGAGAGGGTTTTGCATGATCGGCAAGATCCTTTATTGCTCCCGGAGGAAATTCTATTAGAAAGATACCGCTTTAGCTGAGGGGGAATATTGTACCTTAAAGATTTATTAGCACCTTATATTAGAAGTCAAACTAGGCGAAGCCGGGCTCTCACAACCACACAGACAGTATGCATTGCTTTGAGGTTTTTTTGCAAGTGGCACTTTTTTTATATACTATAGGCGATGCGTAAAATCCATCTAAAAGTGCAGTTTGCCAGGCAATTCGTAAAGTCTGTTTGGCTCTGAAATATTTCCTTCGGGTTTTCATAGTGTTTCCTGGACATCTGCGTGTGCAGACAATAAAAGAGGCATTTCGTGCTATTGCAGGTACACAGGCAAAAACACCCACAGTTCCATAAAGAATCTCACAATCAGCCTAACATTCTCATTACCCAGGATTTCCAAATGTGATTGGGGCACCATGGGACTGATCAGAGTGGAGTTTGATCAAACATTATTTGGAAAATGTACCTCTACTCCTGATGAATAATCAGACACAGTGTCTTCATCAAATATTTGACCTTCGTCAATATCTCGTTGCTCAGACACAAGTTCTAGGCATATGACATTCCCTGCAACTGACCCAACCAAAAAAAAAAGAGGGCTATATGGAACATACGTATGGCACACATTGAGGACAAATATATGCAATGACCATCCTTTACCTGAAATGAAGTGACCACTGCATCCTGCCACTGGTTCTGAGAAGGAGCTTCCCCCTGGAATGCCCACAGAAACAGGGCGATGGGCATTTTGCTGGAGAGCCAACTCTTCTGCACCTGTTTTTTGCTTGTTTGCCTTCTTATTAGCTTTAAAATTAAAGTTTTTATATTATAAATGATTCTTTATGTCAACAATTCTTTAAATAGTTATATACCAGTATTTACCAGTTTGAAGTATATTCTTGTATTTCACTTTAACCTGTCCCCATGTTCTCCTTGTGCTCACGTTTGATCTGGAATTATGACATATTAAATAATAATTAATCTGACACATAGGAAATGAAACACTGCATTCAGTAAGTACAATGCACACTACTTAGTGTTTAATTTGTCGGCCACTTTTTGCGAGCCATCTTTTCTGGTATGGGCTGCTTTTGCAGTGTTGCCCCTTGTGCATAATAAATCTTGAAATATTTTATATCCTTCAAATAAAAGGTCCTGCTCCGCTTGTGTGAAAAAAAAATGCGCCTGTTCTTTTGTCATTTTGTTATAGCCTATCAAAGACTTGCTGATCATTTTTTCTAGACTCAATATACAGTTGTGCTTGAAAGTTTGTGAACCCTTTAGAATTTTCTATATTTCTGCATAAATATGACTTAAAACATCATCAGATTTTTTACTCAAATCCTAAAAGTAGATAAAAAGAAACCAGTTAAACAAATGAGACAAAAATATTATACTTGGTGATTTGTTTATTGAGGAAAATGATCGAATATTACATATTTGTGAGTGGCAAAATTATGTGAACCTCTAGGATTAGCAGTTGGTTTGAAGGTCAAATAAGAGTCAGGCGTTTTTAATCAATGGGATGACAATCAGGTGTGACTGGGCACCCTGTGTTATTTAAAGAACAGGGATCTATCAAAATCTGCTCTTCATAACACGTTTGTGGAAGTGTATCATAGCATGAACAAAGGAGATTTCTGAGGACCTCAGAAAATGAGTTGTTGATGCTCATCAGGCTGGAAAAGGTTACAAAACCATCTCTAAAGAGTTTGGACTCTACCAATCCACAGTCAGACAGATTGTGTACAAATGGAAGAAATTCAAGACCATTGTTACCCTACCCAGGAGTGGTCGACCAACAAAGATCACTCCAAGAGCAAGGCGTGTAATAGTCGGCGAGGTCACAAAGGACCCCAGGGTAACTTCTAAGCAACTGAAGGCCTCTCTCACATTGGCTAATGTTCATGTTCATGAGTCCACCCATCAGCAGAACACTGAACAACAATGGTGTGCATGGCAGGGTTGCAAGGAGAAAGCCACTGTTCTCCAAAAAAAACATTGCTACTCGTCTGCAGTTTGCTAAAGATCATGTGGACAAAAAACCAGAAGGCTATTGGAAGAATGTTTTGTGGAAGGATGAGACCAAAATAGAACTTTTTGGTTTAAATGAAAAGCGTTATGTTTGGAGAAAGGAAAACACTACATTCCAGCATAAGAACCTTATCCCATCTGTAAAACATGGTGGTGGTAGTATCATGGTTTGGGCCTGTTTTGCTGCATCTGGGCCAGGATGGCTTGCCTTCATTGATGGAACAATGAACTCTGAATTATATCAGAGAATTCTAAAGGAAAATGTCAGGACATCTGTCCATGAACTGAATCTCAAGAGAAGGTGGGTCATGCAGCAAGACAACGACCCTAAGCACACAAGTCATTCTACCAAAGAATGGTTAAAGAAGAATAAAGTTAATGTTGTGGAATGGCCAAGTCAAAGTCCTGACCTTAATCCAACCAAAATGTTATGGAAGGACCTGAAGTGAGCAGTTAATGTGAGGAAACCCACCAACATCCCAGAGTTGAAGCTGTTCTGTACGGAGGAATGGGCTAAAAGTCCTCCAAGCCGATGTGCAGGAATGATCAAAAGTTACCAGAAACGTTTAGTTGCACTTATTGCTGCAAAGGGGGGTCACACCAGATACTGAAAGCAAAGGTTCACATACTTTTGCCACTCACAAATATGTAATATTCAATCATTTTCCTTAATAAATAAATGACTAAGTATAATATTTTTGTCTAATTTGTTTAACTGGTTTCTCTTTATCTACTTTTAGGACTTGAGTGAAAATCTGATGATGTTTTAGGTCATATTTATGCAGAAATATAGAAAATTCTAAAGGGTTCACAAACTTTCAAGCACAACTGTATATGGGCTTTTCAATCAGTGCAGGCACGCACATTCATCTCATATGATTAGATCCAGCTAGACTAATCTACTACACGGCTGCGTTTGAAAAACCGACTTATCCCTGATGAGTTTCACCGGCATTAACTCATCCAAGATGAGACATCTGATCTCGGATGATTTAAGTGATGTATGGAAAATACCCCCTAGGATCAAATAAAGGGTGTTTATTACAAATACTTTACAGGGGTGGGCGGATTCAGTCCTGGAGGGCCGCAGAGACTGCAGGTTTTTGCCCCAACCCAATTGCTTAATAAGAAGTACTTATTGCTCAAGTAACACTTCTGCTTCACTTTAGCTGTCTCGCTCATTAAGATTTTGAACCCTTATTGCTTATTTTATTCTTAAACAGCTGTAGTCTTGGTTTTTAATTACTACTTATCTATACTAATAAAAGGCAAAGCCCTCACTGACTGACTGACTCACTCATCACTAATTCTTCAACTTCCCGTGTAGGTAGAAGGCTGAAATTTGGCAGGCTCATTCCTTACAGGCTACTTACAAAAGTTAAGCAGGTTTCATTTCGAAATTCTATGCGTAACGGTCATAACTGAATCCTGCTTACGTACATATATACGGCCATAGCCTGCAGCTCGGTCGCCGTGTGAGGCGGAGTTGCGTCCCCCAATACCACGCCTCCCACATAGTTGGCTGCCTGCCTATATAGCGTCCTCCATCCCCACGTCTCCCACGTAATTGACTGCCTGCCCATATAAGGCCATCCGTCAGCAGCAATTCAAGCTGTGAGGAAACAGTAAAAAGGAAGCATGTCAGACGTCATGGTACATTTTCTGATGCAGCTAGACAGAAACAACTTTGTGACGCTGTCGCTAAATACTCGCAGAAAAATCCACAAGTTAATAGACACGCTGTCACTAAATACTCGCAGGCAAATCCACAACTTCATAGAGATGCTGCCGAAAACGAAAGAATGCAAGAAAGCAGGAAAGAAAGAAAGCAAGGTAAAGAAACGGAAAGAATATCTTATTTATAAACGGCGCAAATATATTCACATGTACTTAACCTATATTACAACTATATACACATAAAAATTAGACACCTAGACACACACAATCCCCACACGTTCCCCAGTCCTTTATCTGAACTTTCTTTTAAAAGTTTCTAATCACACGGCCTGGGAAGTCTGCAGTAAATCCAGCGACCAATCCTGATGTGCGCCGCAGACACGTTTACTTAATTTACATATAAAGAAGCGATCTTACCGGCTCAGCGACAGTTCCTTTATTGAAGAATGAAGTCCGTCTCACCCGGGTGACTCACCGTTAGCGTCCATCCTTGGCCGATGCCCGCTCCACAACAGACAAGTAAAGCCATGAGCTCCAAATATCCCTTTTAGGTTAGTAGGCACCCCTTCTACGTGCACCCAACCGTCCTTATTACGGAGTCTTCCTTGCTTTACCGCTGGTTATGTTATTTTTAAAATGTTTCCTTTTCTTTTTCATAACTTCTTTAACACACTACTTCTCTGCTGCCGTCAGCAGAAATCCAAGCTGTGAGAAAACAGTAAAAAGGAGGTATGTCACACACCGTGCTACATTTTCTGATGCAGCTAGATGGAAACAACTTTGTTACACTGCCGCCAAATACTCACAGAAAAATCCACAAGTTAATAGACACGCTGCCGCTAAATATTCACAGGCAAATCCACAAGTTAATACCGGGAATGCCTGTTAAACATCTTAGATTCACAAGTAGCGATTTGGGTGGTAAGATGTCTATCGAGGTGATCACCATCAATCAAAGAACTGTCACTTACTGAGTGGTTTCAATGCCCGGAGATGCCGGCTGCCTTTTCCATTCTCTGTGTTACATATTGCACTGACATATCAGGCTCAATCTTGATATCCAGAGGAACATTGTGTCTTATGTATTGAATGACTGGGACAGGTTCAAGGTGTGGACTGATGACGGTACAGGAGATAATTATACTGCACAGGGGCACTATAAGAGTGAAATGCTTAAGCCCTTCACCTATGGTTCTGCATGTGAGTTGATGGCTGCCGCTGAATTGTTCGGTTGTCGCTTTCAACTATACCGAAATGGCCAAATATTTTACACCTTGGGAGAATCGCCAATGCCTCTTAAACATCTTAGATTCACACGTGACGATTTCAGTAGTGGACACTGTAACAATAGTATTTTTAAGCCTTATGATAATGTTCCCACACGGACGGTTTAGGGAGACGCACCGGAAGAAGTATAGAATAGGGAAGCCCGTGTGACTGTTCTGGCTTTAACGACTGTGAAATAAACAGACATAAACTGGAAGCGTGAGTCTGTGCCTTTTAATAATCTCGAGAGAGAAACAGAAACTTTGATGTTTATGAATGTTTCAACTCTCAAAAGCTGGATGCGAAGTTATCGATGAAGCCGGTTGTATGCTTACAATGCTTGACAGATGCCGAATGTCACTTCAACACAAGTCCTGCAAATACCAACGTAATTGAAACAAACCATGAAACTCAAACCGATTATGACAGCAGCAATCCAAGCTGTGAGTAAAAAGGAGCCATGTCAGAAGTTGTGCTACATTTTCTGATGCAGCTAGACGAAAGGAACTTCGTCACGCTGCTGCCAAATACTCGCAGAAAAATCCACAAGTTCATAGACACGCTGTCGCTAAATATTTGCAGGCAAATCCACAACTTAATACCGGGAATGCCTGTTAAACATCTTAGATTCATGAGTACCAATTTGGGTAGTGAACACTTCGATGAATGAAACCTCTTATCTTTACAACGGTTGACAAACACAGAATGTAACTTCAAAACAACACGTCTTCCAAATACAAACCTGATTGAAAGAAATAATAATAAACAAATCCTTGATGACAGCAACACTCATAACAGTGACAAGACAATTACATTGACAATCATGTTACGTTATTTTTAAAATGTTTCCTTTTCTTTTTCATAACTTCTTTAACACACTACTTCGCTGTGAAGCACGGGTATTTTGCTAGTTAGCAATAAGATGCAAATGACAAAACAAATCTGCATTTCTCCATTTAACATGTTTCCATTTACACCTGTGTGTATTCATCATACACTATTGGGTTTAATTAAATACTTAGAAGGAAAGTGAAAAGAAAAAAGTGAAGCACTGAGAGTAACTCGTCTGTTTTAGACTTCAAATCATTTGGATGATATCCTTAGAAAGGAAAAAAAATCTAGGATATGAGAATGACTTGACATGACAGAGTTAAAGCACTAGCAAGCCATGAAATTAAATAATTGCCAAGGATTGTTTTTTAATTAAGCAACTGGGTTGGAATAAAAACCTGCAACCACTGCAGCCCTCCAGGATTGAATCTACCCACCCGTGCACAAAACAAGTTGTTTCTTCTTTTATTTCTCTTCCTCGCCACTCTTTACCACACTGCTCTCTTTCAGTTGAGTGTTACCTTCCTGTCTCCCAGCTCCATCTCTCCTGGACAAGGCAGTGTGGTCCCTTTTATTTAGGTCCTGGGAGTACGTCCAGTACTAGGGCTTTTGCCCACTTCCGGGTCATATGGAAGTCCCGAAAAACAAGGAATGTATCTCCCTGCAGCACCCTCTTGCAGCACTCATGGACATCAGCAGGGCTGCATTACCAGACTGCTATTCCTGGCATTCCACACTTGTTGGATTTACAGTTAATTGGAGATAAATTAAAGACAACATATACAATGATATCATTTTTAAAAATGTTTTTTTGACCATCTGGAAGATCCACCAAATGTCTAGAAGATTGTTCTAATGATGGAAAAATACAAAAACCACAAATTGTCTACCAACAAAACAACTCTATCCTCATGGTCGTGATACAAGTTGAGGATGTTTATCTACCCACGGACTTCACTATCATTGAAGAAACTATGAGAATCGAATAATATCAAAACATTTTAGAAGACAATGTCAGACCTTTCCATCCAGTGAACATTTTTTAGCACATCTGTTACAGAATAAATTGAGTGCACAAAAAATAACACAAGAAATGTTACAGAATAGACCATACAGTTCCTTAGACTTTCCAAGATACTTAATTAACAAGAACTCATTCAGATGCTTTTCAAAGCTGCCAGGGTCTCTTTATCAACTACACACTTTGATCCCTTTTTATCTATAGAAGTGTTTCCATGGTTCTGTCTTGAAAGCGCTTTTCTTAGTCTTCAAGTGATGTATTGTTTGACAGAAGCAATTCTGTTAATCTATATTGACTTTTTTTATGAATTTTGATGATTTGGAGAGGAAGACCTGAAGAGAAAGAAACATTCTTTAGAAGAGTTAAACTCTAGATCTGAATCCAATGTTTTTACAAATCCAGAAGCTGTCAAGTTAAATAACTGTCTGAGATTTTTTGTCTTGAAAAGCTTATGTTTACTCATTTTGTTTTTTTTTTTTTTTTGTGTTTGCGTTACCTCTGCCACTTGGACAATTAGTGGCACATGTAGCTATTCCACAGTTGCAGGGTCACAGCTGAGTGAAACACACATGTTTCTCAGTGTGTTTTGCGTGCAGTTTTATAAAATTGACGGTAAAATTTGTTAAGCAAAAGATAAAAGCTTCTCTTCCTTGAAGTGCATCCTACGCTGGTTCCATATTCTGAGTGATTTGTGGAAGACTGGATTATTGGTATATTGACAAACATTAGCATTTACTGGAGCACCGAGGAGGGCTTATAAGAAGTACAGCAAGATTTATTCCACTGTTGACCAAGCTGGTGTAAATTAATTATTTTTATGCCAATTTCCAGGTCTATTTACTTCCAGTAATAAAACTGAAAGTTAGGTAGTGTCATACTACCTTCTGCTTTAGGTCTTTGTCGAACAACCTTTTGAATGCATTGATGTCTCGAATTCCAGATAAATGAAGCTATAATTGAGTCTAGTTTCTTCAAGAACTATTTATTAATGAATATAAGAATATTCTGAAATAGAAGCTTAGGAAGGATGTTCATCTCCATTGCTAAGGTGAGATGGAGGATAGACCATCTGTTAACACCTTGTTTGATTTTTCCATGCTGTTATCAAAATTGTATTGAAAAAGATATTTATATTTACTTGCAATATTATTTAAACTGTTTGAATAGAATGACTAGATAGATGTCCAGTTTAGTTTAATGTGCTGGAGAGTTCACTAGAAAAAAAATTCCATCATGTCAAACATATTTTTATAAGCCTATTTAATAGGAGTTGTTGAGGAAATAATTGCTATATCTGTTGGGTATAAGATTGGTTTACATTATATTTAATACTGGAACTAGTGTGTGCGAGCCTAACCCTAATGGGTTTAATCTCCACTAACCCTAACTCTAACTACAAAACATTTTTGTAATCTGTTGATCAAGCATCAGTTCTCTGATATATCAATTCTTACATGCATAGTGCAATTAGCAGCAATCCACAGACAGGATAGCTGTTTGCCAGGACTGCAAGGACAAGCAGACAATAAAAACAAAAAATCATATCAGGACAAATGCATATTATGATGGGCGTTGCTAAGTAATGAGACAAATAAAGGAGGAGTCACACAGTCAAGCACTGTTATTGTTATATTTTCTCAGAAAGTGTGAACTGTGTGCAAGTGGCACATTATCATGTTACAGCAGACAAGGTATGAAAAATATATTGCTATGTGAGCAAAAAGAGGACAGTCCAACATTTACAGATTTTTTTTTTTCAAAACAAAAAAAAAATTCTTTTAAGTGAGTATTTGTTTCTGTCTCAATTGACATAATCTGACACTGCAATATGAAATACATTTTCTGTACTATGGAGATGTCAGCAATGTTTTGTCACTGAAGAAGTGCACATGGATTGCAAAACAGTCATTTCAGCACGTGGCTTACTGAATTCAACATTACACCAAACATCATGACAATTATCAAAATCCTTTATCATTACTAGGAAAGAAGAGATTTGTACTTACCTGTCCTCTACATATTCTGTTTCTTTCTTTCTTTCTGTCTGTAATTTTGATTTATGCAGTTTTTTGTCCAGAATAATTTGCAGTACTGTCTTTCCACGGTGTCATTCTTCTTCAGTTTCTTTGGTAGCCTTGGATATTTTTATTATGGAGTAATAAAATGGTATATATACCATTCTTGAAGGCAACATCAATGACCTAATAGCAGCCTGGTGTCCTACACTGGCATGCTGGTGCTGTCCTGTTGCAGTGTGGCACTATGTCTCTAGTGGAGGTTTTATGAGGACAGTGCTCTACTTAGTGCTATCAACATGATAACCTTGCTGTAACAACCTCTTGCCAGCCAAGCACCACATTAAAATAACAAAAACAATATAGTGTTTAGAAATCTTACTGCTTATTTGTGATATAAAATAAATCAAAATGAAGACCTTTCTTAGACTAACTGGTAATGTTACATTAAAACACATGTGAGATCTATTTATTTATTGTTACATTGCTTAATATGCAGAACTAGGTCACAACAAGTCACATATTACTTTGTGTAGATGAAAAGGAGATGCCGTTGTGGATTATTACAATTAAAGGTTAAGTACGAGGGATAATCTATTTTTTAAAGAGATTTAAACTATTTAACATGGCAATCCTAATTTTATTATGAATGAACAAAAGTGATCATAGGCATTACTTAAACAGTCTTTAGTCAAAATAGCAAAGCACATCAAATGTTGATCACAAAACAATGGCTTTCAATGCACACATATTATATTCAGTATTCAGTTCAGTCTATGCTATATAGGAATGTTTACTTCTTTTAAGCTCAGCAGTGTTAGTAATATATAGCAGGTAAATGTTAAAACATAAATATATTTTGCTAAGACTAGTTGGCAAATGAAAAAATACTTCCTGTCGACACAAATTATTTAGAAAACTAACCTCTGAGGCCATCTGTCATTTGCAAAATGTCAGGTCAAAGTGTATCTGACCCAGGCAAGAATCCACCCAGCCCCCTCACTCCAAACATATTCCAAAATGCACTACTGCACAGACAAGTGTTAATGATTTTGGTGAAATTCAATGCAGGTCTAATGTTGGGTCAGCCATTAATGATGGATTTTGAGGTCCCATTTCAAGGTCAAAAATGATACTTTGATTAAAATGACAGTGACACCATGTTCCTCCATTGCATACTGGAACCAGCATAGTAAAAACAGATCACCAACATTGACAAAATGATTTAAAATCAAGTCAACAACCGCAAGACTAAGCTCTAGCTACAGATATTCTGTACTTTGTAAAGTACTAAATCTTCAGTATGCTTCTGAGACCATGGCTGGTAGTGTATGAATGCAAAAAATTACAGAAAACAGGAGTCTTCAGTTAGCAGTGTACATTCTAAAGAACACATATTGAAACGTTCTGGAAGGTAAAGGAGACAGAACCATTTATATTTTTTTATGAAAGACAATTCTTTTCAAAATGCTATCAACTTAACTGGAAAACTAATGTGGTCATTTGAGAACTGTACTTACTTGTATTTAGCATTAGGTACGATCTTGGCAGCACTATCTATATATATAATTCACTAAGGCAAGACACCTATGGCGCACGCAGGATGGAGCCACGCCCATCAACTCCAAGACCATTGGATACGATGACAACTCGCAGAACCACACCCACCAACTCAGATGCGGCGACACAGAAAAACCGGGGTCATTTATATTCGTCTGTCGTAGAGGCCACATGCACCTCCAAGCCACGTTGACTGTTCATAGAGGCATGTTTCTCGCAGAGGTGAATCGCCATATGCAGCGTGTAAAACGGTTTGTGAGGGGTATCCCAAGGGATCCTTAAAACGATCCTTTACAACTGAGGTTAAAACACAATGAAGTAAGCAGTCTTTAAAAACTGAGTTTTCGGTTACGACGCATGGCCGCGTGCACCATAGCAAACTGTTTTACACGCTACATACAGCAATTCGCATCCGCAACAAACATGCGTCTTCTTAGATGCTTCTGCAGGAACATGAAAGACATTTCCCTGCCCACCAACACTCCTTTTTCACCGGCCCGTGTCTACCCTCGCTCTCTAGGCATTCACACTGCCTGCCCATGTGCCCGGACACAAAAACTCACCGACCACCCAGTTAGTCCCTTTCGTCTGTGCTAGGAGTCCACATGCACGTCTGAGCCACGTTGAATTTTCATTACTCTTTTCTGTTTCGACACCCGACCGCATCCACCATGAAAAACCATGCGAAAGGAACAACGAAGCCCCACCTCGCTACTACCATGGTCGGGTGTCTTGGTGGATTATATATAGAAAAGCAGCCACAACCGCACAGAGCAATGAAAAGTCTACGTGAGTCACAGGTGCATCTGGACTGTGCAAAGACGACAACGACTCAAGTGCCGAGTTGGAGGTGGGCACATGAGCAGGCAGTGCATACTGAACGAGAAATTCAGTCACAGACGATTGTGTGTTGGTTCGTTCCGTGCATTGTTACAATGTTGCTTTTCTTACTGATTTATTACATTACCGATATTTCAAATGTTAATTTTCTCCCTGTGCTTAAAAATCATTAAAAAACCAGCCTGATTATGCGGCGTATGGTACGCCGCGGGTTGGCTAGTTTTAAATTAAATGTAAATGTAAAGTAGTAAGAGAGCAATTTTAACCTTACAATGGTACATTCCAAAAATCAATTCAACTGCATAAAAACAAGCTAATTTGCTTCTCAAGATCATGCATTTTAAGAAACCATTTCAAATAAGGGTGGTCAGTGCTGTCTTGCTTATTGTACAATTACCACTCACTAGACTGTGAAATTTAGATTTCTATAGAAGCTCAAGAAATATTATACTTAACAACAGATCCTTTCAAACATACACACACATTAAAAAATGTCTTCAGTGAGAGGACTATGACCTCAGATTTGGAAGTGCTAACGCTCATCAAAAGTTAATCACACTTAGATGTGAAATATTCAAGTGCATGCTGGAAAACACAGTTTGAAAAGAGCAAGAGGATAGTATCATCTGCAAAAAGCAGAAATGCAACAATTAGATTCCAAATGGAATACTTTCCAAACCTCAGCTGTGTTTTGACATCCTGTCTATGAAAAACATAAAAAGGAGAGAAGACAAAATGCAAACTTGACATACACCTACATTAAAAAAACTCAAAGTAATGCTAAATATTACCACACAGTGTTCATGCAGAAGATAAGATGCAAACCTGACAGATTTGAACACCTACATTAAACAGTCCGGATGTTAAATATGCTCACAAAAAGCCTGTTCCACCAATACATGGGCTGAATTGCAGACAGCAATGATCTTGGAAACGTATACTCTTGTATTATCTTACACAAAATACAACAGAGTACACTATCATGAGTTATTCCAAGTCCAAAAAGTATGTCAGGATTGGCAAAATCCCAAAACCCCTCACATATATGTGCAATGTTAACGAACCAGTCCATTATTGTGCAGTCAGAATGGAGTCCAAATTGCTCCTCTTAATTTTGGGGCTCAGTTGTTGGCTTGAGTTTCTGTTTCAATACCCCAGGAGTTGCTTTCCACAGATAAACTGAGAAATGTGAATCCCTCAATAACTAAAACACATCATCTTACCCCATTTTCTTTAAATGGCAACCATCAACTCAATAGTTGAGCAACTTCTCCAAAAAAAGTCATTCAAGTGAGTGTAGGGATGACTGTGAGATTGGCCAAAGAATCTGTGCAGTGACATTAGTTTTGTAAAGGGTGTACCAGAAAGTTTAGTTCTTGGATGAAGATTTCAATTTACCAGTCAGTCTACATTAATATTCTCACCTATGGTTATATACTCTGTGTAATGATCAAAAGAATGTGATTGCAAATACAAGTGGCCAATATGAAGCCATCTTTAAGATTTGTTGGAATAACTCTCTGAGGGGCTCAGCAATACAGGATCACCTCAAAGAACAAATACTGTCTGTCTACACTAAGAGAAATTATCTCTGCTGGTTTGGAGATTTATTTAAATGCCTCCAATCAGCTTCCATCAGAGATATATCAGGCAGGATCCATTAGTAAAAGAGAGATCCAAGACAAACTAGAGGATTTACATCTGTTGATTGTCCCAGGAACGTCTGTTGTTTAGCAAAGAAGAGTTCAACGTAGCTTTCAGTTGATCATTTTATTACTTCACTTACTGTCACAACTAAAGAACAGTGCCAAAGACCATTTGGAGCCCTATTCACAAAATATAATGAAAAGAAAGAACTGGCCCAGCAGAAAGCCCTCCAGTACACTCTGTCTAAAGATGGTGAAATATTTTCAGACTTCTGCACATACAACAATGCCATGAAATCGTTCAAGCTGAGCTACTATTAAATCATCCACAGACCAATATGTATTTGTATAGCACAATTAAAAGCATTTACCAGTGCAAGCTGCTTTACAGCACAAATAAACAACTGAAATTATTTAAGGGAATAAATAGAATCACGATTCTGTCCTCTGGTTTATGTAAATTCATCTTAGGATGACATTAAATCTTTTTTTAGCTGAATACTATGGAAATACATATTAAAGTGAGCAGTTTAGTATACATATTTTTTCCAAGACAGTTTCATCCAAGTGAGTAGAAATACATTACAAAAATCAATGGAGTAAATAAGATTTGAGCACAGCTGGTGCAAGTGATAACTGTTGACCAAGTTTCTTTAAGCAAAACAGGAAAGTGAGGATGCATTTGTCAAGACCCAAAGGGCTCTATGACAGTAAAAGAGTTTGTAGGTTTTGTGCAGTAGAAAGTACAGTAAGCATTACATACAGAAATAGCTGTTTCAGTATCAATCTGCATTTTTCAAACGCTACACTGAAACATGTCTAGTTATTGAACTAAAATTATCATCAAGTATCGGTTTTTAATTGTTTTACACATAACATTCGCAAACCCGCTTAATCCAATTCAAAGTTGCTCTTTTAATTTTTAAAATCTATGAAAAATGATGTTTGATGAGACATCACTGGATGATTGTAACATTATGTAAGAATGCAGGATAGTAAGCATTTAGCATATTTTTGAAAATATACTATAATGTCAACTCATAAAGCAGACACATTTGTAATTTTTGACATTTGATTCAATTTCTTTTTTTTCTTTTTTTTTGTATGGTGTTTTTCACTAAGTACAGGGTCACAGTTTTTGTACAATCGACAAGTACAATCCATCAACAGAAAACTGCTAAACCATACACTCTTTACTTACATGAACACACAAGCTGTGTTAAAACACAATAGAGCCTAGCAGTTTCTATTACATTAACATAAAATAATCATAACAATAAAATGCTATTAACATTCTAAATTGAGATATGCAAACTTAAAAATGGAGGACAGTGTGGCATACGAACACCTCCATGTTGGGAAATTGCTTCCCCTGAACGCTAGGTGGCAGCCCCCCTGGGTTGCAGCGGTGCCTCGGACTCCCACAGAGTTCCATAGGAGTTGGAGTTTGATACAACCCTTTTGGGATCCAGAGGTGCTGCAAGGGGGTGCTGTAGCTGTTGCTGATCCTTTATGGGTAGCTTTTCTGCCACACCTGGACGTGCTGCTGGAATTGGGTCAACAAGCACCTGGGGCACTTCCGGGTGCTTTATAAAAGGAGCCGGCTGCCACTACTCTGGGAGCCAGAGTCGGGTGGGAGAAGACGAAGCTTGCTAGGAGGAGTGGAGGAGGAAAGAAAGAAGAGTGTTGTGTGCTTTTGTTGTGCTGAACTGTGTTGTGCTTGTTGGAAACGGGGGAAGGTGTTTCCACAAAGGAAAAATAAAATTTAAAAAAATGTGTGCCTTGAACTTGTGTCGCACACCTGTCTCTGTCGGGTTTGGGTGGCGGTGTGTCCCCTTGTGGTCTACAACACGAACATAAAAATCCAGTCAACATCACTATTGGAAAAAACTAATTGGATTCCCAGTCACTTGCAGCAGTTACGCGTAAAGTCACCTTTGTCATGACCCAGGCTAAAATCATATACAATGTTTTTTAACACACTTCAATCAATTATTATCAATTGCACACTCCATATGAACCAGCAGCTTTGTATTACACTACATCATTTAATATTGTTTTTTGATCAGATACTAGTCACAAGCCTTAAACTGTTTTTATACAAAATAGCATATACTACCAATATGATTTAAACTGACTTGTATATCATTTTGAAGAATACAAAGACATGCAGGTTAGGTAGATTGGCGATCCCAAATTGTCCCTAGTGTGTGCTTGGTGTGTGTGTCCTGCGGTGGGCTGGCACCCTGCCCAGGATTTGTTCCTGCCCTGTGCTGGCTGGGATTGGCTCCAGCAGACCCCTGTGACCCTGTATTAGGATATAGTGGGTTGGATAATGACTGACTGACAATATGAAAGTTATTTTGACAATTTCCAAGCCAGCCATCTTGTCATACAATCAAACAAGTTTCCATTAGGCAAGTCTTTTACAACCAAAATGCCTTAATAAAAACATGAAATACTTCTTCAGCCTACAACTTCATAAAAAATATCTACATGATTTTATCAATTTGAGTTTTTCGGATTTTCTATACTGGACCAAAAATCAAACAGCAACAAAAATAAACATCGGAACACCAAAGGTCACAAAGGCAGTAAAATGCCACCTCCATATAAAAATAAAACAGTTTTTATTTATTATGCATTTAGTGACTACCAAAGGCTTGGAGAGCCTTGCAACATCTCTTGTGGAGACCCTAAAGCAATTTAATATAGCTGGGCCATTGACCAAGTGTCCTGTAAACAAGGGACAGATTCTCATGGGTTTCTTATGGTGAATTAAGTCCTGGTCGCTGAAACTAAAAGGTAGCTGTGCTAACTACTGCACCATCATGCCATTATATGTTATGTACTGTATATAGGGATTGCCTACCTTCATGAGAAGGAAAGGGCTTTTTATTTATATATAACAAATTTACATACAGTAGAAGAGATTTTTATTTAAAGAGATGACAGCATTTCAGTCTTCTATATTTTTTAATGCAGATACAATAGACAAAAATGCTAAAAAGACTTATAATGATGCATTCAGCCAAAGATAAATATCAATGTGTTTCCTTCCCTAAAATACATTACCTTCTTTTAATGTTTCAAGTTGTATTACTAAATCTATAAAACTATTATTTATAATGCATGACAAGAAACAGACTCACAGTCAAGATGATATTGATGAAATTAAGATGATAGATGCAGTTAAGTGGATAGGACTGACAAGCTTTGTTGGGCTGAATGGTCTGTTCTTGTCTGGATTGTTCTAATGTTTTAATGATACTTGAGACTTTACAAAATGCCAAAGAAGGTTAACTGAACAGATCCATTCATCCATCCATTTATACATCCATCTGTTTTCATAGCACAGGCAATTTTATATGGAAACCGTACAGGAGATATTTTTCAGGATGCAAAATTATCGTTTCTAACAGAGTTTGGATGAGGGAGGATCAGACTTCCTTTCATTATTTTATTCCTGAAAAAGATCTGGGACAACAGCTCATTGGGATGGAGACTGCCAATGCCTCTCAAATAATCACACACGTGCAAGTAGGAGTCAACTAAAGGGCCTGAATAATGGCAATTCCACATCCAAGCAGGAGGCGGCGGGGTGCACTAACTGTCTTGATCCCTTGCAGACCATTCTCTGGAAATCCCTGTTTCCTGAAGAGGCATTAGCTCTCTTGGAAATGTGTTCTTTTGAAATTGTGGCATATTAAATAATTAAACAATATCGTAATATACCAGAAAAGGCGATATCCCTCCCATCGTGATTACGGCGGTACAAGAATCACATGAGAAAAAATATCTTTTAGCTTATATTTACTGACGTTTAACGTGGTTACAGATGGGGAGGCATATGGACAGACTTTATCCAGGTGGGAAATCTGGATCAACACAGCCCGCCATTTTTCTCGTCCCCACGCTGGAAGGTTTTTCGACCTTTGTCGACACAGCCTCCGAGGGTCTGGCTACTGTCCAAGCCTTTTATACTGTTCTTCTTCAACTTGCTGGTCTTCTCTGTCTCCAAACAAGGGCTGAATTCCTCCTCCACAAAATACAGAAATATCATAGTGCTTACATGCCGTTCTCATTCTCCCAATAAGGAAAGAAGTTTTGGTGCTGACAGAGGACAGAAATACACTATCCTGTGTTTAAGCTGACTATACAAGCCTCCAGTTGTCTTTGGCTATCTAATCCAATGCTTGGCTAGCAATTCTAACTGCTGAGCCCCTGTGTGCCAAATTTAACATGCACATGTGAATAAAACTCATATCAGTATTGTCCAGATATAGTGACATAAAGAAAAATGTAATATAACAATCCCACAGGGTTCTGGTGCCTTTGATGACGTCACTTCTGGTTCTGACGTCGTTGATGACATCACTTTCACCCCTGATGACGTCACTTCCTACACTGGCCTTCAAAGCCGCCATCTTGACTATATACTATAGTTCTGTTTTGGACTCGCTATCTTTAAAAATACCTTTTTGCAACCAAGGCACATTATACTGGTGGCTGCTCAAAAACCTTTATGATGTCTTATTGCCGTTTTTGTGACACTTGCTGTATGTAGTACAACTATACAAGGAGGAGTTCTGCCTTTCAGAATCGCTTTCAAATATGGTCATCTAGTATCATGATGATTACTTGCTTAATACAATTCAAGGTCATGGAGTTTCTAAACAGCCCTAACTTTAAACATCAAACTAAATAAGGAGAAAACAAAAATCTTAGTGATTGGCAAAAATGGTTATAATGAGGATATTAGAAATAAACTAGATCCATTAGGCTTAAAAGTTAAGACAAAGGTAAAGAATTTAGGGGTCATTATTGACTCTGATCTAAATTTTAAATCATATATTAATCAGATCATTAGAAGAGCATTTTTTAACTTAAGAAATATAGCAAAGATCAGATCCCTTATAACTTTGCAAGATGCTGAAAAATTAGTTCATGCTTTTATTTTTAGTCGACTAGATTTCAGTAATGCACTCTTCTCAGGACTACCAAAGAAAGACATCAATCGATTGTAATTAGTGAAGAATGCAGCTGCCAGAATCTTAACTAGGAAAAGAAAATCCGAGCACATCTCTCCAGTTTTTATGTCACTACATTGGTTACCTGTGTCATTTAGAACTGACTTTAAAATACTGCTTATAGTTTACAAAGCATTAAATAATCTCGCTCCATCCTATATTTCAGAATGTCTTTCACCTTGCACTCCAAATCGTAACCTTAGATCTTCAAATAAGTGTCTGCTTATAATTCCAAGAGGTAAACTTAGAAGTGGTGAGGCAGCCTTCTGCTTTTATGCACCTAAAATCTGGAATAGCTTACTGATAGAAATTTGGCAGGCTAATGCGGTGGGGCACTTTAAAAAAACTGCTAAAACACATTATTTTAATATGGCTTTCTCATAGCTTAATTTTAGTGTAACCCTGATATTCTGTGTATGCATTGAATTATTGTTTTTATCATATCTCCGCAATCTGCACTAAACCCTACTTTCCCTGCTGTTCTTTTTCCGTTTTTTTTATGGTGGTGACCTGCGCCACCACCACCTGATCAAGGCACCATGAAGTCCTCTACATTGATGGATTGACGAACAGAGGTCCACATGACCATCTTCGTCTAATTCTTCCACGTGAAACCTGAAAACCATGAGGAATGATTTAGATCATTTGTCAGGTAGAGTGCATAGTGGGTTCTGGGTGGTCTCGTGGCCTTGGAAACCCTTGCAGATTTTTGTTTTTTTTTTTCTCCAGCCCTCTGGAGTTTTTTTTTCTGTCCTCCTGGCCATCAGACCTTATTTTATTCATTGTTACTTAGTATTCCCTAATCTTAGTTTTATATTTTTCTTTTTCCTTTCTTCATCTTGTAAAGCACTTTGAGTTGCATCATTTGTATGAAAACATGCTATATAAATAAATGTTGTTGTTGTTGTTAATGTCCACAAGGCAGAAAAAGCTCTGGACACCCTACTCAATCATTCCCTCACTCACACAACACAAATTTAGAGAATGGAATAACCTAACCTGTATGTCTTTGGGGATATGAGAGGAAAAATATCACAAACGTAGAGGAAGGGAAAATTCTTCAGTTTTTTTATAATAAGCTGACTTCAAATAAATTGAATTTCTGTAATAATTATCTCACAATGAGTGCAAAGAGCTCCAATTTCAGGTATGATGAAAGGTGACACAATAATAAAACAACACCAACATGAGAGTAACTGCATCAAAATCATGATGATAAGTCAGCACCAGTGGGAGGAAAATGTTCTGGATCTTCAGGGCTTTATGTTACATTGGTTAGTTTCTATACCAACTCATACAAATATACTTCACAAAAATAATTACATGCTTGTGTCAATGTGAATACATAATAATTTTTGCAAATATTAAATGCTAATAATTGGCAATTCTAAAATGACCCTGTGTGACAATGAATGCGTCTATGAGTGACCACTACAATGGTACCAGCACTCTGTTCATGGCTATCTCCTGCCTTGCTTCTGATCCTGCCAGTATAGACTCTGCCCTTCACTTCCCTTATGTGGTTTAAAGAAAAGGAAATGTTATTAATGCTGATCAGTGACTATTCCATTTGATCTTGCAGCCCATAATTACCCAGCCGAATTAGACACAAGTCAACGACACTAGTTTACTGTTATGGAACACACAAGTATTTCTTGAGTAGTTTAGTTGAACTGACTAAATGTGTTTAGAGAAGCAGGCAGGACCATCAAGGATATCTACCGGAAGAAATCAGCAATGAAGACATCCTATCCTAAAATTAAACTAAAAGCTTAACTATTCCCGAATGCCAAGAGCTGATAACATATATTTCTTAATTATCCTTTTGCTGTTTTTTATTTTGTACTTAGTTAGACTAAATAAGTAGCAGCAAAAAGCTTTCAATGAGCTACACAAAATACTGAATTTATTACTACCAAGTACAGCAGGGATTCTTAAACTTAAACTGAGGACCTAAATAAGAAAATCAATATGGACTCAAGAAAAGCATTACCATAACTGATAGTCAGCAGAGCCATACATAGTTAAAATAACAATGGACATATAGTAAAAAACAGTAAACATTTTTGTTTCCATTCAAGAATATTTCTCATCTGAATATTACTAAATGAGAAAACTGTAAAGCAAACATATTGATAATAAAACAATATTTATCATTCAAAGCAGGAAATAGCTCCTGCGGTATATCACTGCAAATGTGTAAATGCTTAGTGTGCAGTAAGCTTTAGCAAAAATAAATTATGCTTTATAATGTGGGTGGCACAAGGATATGCTAATTCTTGAAAGAATAGTATGAATGTTTGCACAGCTTAACTTAGTCACTTGACTCAAGGAGCCAGACAAGGTATAGAGCAGTAAAAATAATTAACTGATGCAATTTTAATTATTTTGATAATGATTTTTTTAAAATAATGTTCAAATAAGCTTCACTATTAACAATACATTCTTTTAAATTGTTCAACATATCCCAGATTTCATTTAATAGTTCAATAAACTAAGTAAAAAATGTAAGGGACATAGCTCAATTATTCTGAAATATTAATGTTTTATTGGCATGTTATATAGATGATAGAATAACTCTTAATAAGGAATTTGACAAGCACTCAAGTTAAAAATGTTCAAAACTGCTGAATGCCGAGGACTCCGCTCCATAGCCTTTTGATATTTTCTGCTGTTCTTATAAGATGTTGTAAGATGCTATGTTCTGGTGTTCTCAATGATCCCACAAACAGGCCCTTCATAGCATCTGTAGATTCGAATTTATCAAACCACTTTAAAAAAGTGTTATGAGAAGGATTTCACCCTTGCCGAGGCTTGTTAAACTTAATACAAAGTCTTCTGCATCGTATATGCTGTAACAGCAAACATGTGTGATGAGGCATTCACTAGTTTTCCATGGTCATTGAAACTGAATTTAGCATACAACAAGGTGAAGAGAGAGGTGATGAAGGCTAAAAAAAGGTGTATGATGAGTTGTATGACAGGTTGGACAATAAGGAGGGAGAAAAGGACCTGTAGACAGAGGGACCGAGCTGGGAAAGATGTGCAGCAGGTTAGGGTGATAAAGGATAAAGATGGAAATGTACTCACAAGTGAGGAGAGTGTGTTGAGCAGATGGAAAGAGTACTTTGAGAGGCTGATGAATGAAGATAACCAGAGAGAGAAGAGGTTGGATAATGTGGAGATAGTGAATCAGGAAGTGCAACGGATTAGCAAGGAGGAAGTAAGGACAGCTATGAAGAGGATGAAAAATGGAAAGGCCGTTGGTCCAGATGACATACTGTACCAATGGATTAATGGAGGTGTTTAGGAGAGAGAGTGTCATTTTAACCAGATTGTTTAATGGAATCTTGGAAAGTGAGAGGATGCCTGAGGAGTGGAGAAGAAGTGTACTGGTGCCGATATTTAAGAATAAGGGGGATGTGCAGGACTGCAGTAACTACAGGAGAATAAAATTGATGAGCCACAGCATGAAGTTATGGGAAAGAGTAGTGGAAGCTAGGTTAAGAAGTGAATTGATGATTAGTGAGCAGCAGTATTGTTTCATGCCAAGAAAGAGCACCACAGATGCTCATGTTTTCTCTGAGGATGTTGATGTTTAGAGAAGGCCAGAAGGAGTTGCATTGCGTCTTTGTGGACCTGGAGAAAGCATATGACAGGGTGCCTCGAGAGGAGCTGTGGTATTGTATGACAAAGTCGGGAGTGGCAGAGAAGTACGTAAGAGTTGTACAGGATATGTACGAGGGAAGTGTGACTGTGGTGAGGTCTGCGGTAGGAGTGACGGATGCATTCTAGTTGGAGATGGGATTATATCAGGGATCGGCTCTGAGACCTTTCTTATTTGCAATGGTGATGGACAGGTTGACAGACGAGATTAGACAGGAGTCCCCGTGGACTATGATGTTTGCTGATGACATTGTGATCTGTAACGATAGTAGGGAGCAGGTTGAGGAGACCCTGGAGAGGTGGAGATATGCTCTAGAGAGGAGAGGAATGAAAGTCAGTAGGAACAAGACAGAATACATGTCTGTATATGAGAGGGAGGTCAGTGGAATGGTGAGAATGCAGGGAGTAGAGTTGATGAAGGTGGATGAGTTTAAATACTTGGGATCAACACTACAGAGTAATGGGGATTGTGAAAGAGAGGTGAAAAAGACAGTGTAGGCAGGGTGGAATGGGTGGAGAAGAGTGTCAAGAGTAATTTGTGACAGACGGGTATCAGCAAGAATGAAAGGGAAGGTCTACAGGACGGTAGTGAGACCAGCTATGTTATATGGGTTGGAGACGGTGGCACTGACCAGAAAGCAGGAGACAGAGCTGGAGATGGCAGAGTTAAAGATACTAAGATTTGCATTGGGTGTGACAAGGATGGATAGGATTAGAAATGAGTACATTAGAGGGTCAGCTCAAGTTGGACGGTTGGGAGAGAAAGTCATAGATGAGAAATTGCATTGGTTTGGACATGTGCAGAGGAGAGATGCTGGGTATATTGGGAGAAGGATGCTAAGGATAGAGCTGCCAGGGTACAGGAAAAGGGGAAGGCCTAAGCGAAGGTTTATGGATGTGGTGAGAGAGGACATGCAGGTGATGGGTGTAACAGAACAAGATGCAGAGGACAAAAAGATATGGAAGAAGATGATCCGCTGTGGCGACCCCTAACAGGAGCAGCCGAAAGAAGAAGAAGACTGCTGTGCCACAATATATAATCATACTACTCTGTTGTCTCATGCTCCCCCTACAATACCCCAAAAATCATCACAACTTTGTACTTTCACCTCACAAGCATGTCTGCCCACTCCTCTTACATGTGTCTTTGTTTGTCAATCATCACAAATTGACTGTTACACAGGTTGTGTGAAAGGGGGTCATGTCATGGGGAATAGGTATTATTTTTTGCAGACCATAGGAACAAAAGCTGTCTGTGATGCATCAATAGAGGATTTATAAGATACATCCCAGATTTGACCACAATAAATAATACGCTAAATAGAGGATGGTATATCACCCACCACAAAATTTTCACTTGGGCAAGCTCATTTAATTTTGTTAAACAATCATGCAGCAATCCATTGCAAATATGCCCACAAACCAGCTCATAGTTTAAGATGCACTGAACTAGGGTATCTCCCTTCTGATAGGTACACAGGAGGTAGGAGGGCATGCAGGCATGGCAGACACAGCAGGGGGAAACAAATTCACTCATTTCCTACTAGGTGGGCAAGAGAAGTGTCTGTCAGGGACATGAAAAATAAAGCAAATAAGTAACAAGCATATAAGGAGCAAACCTTGAACTGGAGGCTGATTTTAGATATGACTTCACCTCCTGGTCACAAGAGGACAAAAAACCACAGAAACTGACAGACTCTCTCTTCCACTGAGTTATAATGTGGGGGTTACCATTAGCTTTGATGAAAAGTTGAGGAGTACAGTGTTACCTGTTATGATAAAGCCATTTTTACATTTTTTTGTTATAATTATTTTTAAGTACTTGTTTTGCTCCATTTAAGATTTTTCATTATCTTCTTATATAATACGCTACCAAGGCTGTCCATTTGTCTGTCCAGGATTTTAAATCACCTGTAGCTTGCAAACCGTTTGACCTATTGACCTGAAATTTGGTACACATATACTACGTAAACTTGATTGTCCGTTTTAGGGGTGATGATTTTTTATTACTCTTTTATTTTTATTTTATTGTAGAATCAACTCTCAGCAGAGAGGCAGTGCGGCACATGTGTATGGACGCTGTTCTCATCCATACCACCTTCGCCTTCACTTCCTCTACCTCTTCATATCTTAAATCATTCTTGAGACAGATTGAACACTTAAGTGCCAGCTTAAGTAAAACATTAAGAAAAACGTACTAAGTAATTGCAACACAAAAACTGACTTAATCAGTTTTAATGCAAAAAGATGCTGACAGAAAAAGAGAAAAAGCGGGCCGCTAGGGTGAAGAAAACAAGATTTGCTCAAAAAGACTTGCATCAACCTCCGAGCAAGCGAATGCTAAATGTACAGAGAAAGAGTATGAACTGAATGTTATTGTGCAGTACGCCGTTACTGGTGTAGATATAATTGATATTCTTTTATTACTTTTTTTGTTTTAACATTGTATTTTTTTGCGTATTGGAAATTTTTCACATTTTACCATGACAACCATGTTACTTTTCATGGGCACTGCCATTTTTGTGTATCATTGCTATGAAGTTTCTATGCACAAGCATCAGAAAAGATGTCATTAACACAAAAGCTTAAAAGCCAGGGCATATCTTGGTTGTCTGAGATTGTGAATTTGAAGCTAAGACTTTTCTCTGTGTGTTTTGTACAATAGTGTTGCCTGTTACAGGTTTGATCAACTTCTGACTTCAAATTTAGTCAAATGTATTGGTGTCGTTGAATCAACCTTTTTACAACAAACTTTGGCCCAATTACAATTACAACACTTTATGTCCTGATGCCTGTTCCCCTCTTGGAAAAATAACACCAGTAGGTATGGATGTACAGTCGCTCTATTCTGGTTTCTCAGTTACAAATGTAAATCCAGGTCTTGCTAGAAGAAATGTGTGACTGGAAATGAACCCCCACAGAAGGAATATAAACTTGCCTTGTATGCAGAACCCAATGAATTGTAGTTTCTGAAAGTAATTTAGTGCAAGCACTCGATTAACAAGAGGAAGAGAGGGAAGAATTAAGACAGAAAGGTACTAAAGGTGAAAGTGCGGTCTGTTTTGTTCAGTAGTGAGTTTGGAAAGCAAACCAGTCAGCTCATCGGGTAGGTGACTGTGACCAGACTTTTTAGCGGTTGTCCAGAGAGGCATGAGAAATCGTGGTTCTTTTTTGTAGTTCATACTTTTGTTTTTTTTTTTAGAATTCTTACCCTCCATGGCTTTATTCCAAATTTGAGGATGTAGGCAAAAGTATATTCTCTCATTTAGATTCTTTAGTGTGGTTCATGTTAAACATTGCAAAAAGTACAAATAAGCATGTATTTAAAAGGGTTCTTCTATCTATATGGTGGCACTGCTTACCAACTCCAAACAAGATCACTCTTTGGAATAGTGTTGCCTTTAAGATATATATCACTGAATGCTGATAATAGAGTATACTATTATCTTTCATTTGTCAAGCCATTCCATATGTTGTAACGTCTTCCCTTTAAGACAATTCAGTCCGAGCCAAGACCTACAGTAGCACCACATGGCCTTTCTAAAGCCTGACACGGTGCCAAAACTGTCTCGCTGTCTCAGCAAGAAAACAAGCCCTCTTTGGCTAGAGGACCATCCCTTTGGTATTAGTATCATGGGAAATGACAGTGCACGCTGTCTCTCAACAAGGAGCAAACCAAACAAACAAAAAGCCTCTTCTTGTAAGGCAACATCAGGTTTCGCCAAAAAAGAGAGCTGTCATCGCAGCTGCACCTTCCTCCAGTGGGGATTAGATACTTTCTGTGTGCTGCAGGGCAGGCAGTACCAGGATTCCAACTGAGAGCTGTATCTGTGAAGATGACAAGATAGTAGAACCTTGTGTAACTCCAGGCAACTTTCCAATACAGAAACTGATGCCAGCCTGCTTAATGCTAAATTCTCCCAAGACTATGAATAAAAGTTTCAAAGGCCATCTGTGTTCCAAGACCTCATTGTTTGCGGCTGTTACTTTTACTAAAGCTTTTTTGAGTCGAAAGAACTGCCATGTGTTTACTTGCAAAAGGAGATGGTTTTAGCAATAAAGATCTCTTGCAGAGAGCTGCTTGTAGGACTGATATTGTAAATGCAGGCATTGTTCACTACCAAGGGCGATTGCAGTATGAGATACACTATTATCAACTGCAGATTTGTCAGCTCCTTCTTTATTCCAGTAGTACATTGAATGACAAGTTACTGTACCCAGCACCTGCCCTAATTTAGATCAGCATCTATTTTTTGTTTAGCTTTCAATTAATTATTGAAAATAATCCCGTTTATAGAAAATGAATACAGAGCTTTTATAACATAGCACTTTGGGATTTTTACACAGGTTTTATGTATTTATCTTCTTTTCGATTGTTGCTCACACAGGTTTCTTCTTTCTATAAGTATTTTGTTTATTCTAGAGCACCTCAAGAAATGCAGGGTCACCTCTCGCTATACTGATGAGCTAAACAGGCAAGTTCTGATTTGCATACGGTTTTGCAAAACTGACATTAAAATTTGTTTCCAGGGTGAGTTTATAATTGTGAAATAAAAATGTACTGAAAAGAGTTTTTTGGGAGTATTAAAAGTTTTTATGTAGAGGAAAATGAATCATGTTGCTTTTTAAAGTAAAAGCATTTACCTGTGTTGTTTTTTGCAGCTATTTAACGCATGTAATCTGCACCACACTGGCAAAATCAGTTCTATGAGGGATGTTCAAAATGTTTCCACACTTTTTTTTAACTTTATTTATTAAGAGTTTAAAAAACAAATTACATCACTTTTCTACATAGTCACCTTCCTTTGCGATACAATTTTCCCAGTGTCATATCAACTTTTTAATGCCATCAGCAAAAAATACTTTTGGTTGAGCTCGTAGCCTCTGATGCACCGCTGATTTCTCATCATCATCACATGAAAATCTAGTCATGGCCATAGCTGGATGTCCGGAGTGCTCTGTATCTGTCACACTAAGAGAGGAGATGAACTTGTGCTCCTGGCACACCTTCTGCCCACAAAAAGTGTATGACAGAATGCTTTCAGACAGAACTAGCACATGAAACTCTCAGACATAATCAATTACTACTCCTCCCACCTTCACTGTTTCCAACAAAAAATATAAATGTGTGGAAACCTTTTGAACGTCCCTCATATCTATACCTCGCGTTCACATCAATGCTGGGGAGCACAGTACGTTGTTTTAAAAATGTGAAACAGTGCATATTTTCCACACGAAGACACATTAATATGCATCATCGTGTTACTTTTCTCCAAAGGAAAATGAACAACACAGAAAGCTATTCGCCCCTCCAAGCCTGCTAGGGTGAACATTACCTAGCAGTTGCCCTTCCTGGTTTCTTGATTCCTGAAGATGAGCCTGATGGTATTCGCATTCCATTAGCTGTGCCGCTTTGAGATTCTTTCTGTGTTGCATGCATCTTTAGAACCGCAACTGCCAAGATTGTACCAGCAGAACAACCAAAACATGCAGCTGACACCTGAACAAAATGTCTGCACATGACAGAAAATTACTACGGTAATTTTTTTCAATAAAGATCTTTAAATACTAAATGACAGGCAAAAACATGCCAAATTAATGCATGTAAGCCCCTTCAAGACAGGATTTAACACCCTTTTTCTTGTGAAATATAATTCACTGGAAGCGAAACACAAAATTTTTTGCAAATTGTCTTACAAATCAAATTCATCTTTGTGCAAATCATGTCAATCATCACTACTTCTCACCCAGTGGTACTATTAAATGTTCGTCTCCCTACATGACTTGCATTGTATAGAAATAGTAACACACAAATTAAGATGCACTCTTATAATTCTTTGCTGCATTCATAATGTACTGAGTTTGACTGCCTAACAGTAAGGAGACTAAGGTTTGCATCCTGGATCATCCCTGTGTGGAATTTTCATGTTCTCCCCCTGTGTCTACATGGGTTTCCTCTGGGTGATCCGGTTTCCTCCCTCGGTCCATAGACATGCAGGTTAAGATGAATTGGCAATGTTAAACTGGCCAGTGTGTGTGTTCACCCTACGATGGACTGGTGCCTTTTCCAGGGATTGTTCCTGCCTTGCACCCTTTGATAAAGTTCTGATAGGCTGTATTGCCCCCCACGGCCCTAGTCTGAATAAAGCAGGTTAGAAAGTAACATGACATGACATATTGTACTGAATCACAATGTTCATGTTGCCAACCTATATTAGATGTCTGATTAACTAGTCATACTCCTAGAGATAATGAAGTAACTAAACAATTCTAGAGCTTTGAAAATCTAGGAATTTGTTTCTCTGCATTCCATGGTCCAGTGGTTTAAACGTGCTGTTGAGTTCATGTTTATGTGTCATGGAAAACTCTTACCTTGAACCTCTAACTAAGAAATAAATGAATGAACACACCATATTATTCTTTACTCTTACCTTGAACCTCTAACTAAGAAATAAATGAATGAACACACCATATTATTCTTTACGTGAATAGTGAATACTGAACAGTGTCATCTCCAGGCAGAGGAGTAGCTTCAGTGACAGACTTTTGTCACTGTCCTGCTCCACTGACAGACTGAGGCGATCGTTCCTCCCCCACACTATGCGACTCTTCAATTCCACCCGGGGGAGTAAATGCTAACATTTTATTTTTATTTATTTATTTATTTATTTATTTATTTATTTATTTATTTATTTTATTACTATTTAATTTAATATTGTTTCTTTGTATCAGTATACTGCTGCTGGATTATGTGAATTTCCCCTTGGGATTAATAAAGTATCTATCTATCTATCTATCTATCTATCTATCTATCTATCTATCTAT
>JANRMT010062818.1:2675498-2711595 GCA_026402145.1 Polypterus bichir lapradei | reverse complement strand
TATCTATCTATCTATCTATCTATCTATCTATCTATCTATCTATCTATCTATCTATCTATCTATCTATCTATCTATCTATCTAATTAAGATATAACAAATGTGATTATTTTTACGAAAACAGTTATTAATTTAATTGACCCTCAGCTTTACTCTATCATACCATACCTCTACTTGCATCATAGGCATTCATGACTACTTAGACAAAAGAGTGAGAAACTTCTGCTAAAATAAATATTTGCCATGAGGTTTTTGGGAGATTCAGAAATGAGTCCTATACATTGTGAAACCCACTTAATCTAATTCAGTAACAGGAGGCAACGGTCTATCCAGGCAGCATCTGGCGCAAAACAGGAACCAGACTTAGACATGGCACCAGTCCACTGCAGGACTCCACTCCGTGACCTATAACCAAAATCACATTAGTGGCAGTGGTATCGACATTGTGGGGTATGAAAGGATGTAAGTAACTCTCAGTACCACAACACCTGCCACTCTCTCTCTGCTACACAGGTTAAATGAAATGCCCTTTTAGCTCAATAAAAAAGTGTCTAATTTTACTACATAAGAACAAGCTTGAGGGATGTAGGAGTCTCAAGACTGAATCACAGTTAATGACCAGCATCCAACGCTTCATTGGTGGTACTGCTGGTCCTAAATGACTTTGTATATGTGGGACAAGGGTGATAAGAATGACCCTCTGCCCACTGCCACCCCCACCACAACTCAAGCTAAAGTAACTGCTCATTTAGTTCACTTGTAAAAGCGCTTGCTTTAATCATTCTTGAATGGCCTGAGGCACAATAATCTCATGCTTAGTAATTCACTAATTACTATAACTAGAGTTACATGTATGACAGGCAGTACAGAATGCACACTCAATACTTATTAACTCTTCTGTTTTTATTGTAATTATCATGGCTTTGTGTGGATAGCGTCTCTCTCTAAGATTTGTCTAACACTGTTTATTAAGGATGTAACTTAAAATGGTAGACTCTTATTGTCTGTAACCTGGAAGGATGACACAGTGTTGCAATGGTAACTGTTGTTGGATTAACCAGCGGGTTTGTATGTTACTGAAGGGACAGGTTCCCAATTTCCAAAAACTTATCCTGAAAATGTTGGGTTTAGAAAACAATTGTTAATTTTGGTAGTTAAATGGAAAAGAAATCTACCAAGATGTTAACAGATGGTCCACCCTCCATCTCACCTTAACAGGGAGAATTAATACTGTCAAAATGAACATCCTCCCTAAGCTGCTCTGTGTATTCCAAAGTATCTCTGCATAAATCAACTAATCATTCTTTAAGAAATTAGATGCAATCATAACATCATTCATCAGGAATTAGAAACAGCCACACATTCAAAAAGTGATTCTACAAAGATCTAAAACAATTAATGGTACGGCACTGCCTAACTTTCAATTTTACTACTGGGCAGCAAATATATACACAATAAAGTCTTCAAAATTTGTAGAAATTCATGAATTTACACTACCCTGGCTTGCAAAGGGAAACCAATCTTGTTCTAAATCTTCTTTGTAGACCCTGCTCTTTGCTCCAATTAATAGTATCATCAATTTATCAACAATCCAGTTGTCCACCAATTACTTAAAATAATCAATGCAGAACACATTTCAAAGTAGGAAGGCTCTTATCTGCTGCTCCGATAATTACCTTCCTCCACCTTCTCAGATCTACTCAATATTTAACCTATGGAAAATGCTAGGGATTAGGACACTTAGAAACATATTTGCATATTTTGAGCAATTATGCTCCAAAATTTCCAGCTACATATTTTTTTTCCTATAATAAATTTGAAATTTTGTTAAAAGAAACCTATCCAACTTTCTACACCTCACACCCATATCAATCCCAGACTATACTAGATAATCTTGATGAGGCCTCAGACAGCATTTCGGCAACATATAACAACATTTTTTAAAAATCAACTTTTCAGTGATTGTATGGAACAGTGAGAAAGAGACCTTTCAATTAACAAAATTACTGGAACTCAGCCATATGTAGAATAAACTCCAGTTCTATATGTGCCAAGCATTCCATAATTTAAGTAAAAGTCTTTTATCAGTCACATTTAGCTTGTTTAAAATGATCTAAAATGCAGCCTGCTAGTGTTGTCCGCTACTACAACATCTTAGGTCATATATTTTGGGAATTCAGTAAATTAACATAATTTTGGACAAAAACCTTTACCTCCTTCTGAGACAACAACAACAACAACAACATTTATTTATATAGCACATATTCATACAAACAGTAGCTCAAAGTGCTTTACATAATAAAGAATAGAAAAATAAAAAACACAATATAAAAACAAAATAAATCAGCATTAATTAACATCGAATAAGAGTAAGGTCCAATGGCCAGGGGGGACAGAAAAAACAAAATAAAAACTCCAGACGGCTGGAGAAAAAAAAATAAAATCTGTAGGGATTCCAGACCATGAGACCGCCCAGTCCCCTCTGGGCATTCTACCTAACATAAATGAAACAGTCCTCTTTGGATTTAGGGTTCTCACGGAAAGGCTTGATGATGATGGTCACGTAGAATTCTGCCTTTTAGTCCATCCATCATTGTTGGAGCATCATGAAGCTTTGAGTAGGTGGAGGTGGCGCAGGCCACCACCACAAAGAAACCGGAAAAAGAAACAGAAAAGAGAGTAGGGGTCAGTACGGATTGTAGAGCTACCCTGAATAGTTATTATGAGGAAATTGAACATATAGAGTATCAGGATTAAGTTAAATTGAAGTTATAGAAAGGCCATGTTAAAGTAATTTGTTTTCAGCAGTGTTTTAAAGTGCTCCACTGTATTAGCCTGGCGAATTCCTATTGGCAGGCTATTCCAGATTTTAGGTGCATAGCAGCAGAAGGCCGCCTCACCACTTCTTTTAAGTTTTGTTCTTGGAATTCTAAGGAGACACTCATTTGAGGATCTGAGGTTACGATTTGGAATATAAGGTGTCAGACACTCCGATATATAAGAAGGGGCGAGATTATTTAAGGCTTTATAAACCATAAGCAGAATTTTAAAGTCAATCCTGAATGACACAGGTAACCAGTGTAGTGACATCAGAACTGGAGAAATGTGTTCGGATTTTCTTTTCCTAGTTAGGATTCTAGCAGCTGCATTCTGCACTAGTTGCAAACGATTTATGTCTTTCTTGGGTAGTCCTGAGAGGAGTGCGTTACAGTAATCTAGTCGACTGAAAACAAACGCGTGAACTAATTTCTCAGCATCTTTCAGTGATATAAGAGGTCTAACTTTACTTATGTTTCTTAAGTGAAAAAATGCTGTCCTAGTGATCTGATTAATATGCGAGACAGCCTAGGTGCCGCAGTCACTCCTAATTCGCTTATGGCAATATTTGCACATAGGGATAAATCAATTGTAATATACTGTTCCACACTATTAGCATGCAGAGTTATGCTTCTTGACTGGAAGAATCCCAACCCACCATCAAAGGGTAGGAAACATTCTGTTTTAACTTTAAGTAGGAAAAATCTAATTCTCTCTTAGAGGATGTGTCCAAAGCTATTTAAAAATATGACTTGAATTCATTAATATTATTTTAGAATAAGCATGGTGGACCTGTGATTGACTCTCTCATTCTATTTATTGCTCTATTATATTAAAACATTTACATGAGTTTTTTCTGCTTGTATCTCTCTTCTATTTCTGTTTCTCTTGGGTGCAGGTTGTATCTTGCTTGGCTTTTCTTTTACCTTTGTACTTCTATTTTTCTTTTGTTTTTTCTGTATTGTTTTTGAAGTGTATTGTTCGATCAATTATGTTATTATTCGTGTCATTTAATAGTATGTCATTGTAATGTTCTACTTTTTTGAAATAAAATTTATAAAACTCAAAACCAGTAAAAAGGAGACCTGCAAATACACAAGTTCATTTAAACCCTGGAACTCCTAGCCTGCTATTTAAAACATAAACATAACTCTGTACTTCTCTGGGTTAAAATACATATAGGGAAGATGGCCCACAGCCACTTCAACTCCTTTACCTGCAAGTGTTGCTTCCTCTTTTGTGGGTCTTAGTTTGGAACATCTGCTGTGAAAGATAATAGAAAAAAAAGTATGAAAAATTATTGTGTGGTTTTTGGTAACTATATAAAATTAGAATTTGGAAATGAGGAAGTATCCCTTTAACATTGTCTCTCTTACCTGCCTGTTACTTTGTTTCTTTGAACAGAACAAAAATTAAATTGATTTACTCATTTTAATGGAATATCATAAAGGAGCGGTGTCTACAAATGTATCTGTAGTGTTTAACCCTAGAGACATATCTAAAATGTCTTCTTTTGATTTTTATGATGCAAATTGTTTTCTTTCTTGTGACTAAATAAGAGTTTCTTTAAAATGTTGAACAGACAAATCCAGATAACAGAATGGCTTTGTGCCTGAACATTTACAGCTCATGAACTCTTCACTTTAACTTCTACAATAATCTGACATAATTATACCTTTAACCAGGTTTTCTTCACGCAAACAGCACTCACTTCACAGCACATTACCACTGAGCTCCCACAACATGACCTCAGGGTCTCACCCCACTTACAGAGAGTGCGGGTAGCAGAGCCAAAAGAGAACTTCTTCAGATCAAGTGACTAAATGGGCTTCTGACTGTGTGGGGATCTCTTCTTTGCTGCTTGTTCCATCTATTTAAGCCCCACCACACAATACACATCCTAAAACTGTATGTCTTTGTAACCATGTGGTAATAAATGTAAATATTTACTGTGTTCGGTACGACACTGATGTAAAAAAGACAGTTTGTTTAAAAATATGTGAAAATGCAATTATTTATATTGTCCCTGTATTATTGCAGTGCTGCTGGTTATTTTCCTTTAAATCCTATACAACATGAAAGACATTTTATAGAACAAAGATTGATTAGTTGTTTAAATGTAAAAAAACAAAGACTACTAGCTTACTTTCATAGAAGGCCAATTTAGAGTCATTGAGTTATCCTAATGTGGATGGAAAAAAATTTGGAAATAATCATCATTAGTCTTTGCACCCTAGGAACCAAGTTACCCGATCTATTCTATAACATTTCAGTATTTATTTACCGCTCTGATGCTGATCTTTCTGATCATAAAATAGGTCATAATGATAGCAACTGATGAGAAGAATTAATAATTAATTGCAGAATTATGGTATTTGAGGGTTCCTCTACAGTGCCTCTTTCTCTTGCACGATTTTGCTTAAAAACTAATCAGCACATCGTCATCTCATATCAGGCTTAAGTTTCGACTTCGGTATTTTTTCATTATGCCGTTTTAGCTCTAGACTGTCCTCAAGAAACTGTGACACACTTACATACACATACCCATCATCGAGATATCGAAGTTTTCAATATCAGGGCACCCCAAAACATAGAGATCTGTCAAAAAGCGGAGATTGAAATATTTGACGAATCTAAAGCTTTCGCTCCTACCCCATAGATGATTGGTTATGGTGGGGGTGGCCACAAAGCAACAAGAAAACACAGACAAACCCTATCAAAAAAGAAAAAAATGAATCACATTAGTTAAAATTGATGTACCCTTAAGACAATGTCACATTACCCAACTTTTTGTCATGGAGTATTTCATATTTGCCAGCCAAAATTGCTGATCTTGTTGCTACATCATGTTAATTGACACAACTGAAACTCTTAGCCCATGTCACATTTACTGACCGAGTGCTGATCTTCCAGCACAGCTGTGTTTGCCCCTTTTTCTGGCATGCTGCCTGACAAAGTGTGAAGAGTTAACAGCTGCAGTGAGTTCAACTGCAGTCTCTGCAGTATACTTTTTTTCTGTTAAAGTACAAAAAACACAAAACATCAGACAGATAAACTTCTCTTCTATTTGTGAGGGTAAAAACATGCATGTTTGTTATTCCATATCACTACATTCTACTTCAGGATAAACATTCATTATTTCATTTGGTTGTCAGCTCTCCTGTGTGCACAGCCCACCTCTCCAACTAACAAGAAAATCAAACCTGTAGCCAGTTGACAACTAGTTGGTCTCAGTGCTTGTGTACTGTATGTCACATTAAACGATATGCTTCTCAGGTGCGCTCCACCAACTGCATCCAACTAGCTAAGATTAGGTTCAGTAAATTAGCTAAAAATCTCTGAACGAGTCGTTTAATGTGACACAGATTTAACTTATTTTCCAATAGTTGGGTTCAACATTTAGCTGAACAAATTTTCTCAATTTCCATCTTTTTCCAACTTTTCATTCCATCTACTCTTTAGTCCCGTTTACATTATTTGGTTGTCTTCAGGGTTTACAAGATTTATTCATCATCCTTCCATCATTGTGGATATTATAATGCACATGTACTTTACAGGAGAAAAGAACACACGCATGTGACAGTGGAACAGCATTTTTTCTGCCATATGATCAATTTTTTTGTGATCACATTTTTTTTGAAATACAAAAGCCAACACTTTCATTTCTCTTTGTTTAAACAAATCTGTGTTTTTATGTATACACATTATGTATTTAGTAATATGTAAAGTTTGTAATTGCATTTAACTGTGGACTTTTTGCAATGATCTGAGCCTACACTTGTGAAGAACACTACACACACACACACAAAAAAAAAACTACATTGAATTGAATTTAATTGCATTGCCTGTATGTAAGGTGGTGGTGCACATGGCTCTCAATCCAAGTTTTTGGATAATCAAATCTGTGCCAAACATTATAATAGTTAGGGCAAGAAACCTCAATTAAATTTAGGACTATTACCTTAAATGCTTGACCTCCAAATTTTGATTAATGTTTTACTTTTATTTGTGGCCATAATCTGACTTTTTGGCACAGACTAATACTTGTTTTTCTTGATAATGGTCTCATTTTTCCCCTTTGCTTTTTATCTTCCAGTTCAAGCTCTTTTTTCTGACCACTTTCAACTGGCCTTTTTCCAACTTTGACCATAATAAACATGATTGTGTACCAACTTTGTTTAACACCTCTGACTAGGCTCCAGCTGACTCTTTAAAGGAACAACTTAAAAAGTCTCAGTTGTTTTCTGACACATTTGTTTGCTAACATATCCTGTTTTTCCTACTGAACAGATTCGCAGGTGAGGACTTCATGGAATGCTTGTTAGCAAATCCATTTAAACAGACCAGGTTATGTTAGATTTCTTATAAAAAATTATAATGTATACATATATACATCCTCCTGCAATTTTATTAAATTACTAGCAAAATACCCACGCTTCGCAGGGGAGAAGTAGTGTGTTAAAGAAGTAATGAAAAATTAAAGGAAACATTTTGAAAATAACGTAACATGATTGTCAATGTAATTGTTTTGTCACTGTTGTGAGTGATGAGTGTTGCTGTCATATATATATATATATATATCTATACTAATAAAAGGCAAAGCCCTCACTCACTCACTCACTCACTCACTCACTGACTCATCACTAATTCTCCAACTTCCCGTGTGGGTAGAAGGCTGAAATTTGGCAGGCTCATTCCTTACAGCTTACTTACAAAAGTTGGGCAGGTTTCATTTCGAAATTCTACGCATAATGGTCATAACTAGAAGCTATTTTTCTCCATTTACTGTAATGGAGTTCAGCTGGAGGGGCGGAGTTTCGTATGACATCATCACGCCTCTCACGTAATCACGCATTACGTAGAAAGCCAGGAAGAGCTACAAAACGCGCTTTAGAAAACATGCATTATATAATTAAGAAGGCAGCGAAACAATTAGAAGCGAGCGAGTGACATATAAAACCATATTCAGCGGCTCACGTGAACTGACGCAGTGCGCAGACAAAGAGTAACAGTTCCAAAGAGTGCTGAACAAAAACTGAATTACACTGCTACGCTCAAATAGATAAACCACACGCCGTGGCGCGATAGTAAAGCATTCGCCTGTAGCGCCCACGTCCGAGGTTCAATTCCCAAGAGGGGATGCACTAAGTATGTACGCGCGCTTCTTGATTTATTTTAACCTCGCATCCCCTTAGTTTGAGACGTATGAAAACGCATGCGGTTAACGCAGAAAGACAGATCACCTATTCACCTATTGAAGCTTCATGAATAATGGATACTTTATTCGCGATCAATGATTGTTTTGGTAAAGCCATACTCAGTGTATTCATTAGATGAACGGTAAAAAAGTAAGAGCGAGGGGACGGTAACTTACTGAAGCACACAAGCAAAACCACAATAGCACGCGGGCTCGATGTACTGACTTGCGCGATCACATTCCAAAAAATATTTCTTTTCAAGTTCTATTTAGTCCATATGAGTCAAACTCGAGGCCCACGGGCCACATCTGGCCCGGCGTGTAATTATATCCGGCCCGCGAGATCATTTTATATACTGTATTATTGTTATTAATGGCCCGGGTATATGAAGCGCTGGTAACACAATAAACTACAGATCCCATAAGGCAGCGCTTCAGCTGCCTTGCCGAACACTTACCGCGTTAATCAAGTCTACCTTATGATGCTGCAAGTTATTGCGAAGCTAGCCCACACGATGCCGAAGAGAAAAGTTGATTCTGAAAATAGAGCCTTTAAAAACCGATGGGAGGCTGAGTATATGTTTACTGACATTGCCAGTAAACCCGTGTGTCTCATTTGTGGAGCTAATGTGGCTGTAATTACAGAATTTAATCTTTACAACGACTGACAAACACAGAATGTAACTTGAACACAACACATCGTACAAATACGACCCTGATTGAAACAAATAATGATAATCGAATCCTTGATCACAGCAACACTCACAAAACAATTACTGTATATTGACAATCATGTTACGTTATTTTTAAAATGTTCCCTTTTCTTTTTCATAGCTTCTTTAACACACTACGTCTCCGCTGCGAATATATATATATATATATATATATACCCCGATCTACATACTCTCAAATAAATAAGCCACACACCGTGGCACAATTGTAGAGGCTTTGCCTCTATCGCCTACATCCGAGGCTCGATTCCTGAGAGGGGATGTACTGAGTATGTATGCGTTCTTCTCGGTTCATTTTAACCTCGCATTTCCTTGGTTTGAGACGTATGAAAAAATATGCGGTTAACGCAGAATCATGTTACGTTATTTTTAAAATCTTTCCTATTCTTAGCACAAGCACAGCTGAGAAGCTTCGATGCATGTACTCCATAACAAAAAATAACGCATTTAATCACATTTTCAATTCCAAGCAAAGGGGAACTTTTGTCAATGCATGATTTCCTGGTACATCGATTACACTGATGCACACATCACAGCTACAAAAATGTTACACTCGGAATGAAGCGCGTTCCTACGACTGATCGGAGGAAAATTTAATTTCAAAAAACTACCCGAGCGAAGCCTTGATAAAAGCATGGTTTTGTGCACAGTGAAAAGCAAGCAAAATTAGATGCATTACAGAAAGCGGACTTTGTGGCTCTTACTGGGGATCATTGGACTTCCGTGACCGTTATTAATTCTAATTACATCTAATTACAAAATGTTCAATGATCACACTGTTTTAGCCTAATGTACAAAATAATTTTGGCTAAGGTTACTCAGAGTTTAAAGATTAAGCTGGTCAAATTACCTTTTAGGTTTCTGACTTATTTTTTTAAGAAGAAAAACTGCACTTTATGTTGAAATTTTGGTTATTATTATTTAAAGACAATACCATTCTGAAAATGTACTTAAAGTACTTAAACTACCACTTTATTTTTAAGTCTGCCCAATTTTAACCAGGGATGATATTTTTGTTTCTGTTTTGAATTCAAATGCAGTTTAAAAGCATTTTTTTTTTCAGAAATTAAAAGAGCTTGAGTTTACAATATTCATGTCCATGTCTATTATTTGATTCTGTCGCCCACTAAAACCCTTTTAAATTAAAAAAAAACATTTGCGATTTGGGGCAAATTTTCATGTGTGATTACATACATTACATTACAATCAAGATTAATTATTACACAGCCTCTATTTAATTGGATTAATTTTTTTAATCGAGTCCCACCCCTAATATATATATATGTAGATATATATATGTAGATTTGTATATATATGTGTATATACAGTATATATGTAGATATGTATATATATGTATATATATATGTCTGTGTGTGTATATATATATGTGTATATATGTATATGTATATGGATATATATGTATATATATATGTATGTGTGTATATATATATATATTAAAGTGTATATATATGTGTATATATGTATATATATGTCTATATTTATATATGTATATATGTATGTATATGTATATATATATGATGTGTATATATATATGTTTATATATGTGTGTGTGTATATATATATATATGCCAGCAACACTCATGACAATGACAAAACAATTACATTGTCAATCATGTTACGTTATTATTAAAATGTTTCCTTTTCTTTTTACTTCTCCGCTGCCAAGCGCGAGTATTTTGCTATATATAGATAGATAAATAGATAGATATGACAACAACACTCATATCAATGACAAAACAATTACATTAACAATCATGTTACGTTATTTTAAAAATTTTTCCTTTTCTTTTTCATAACTTCTTTAACACACTACTTCTCCGCTGCGAAGCGCGGGTATTCTGCTAGTTGCTAATACAAGGTACAAAGATGTGGCACTTAGATGCAGGCCCCACCATACCATAACAGACATAGTAACAAAAAATAAAATCAAAGCAAAAAAGAAATCACTCCACTATGTGACTAAAGAGTTTAGTGTTCAAAAAATAAGGAAGATTTTTTAGAGTAGTAACCATGCTAATTACTGACAACTAATTTGCCAGTCACATAAGATTGACATATGTATGCTGCTTTGTAAATCTTTGTTCACTAAGACTCTCTGTGTGTCTTAATGAGTATGACACCTAGAATGAGAGTAAATGGTTCTGCCAAGGATTATAATAATTGACAGACAAAAGTGCAGGAAGAGCAACACATAGAAAAGGAGAGGTGAAGACAAAATGATCTGGCTGCAAGGAAGCAAGTTGCCTTCGCTCTTTGTTAGAATATCTTACAGATGTCAAGTAAAATTTATAAAGGGCTGCTAGCAATTTATTATTTCATTAAAGTTTCTCTACAATACTTTGAATTGATATTTCATCATTGAACCGATATAATCTTTTTCTTATTTCCTAGTCAGTACCAGTGGGTGATAGATGGTGGGCTTTCTTGGTCATGGTGACAATATTTTCTCACTTAAAAATAGTAGAAATATACTCAGTTGATCTGATGTTGGTGTGTACCTGCACTTTTTTACTTTCTCATATACAAAGTATAGTCACGTTCTTGTATATGAGGTATAGGAAAGGTATTGTAATCATCCAAAAAAATTCAACCTCGAGATTTTGATGAATCTCGACGATTTTGAGAATTTGATAAATCTTTACATTTTAGACCTACAGTTTTTGGAATTATGTCTGTGTGTCTGTGTGTGTGTGTATGTAAACATGATAACTTGAGTACCCTTTCAGTTAGGCCAACCAAATTTTGCATAAAAGTATTAGGTACAAAACAGATTTCTATCAACTTTTGAGCTATTTCCACTAACCGGAAGTGGTACTTTTTTTATTCATGCAACTGTAGAGTCCGATTTAATCAACTTTACTTTTATAATAATTGATCAATATATTATTAATTTGATTTGATTTGTTGTTGATGGTTATTTAATGTACATAATATAAAAATATAATCATAGACTTGCGGTTTACACTTTAAATATCCATCCCCATATCTGAGTATACAAGAAAGTCTAAGGGAGACCACTCCCGATTCTTCATAATGTAATTCATAGTTGTCTGTTTGTGTCTTTCCAAGGGGGATTTCCCCTCATGGCAATAGTGAAATTATTCTTTCATGAATAGTCAAGTGTCCCCCTATATGCTGTTCAAGGTTATCTGTTTGTGCTGCTACTCATTTAATTTACAAAGATGGAAAAAGCAGGAAGCAGATTGGATATTTATCTATAATTAGAGCAATAGATAAAAAGAGAGAACATTACAATAAAAAATCGATGTGTGATCCACATTTTGAAATGCTGACTGATTCATCCATGTTACTGCCTAGGGGCGTAAGTTGCATCATCATAGCACAATCAGCAACAGAAATTATTCACGCTGTTATCAATATCTTAATGATGAATCATTCTGAATGTTGATTTCAAACAAGGAAACAAACTTAACTTCCATCAGCACATTTCATTTGTGGACACGTCAGGCTGGACCTGCTCTATTCAAATGTTAATGACTTTAAATATAAATCTGTGGTACAATCTGAGCATGACTGATCTCATTGTAGTCTCATCTAAAACCCTTTTATTGACAGTAGAGTTTTTCCATTTTAAAAGCCAGAAGTTATTTTATGTGTTTGGGGAAGTTTGTTGCATTGTTTTATTATATATACAGTATAAAGCATAATCTATTCAACTATCTACTTCTGGTCTGAACAATGTCAACAACAATATCCTGCTGAAGTATCCAAAGAATTATGCTGTACTAGCAGTATCTGCTACTTCAGAATGTCACTCTGTGTAGTCATTTTTCACCGTGATTCAATTTCCTTTAATTTCTCATAGTTCTCTACTTGGTTCAAAATAAAAATCTCCCGTTATTCATTCGTTCCACCTCCCTTTTAAAGCCCTACTAAAGACTTTTAGGGTTGGGTAGAACAAGGAAGACCTTCAGACAATGTTTTTCAATATTACATCTTTCAGATTGCTTGCTCATTTAGTACCCCGTGTTAAAAGTCTACAGTACACGGTAGAAGAATTAATTGTTCATTTCAAAGTTAGTACATCTAAATCCTTACACATAAAATTGTGGGAAGATGAAAACACTAAAGTCAAAACCACTAATTCTTTCCTAAACAATCTGGACATAACCAGAAAGCACCACAATTCAAAAACATGTACAAGCCAGGGTCAAATTTTCATATATTAAGGTGTTTAATAAGGAGCAAAAAAAAAAAAAAACCTAAACAAGGGAATATGGATATGAGTTAAAAGAAAACAGAGAACTTGTTTGCTCTTAACACTTTCTTAGACTTTTTGTTGCGATTAATCCCCATTTCTGCTTATTTTATTTTTTTTTATGTTCATGGACCATTTATAGTTGTCTATTAATTTGAGTGTAATATGGTGATGTCACCTCAGCACCATTTTAGTGTTCTGATTTTCTAGATGTCTCTGCCTTGTTGTTTGCACATCCTGCTTAGTATTCTGCAACAAAGATTTAAAAGACAGAGTAGAAGAATAGGGGATGGAATGTTAATTAGAATTCCTAGCCAAGTTTGTTACCGAAAAGAAATCAAGTATTTAGACTTTTGTTATTTCATTTTGTACCATTTTGACACGTTTTTGTTTTGGTTTTGGCCTAGATCATTTTCTGAACTTGTCGCTGGCATGTAACATCTTGGGGGCGTGTCCTCTGAGGCTGTGACCTTTGCGTTAAAATGCGATAGTTTGAAAGGTCGGCAATTAATTTTTGTTTCCTCATCCGAGACTGTAAATAACACAAATCATATGCAAATTTACTTCTAAAATATCCTCCTAATTTTGATCCTGTGCTTCGTACTTTTGACTTTTTTGCCTAAACCTCTGGCTTTATCAAATTAAGTTTTTGGTTCTCACAGTTACAACCTTTGCTTTGATTTTTAACTACACATCATCTTTCTGGTCATTGTGTTTCTTTCTGCTGGATGATGTTAAGCTGTACTAATGTGTTTTTGAATGTTTGAATGCATTTTGTAACTTCATTTTAGTGACATGATTATTGTTTGCAGTCATTTGTGTTAGTTTTTTAAAAAAACTTTTTTGGTTTTGCTTTCGTTCACAGACACTACCATTATTTGTACCACAGCCATATTGTTTACTCTTGCTTGATCATTTGTTGCCATGTGACTGGAAGCTATTTCCAATTAAAAAGATTGTAGTGCACTATCAGCGTCGTTTACTGTAGGTTTATTAATTATGGGCACAACACTTTTGCATGCTAGTTAGGAAACAAAATTAGTTAGGACTTTGCGTTAAGTCTGACTTTTATTTTTGGTTAGTAGCTCAGATATTTTGGTTCAGTCCTTTGCATGTTTATGCGACTTTGTGTACTCTCAGATCATGTGGCTAAATCTCCACTGTTTGATAGACCAGCTCAAATCTCTTATTGTAGCCTTTTTGACAATTCTGGATGGGACTGTTACAGTATATAATCTCACTCCTTGAACAATACTAATCAACTAAAGAATGACATACAGTTTATGTATTGCTGTATGACAAAAAGTCATGGCATCAGTAAAACATGTTGTGTTTGCTTGTTTTGCTGAAGGAAAGTTTGAATAAGAATGTCCTAGCGACGTACAGCAAATAAAGCAACTATTAACCACACCGGTTTGGTTCATACAGTCTAAGACGGGTGTCTGTCCACTTTCTTTGTATTTGGCTGTATCTGTTAACTATTTTCATTAAACCTATTTGTTTCTAAGTCAGTAATTAAACTTCAATTTGCTATATTAATTTATTCTTGTTTGTTTTCCTTTCTGTGGTTTTATTAGTGCATTTAAAGAATGTCATGCTTCAGGTTCTACTGGCATTTTTGCCCGTTTTGCTATGCTCCCTTAGGAAAGTATTTTTTGTAGACAATGTTTTTTTATTATCATTATTTTCCTTTCTGTTTGCAATTGATTTTAACCAGTGAATGATACACTTGAACTACATTTATTACTGAAAGCTAATACAGGTCTTAGATTCAAAGATAAACTCTCCACCCAAATGTTCATTTCAGCTAGAGACCATTTTCATAGCTGCCCTCATGAGTTTGATAATGTTGCTTTGCGACAGCACTGCTGTTATGTTTGTACCCTGGGAATAAGACACATGTTAACTGGATGTGAAGTTTGTGCTCTCATGGGTCTCGAGATGCTTTAACCAGGCTTAAAGTCATGCAGCTGTGGTGCCATATGAGATTTAAAACCTATATGCTATTGCGATGTACAGCCTGTCCTCATCCAAATGGTGAATTTTATATATACAAAAAATTGGACTCAGACCTTTCTTTCACTGACTTCTCAGCCATGAAGCAGCCTTCTGACTCCACGTCTTTAGGCAATAAAGCGATGAATATGCATGCCTGCCAAAGGGGCATTTCTGTAAAAATTTAAGTGATCTGCTTGCTTGCTTTATGTTCAAGGTTCTCACAGAGCACAGTTTAATTGGCCCCTGTTCTTTTCTCAGTATGCCTTATCTGAGGGCTGTGAAGTTGGAACAACTCAACTGTAATTTGATTTTTTTAAGGAAAAAGCAATGTCATTAATTCTTATAGGGAAAAGAATTTGAAATATACAGTTAGATTTTACTATTTTCTATATACTTGGTAAATGCTACTATGTAAACCATCTTGGATGACAAGAGAAGCATTTATTTATTTTTCTGTAACCATGACTGTTAACATGAGCGCCGACAAGCAAAACTTAATGTAAAGCCTCAGCATATTTGATAGTTTGAAACTAATTTTAAGAATAAAAATCTTGCTACACGAAGTCATTAAAAATCAAGATTATGTGAGTGATTATGCCATAAAATTTCATTCATAAAAGTGTAAGGAAATAATTGTGCTTTGATGCAATATCCATGTTAAGGATTACATAACAATATACAAAAGTTTTTTCCACCTCATTAACAGAAGAGTTCAGATTCTGGATTTTTAGGTTGTCACTCATATTATTGCTTTGAATCTGTAAACCTGCACAAAAATTAGATATTTATAATGGGAGCAGTTAGTGATAGACAGGTACACAATATAATATATGAATGCAGAAGTTAGCCAGTCTAAGTAATTTTTTTATTTAAATCCATGGTTGTTCTAAAGTGTATTTATACCTCATTTAAACAGCATTCAGTAACTATCTTGAATCAGCAGCCACAAGAAGGAAAAATGATTCTTGGCTTTCATCAGTTTAGCTTTTTAAGGGAAGCTGCTTGATTATGAGGACTTCTGTAATTCACCTCCCTCTACCTCAGCATAAAAGAGGCTACCAGAGTCTTCAAAATGAAGTCTGGAAAGACTTTCTTCATCTTTTAGGCCCTGTGAAGCTAAGGAATACCTTACTGACTTAAAGCAAAGAAGAACTCAACACAAAGTGTAAAAAAAGATCAATCTACAATATATTGGGAAACATACCATTATACCAAACTGTTCTGCCTAAGCCAGATGGAAAGAGATTTGAAGAGGACCGAAAGAGAAAACATAGACAGACAAAGCTTGTTAACCAGAAGGCAATCCTACCGTCATCAAAACAAAAAAGGCAAAACTGAAATCGTAGTCAATAGTTAGAAGGAAAGAGGTTTTTAAAACAAGAAAATACAAAGAAAAATTGACAAGGAGTTTACGAGGTTTCACCCAATATCAGGTAAATGAGAACGTTTGCACTATTATATTGTATTGAGGATTACTTGTGTTCTGTTCTGTGTACTGTATTGTATTTACCCCCTATTTTTTGACACCCACTGCATGCCCAACCTACCTGGAAAGGGGTCTCTCTTTGAACTGCCTTTCCCAAGGTTTCTTCCATTTTTTCCCTACAAGGGTTTTTTGGGAGTTTTTCCTTGTCTTCTTAGAGAGTCAAGGATGGGGAGCTGTCAAAAGGCAGGGCATTTTTAAAGCCTATTGCGGCACTTCTTGTGTGATTTTGGGCTATACCAAAATAAATTGCATTGTAACTGAAAGGGTGTTGCGATTTTAACACATTGTCGTGGGGGGGTTTCCAGAAAAGGTCACATATAAGGTGAATAGATTTCAAATGTTTCTACTAAGGAGATGCTTAAAATAATTTTATTCTGTGATTTGGTTCCATTATTGTGGTTATTTGTATCTCACTTGAAAAACCTCTTTGCTATATTTGCATGAAAAAAAAATCAATAACATGCTCTGGCATTGTCAACTTTCAAGCAGTGTACTGATGTCTGTATTAAGTGGATAAACCTCTCTCCACCACCGATGGATGACTGACTAGATAGGAGATGGGGTGATGTTTTTGAGTGGAATGAGTAGCAAGTGCTCGAATTGCAGTGTCCTATATGACAAAATGGTGAAGTGCACACTAGTGATTAAGATGTCTACTGTGGGGTAACAGATAATAAACAGGTGCTAAGAACGAGATGAGCAAGTGAAAAAAGATGAAACCCTTTAGAATAAAACAAGTATAGTTAACTACTGAATAATAAAATTGTATATAACAACAAAATTTATTTATATAGCACATTTTCATACAAACAATGTAGCTCAAAATGCTTTACATGATGAAGAAAGAGAAAAAAGACAAAATAAATAAGAATTAAAATAAGGGAACACTAATTAATATAGAATAAAAGTAAGGTCCGATGGTCAGGGAGGACAGAAAAAAACAAAAAAAAACTCCAGACAGCTGGAGAAAAAAAATAAAATCTGCAGGGGTTCCAGGCCACGAGACTGCCCAGCCTGCACTAGGCATACATATAGTAAATACTAATGAGGAAGAAAATGGTTCCAAATGATCTAAAGCAGTGGTTCCCAAACTCAGTCCTGGGAACCCATTGTGGCTGCAGGTTTTTGTTCCAACCAACTTCATTTTTTCATTGGACTCTTAGCCTAATTAAGTGAGTCATTATTTCCCAGTTTCTGTGTTTTGGAGTCAATGTAGAAATTACAAACTAAGTTTGGTTGGTTGTTTTTTTTAAATGTAATAAGCAGTTATATAGGGAATATGTAGTGTTTTTTTAAGTTGTTAACAGTATTTTCAACCTAATTTTGATTCTGCTTTTCCAGGTGTTCTGGTTATTTAATTGATTCTTTACTAATTAGCAAGTCTCACACTGACTTCGTTGCTGCTTTCATCATCCCGGGTGTCTGATGTGCTGGTTGTTAATTGTCACTATTAAAGTTCAAGGAAGGGAAGAGCAAACTACACAGGAAAAGGGGAAAATAATAGGAAAACAACAAAAGAGAGTTAAGTATTTATAGCTTTAGAAAAAAATAGAAGTATTTCTAAATGTCTTATAAAAGTAAAAACCAAACTGTTGTGTTTTTCTGAATGAAGAATAAGATAAGAGTAAAAAAATACCAGCTGATTAAATGAGATCAGTTGTTATCGATTATTATCACCGACTGTGAATCTGGTTGGAACAATAACCTGCAGCCACAGTGGGTCCCCAGGATCGAGTTTGGGAACCACTGATCTACACCAGGGGTGGGCAAAGTCAGTCCTGGAAGGCCGCAGTGGCTGCAGGTTTTTGTTCCAACCAAGTTGTTTAATTAGAAAACAATTCTTGCCAATAATTTAATTTCATGGCTTGTTAGTGCTTTAACTCTGCAATGTCAGGTCATTCTCATATCCTAGATTTTTTTTTCCTTTCTAAGGATATCATCCAAATGATTTGAAGTCCTAAACAGAAGAGTAATTCTTAGTCCTTTACTTTTTTCCCTTCACTTTCCTTCCAACTATTTAATTAAACCAAACAAGTGTAAATGGAAACAAGCTAAATGGAGAAATAATGGTTTATTTTGTCATTTGTATCTTATTGCTAATAAGGAACAATTAAAAATCAAAATACAGCTGTTTAAGACTAAAATAACCAATAAGGGTTCAGAATCTTAACAAGCGAGACAATTAAGATGAAGCAGAATTGTTACTTGAGCAATAAGTGCTTCTTATTAAGCAGCTGGGTTAGAACAAAAACCTGCAGCCACTGCGGCCCTCCAGGAATCACTTTTCCCACTCCTGTTCTAGACAATCTTCATGGCTGAACAAACATTTGAAGAAATGTAATTTAACATATAGTAGATAAGTACAAGTTGCTCATGCTTGAAAAGTGAAACATCAATAATCAATCCAAGATGGCTGACACTGACCACAAGAATCACATAATAGAAAAGCGCTGCTGCCTCGCAGTTAGGAGACCCGGGTTCATTTCCCGTGTCCTCCCTGCGTGGAGTTTGCATGTTCTCCCCGTGTCTGCGTGGGTTTCCTCCCACAGTCCAAAGACATGCAGGTTAGGTGCATTGGCGATCCTCAATTGTCCCTAGTGTGTGCTTGGTGTGTGGGTGTGTGTGTGCGTGCGTGTGCCCTACATTGGGCAGGCACCCTGCCCGGGGTTTGTACCTGCCTTGCGCCCTCTGCTGGCTGGGATTGGCTCCAGCAGACCTTCGTGACCCTGTGATGGATATAGTGGGTTGGAAAATGACTGACTGACTGACATTGAATGGGTTCTGGATTTTTACAAATGGATATTCTAAGTTAACCGATATCACTTTTTGGAGTGGCAAAGAGGCACGATGGTTAGCAATGGTGCCTTGTTAATCCATTGAACAATGACAACAACATTTATTTATATAGCACGTTTTCATACAAACAATGTAGCTAAAAGTGCTTTACAAAATGAAATTAAGTTAATATAAAATATAAACAAACAAGATTAAGTAATAATATTATACAGTATGTAACAAAGAAAAATCTAAGGTCAAAAGGCCAGGAGGACAGAACAAACGAAAACAAAAACTTCAGTTAGGCAGGAGTAAAAAACAAAATGTGCAGGGGCTCCAAGACCAAAAACTGCTAAACCCCCACTAGGCATTCTACCTAACATAGCTGTTCTAAATCAGTTTTCTTGGTTTTCAGGCTTCACATGGAAGAAATTGATGATGATGGTCATGTGGACATCTAGGACACCTGCCATTCAATCCATAAACACAGAGGCCAGCATGGTGCCTTGATCAGGTCATGGTGGTGCAGATCGCCACCACAGAAGAACCAGAAAAAACAGCAGAGAAAAGAACAGATTAGTAGGGAATAGCAGAACCCAGAGGAAAATGATAACTCAACGCCCATATAGTGTAATAGAGAAACAACTGAAAAAGCCATTTTAAAATAATGAGTTTTAGCAGTTTTTTAAAATGTTTCTACGGTATTAGCCTGGCAAATTTCTATTGGTAAAGCAGAATTAAACTGGACTCAATTCCAAGTTCAGACAGTTAGTGTGAAGGGTTCCTATTTTCTGATGTCTGTGTTTCTAATTTTCTGAATTTCTTTGTGATTTTAAAGACAGGGGCCTGTTTGGTTAATTAGCAACTCTTATTTGGTTTGGGTGTGTGCCTGAATGTTACCTGCAATTGCTTATTACTTCATCCCACCTGGATAGACTTCGCCTTCTCTAAGTACATTGGAGAAAAAGTAGGTTATTAAAATGAATGGATGGAAAAACAACTTTTTTGAATAAATACTGTCCATGTTACAAAATACTGTGATGCATCCATCCTTGTGTTTCCTTAAACTGCTTAAGTCTGTCCCAGCAATCATTGGGTACAAGGTGGGAACGACACCAAGACCTGGCAGCAGTCCAGTTATAGGGTAAACACACCCTCACACACACCGGAGCCAATCCGCTGCATCACCATGTCACCTGACTATGATATAGTATGATCAAACCATTTTTAATATTATTAGGAAATACCGAAAGAGAATTAAGTAAGACTATAATGGCATAAATGCTGTCAGGTGTTCTTGTTCACTGTGCTGCCACATACTGAGACAAACTAAAGAAATGTTATTTTCATTATGAGTATATAATTTTAATATACATACTGTATGTTAAACATGTTCTGTTTGGTATCTACTTGTTATTGCGGATAGCAGGACAGTACTGTAAAATTATATAATTGATATTGCTCTTACTTTAATCAATTAAGTATGTTTTGGAACGTTTTAACCTAAGATTATCTTAAGTTCTATTTAACACTAGCCTTAAAGAAAACATTTTTGGGCAGCTGAACAACAGACAGCCTGAGCTTCCAAGTTTCCTTTGTTTTTTTTCTAACTTAGTATTGTCAAACAAAGTCTAGTCAAAAATTACATGAATGCCAGTAGGCGAACATCCCTTGTACAAAACACCACTTACAAATCTTAAACTAAAGTGGACCCAAAATAAGGAACATTTGTATTTGGGATTCACTACCAGGGGTTTGAAGTTGTTTTTTTTTTTCAGAAGCAAAGTAAAATAACTTTTAGGGCCTGCTGGATTGATACAGTTTAATTTCTAACAAAAAGAAAACTGACCCATAGCTTTAGAATTAAAATTAAGCCATCTGGAGTCCTTTCTTATAAACTGTGTTTTTCAGACTAAGATGTGCCTTCATTGTAAATTCTAGGGTATTGTAAATGCTCTTTTGCTATTTTTGTACAATTTAGGAATAATATTATTGAACATCATAACACTTGCCTTAACCCTGACTCCAATTAAACTAAAATTCAATATCCAGACATTAGTGAAGGCATTCAGACTTTCGAAAATCGTTTCGGTGAGAATGATGTTTAATCCAAGCATCTGTTTATTACATCACAGATGCTTTTACGAAGATGTTCAGCATTTCCGGGCCTTGGGAAGCTGACACCTATTTTGGCATCTATCACAACAAATCTAGATCTGACGTGGGTAAAATATCAGACACAGTCACCTATGTAATTTAGATATCACCATGTCTGTAGTCTTTGAGACAGAACCAAAACTGATGAATGTCTACAGGAGCACAGGGAAAACATCCACATTTTGCAAAGACGGCAGCCCAGCTTGGAGTTAAGATTGAGATTTAATTGAAGTAAACTAGATTTCTTACAGTTCCTGCAGCATTTGATGATGGTTAGTATGTTTTCTGTTAAAAATTTGGATTATATTGTTGATTGCCATGTTTGAATTTGCTTCCAGCGTCTTGACACTTTATAGTCAAAGAGTTCATTTTAGTAGTGTAACTATATACAGTATTAAGGACATTGTGTGCTGAAGCCATTCCTTCTGTAGCAAGTTAACAGGAACATCAAATTCAAAAATAGTACAGGCTCAAATCCTCCAAAAGGGTCAGGTCAGGTCAGGTCAGGTTGGGGACCATGCATTAATACAGCGTGTTGCAGCACCCACCATACAACGAAACAGCTCAGGATCCTGGTTGGTAACCCCCAAGGCAGACACACAGTCCAGTCCCACCCTCCAGAAATGACCCTCTATCTGTCTCAGCCAGTTGTTACATGGGCATCCCCTTGGCCTGGTCCAGCTACTCGGGTCCTCAACAATGAGGATCCTGTGAGACGGATCACCCTCAGGGAAATGCGCCACATGCTCATGGTGTCATAGCTGACGCTGTCTCACAATGCAGGTAATGTGCCTCATTCGAGACTCCATGAGCAACCGCTCATTCAACACAAAGTCAAACCAACAGTACCCAAGGATTCTCCGAAGAGACACAGTACCAAAGGAGTCCAGTCTTCATCTCAGGTCACTGGACAGCAAGACAGAAAGCACCAGGACTCTAAGGACTTGGAAGCGTCACCAGAGACATGAATGTCACTGCCAAGGTAAGTAAACTTCTCGACAAGGTCGACACCCTCACTGCAAACAGACACACTGCTGATGGCTGTGCCCAAGAGGTTATTAAAGGCCTGAAGGGTGAAATTTAGAATTTCAAGTCAGTCTAGGCTACATGTATTTGAATAGGGAAAAAAAACAATAAAATACTGGTGTTAATGGAACATATCTTTATTCTTTTTAGTAGTGCTCCAAATGCCTTTGGAAATTAAAAAGAGAACAATCCCCTTGTGTGCATTTTTTCCGCCTCTTGTGCTCCGTCTGCCTTGATAGAGAGAATTAGCCATCCATAAAGCCCTTTAGCATTCTCTCTGAGGGAGATAAATAAGCACAGGCAGGAAAATCATCTTGTAATTATTAGAGCAACCAAGTACTTGCACTGCAATGCATGAAGTGAAATACCATGCACAACAGGCAACATGAGAACTTTATAGCATCAACAGTGAAGAGCACAACTTGTTTCTGTCAATATGTTTTCTGCTGTAGTAGAATCAGGAGAAACTGCAAACATTTATCACAGTGGCACAAATGAATTTCAAGCCAAGAAACCATATTAATGGAGTCAGGGTAACTAGCTCAAAAAAGTGACAAAAGTAAATCCTGGCAATGTTTTATACATTTCTGAAGCAGTAAAGCAATGATCCTTTTATCATTTGCCATGCAATTTTTTTTGATGCATTTTTCTTTTCTGCCTTTTTAAACAATCACTATTTCCTTTTCCAAGCCAACAATTAGGCTGAATTCTGATTATCTGGCCCACTGCCTTTTTGAATGTTTTAGGGTAAAAAAACAAACAAAAAAAAATGTTGAAAAATGATTTAATCACTAAACTGCCTACCTGACAAATGTTGGCTAGATGAGTTTCCATAGATAAACAGTAAGGTAATTAAATATGAATGTTAAAGATGTTAGAGGTCGTAGAATCATTGTGCCATGCTAATAAAGTTGAACTGTAACATAAAAGCCATTCAGACTTTTATACTTTAGGGTCAACATGCTAAAGAGAGGAAAAACAGCAAGCTAAACTTTCCTTTAATTAATATAAGATACAGTATAATAGCATCAAAAAAGGCAAAGCACAAGGAAGATGAATTCTCTGCATGTCAGACACTTCATTTCACGGAAATGCTCTCAAATGACAAGTGAGTCCATTCCCTGGACGTCACATTGAAGCTGACAGTCTAAAAAGTCTTTTTGCCCGGTGGTGCACTTAACAGCACGTTGCAGTCTGTGGGTTTCTGACAGCTCTCAGGGAATGAATTATTTATTTGACATTATTTATACAAGGTAAGCTTTCTTTGGCATGCACACTTGTTTTGTGCACAGAGGCAGCCTTTGTGACAAGCTACAGAAGTCAATTTGCACTCTCTTCAGCATTTGTAGGTTATCAACGATATTCTAAAGGAGGGGTCCTGCTCGTCTCTATTCTGCCAGCATCTCCCTTAATAAAATATACAGAGCAAGAAATACAAAAGTGGTCACTTTTGTTTCTTTTGCAACTCAGGAAAGTTCTGTTAGTAGAATCTGTATTTGGGCTATTTAATAACAGGGAATGACAAAAAAGAGTTAGGATGCCCCCTTTAATGCCCTGATGAAATTAAAACAAAAAGTAAAGGGTCATTGCAAAGATTTGCACAGTCACAACCTACTGTATAGTTTAACTTTAGGTAGAAGCTCCATTCATCTCTAAATTAGGACACCAGCTTCCAGGTGCGATGTTAGTTCAGTATCGGAGAGATATGAAGACGTGTGTCAGTTGTCCTGGAAGTGACATCATCCGTCAGCTTCTCTTCCACTCTAAAGGGAACAGAAACTGCATTAGTTGTGGTGCTTCTCTCTAGACCGTGTCCAGTATGGCACTGACAAGGTATAGGAAGGTGATGGCTTTATAGAGGGTGAGCAGGAAGGGGCGTGGCATTTGTGAGGTGCCCGGAAGTGAGGTCTTCCACATGAAGTCTGAAAACCGTGAGGACTGACTTAGATCATTTATGTTAGGTAGAATGCCCTCTGGAGTTTTTTTTTTTTTTGTCCTCCCTGGCCATCACACCTTACTTTATTCTTTGTTAATTAATATTGCCTATAGAAAATAGAAAAGAGTCAGAGACAGAAAAAGGTTTGGGGATGACCTTATATATATACTGAAAAAAGCAGGTTGAAAACAACAAACAGTTGAATGGAGTTCACACTGGAACTGGTTAACAATTAGGTTCTCAGGTGTATATATATATATTGTATAAGCAGGAAGAGATGTAATTTTGGGATGCTGGAAGAGGAAGTGATGTCTGTATAGGTGGGTTCTGGAATGGATAGTCATTATATAGTGCCAGAAGTGACATCACCAAAGGGAGGAACAGTGACGGTGCTACTGGGAGGTACGGTCTTCTGGTGGACAAAAGGAGAGAGTATTAGAAGGTATTAGAGGTCCAACTGGGAAATTATACTATTTGAGCCTGTAAACTGTCTCCCATGCGCACGTGTGACTATATATATATATATATATATATATATATATATATATATATAGTGACGGATGGCCGGGGCCCATGCCCGGCCGGTCGCCCCTTCACCACATCTGCCAGGAGGACAAGGGTGGGAAGCCCAGTATCTCCCCCTGGATGCTACATGGCAGCCTCCCTGGGTTGCAGCGGTGCCTCGGACTCCCCCTTCATGGGGGTTAGAGTTCTGTGTTCTCTGTGGGGTTCTGCAGGCACCACCAGGGGGTGCTACAGCAGGAGCTGCTGGCCCCTTTTGGGCACTGGTTTCACCTTACCAGGAAATACAGCTGGTACCGGGTACCCAATATAAGGGAGCTGGAGTCGGGTGGACTAAAGCAAAACAAGTCCCATTTAAAGTTTTTTTGTGTAGTTTTTGCATATGCATTTTTTGCAGTGTACAACATTTTTTGAATTAATGTGTAGTCCAGGCCCCTTACAGGTTTGGAGAAGGGTGGCTTTAGCAGTGTATCTGCAAGATGCTGGAATGTTGTGGGAGCCCCATGAGTCCAAAGGAAAGGACATGGTATTAGCAATGTCTGCAGGGGGTATTGAAGGTGCTTTTTTCCCTTTGATGTTTGGAGTCAGATGAATTTGACAGTATCCTTTGGTCATATCTATTATGCTTAAGAAACTGATTTTTCTAAGCCTGGGTATACGATAGGCATCAGTTGAGGAGATCTGTTTGAATCAGTGGTAATCATTACAGAACCTGAAGGAGCTGTCAAGCTTGGGTTCCAGAATGATGGGACCAGAGCAGGGACTCTCATTCTCCTTGATGACTCCCAGAACAAGTATTTTTTGAATTTCCATCTCAACTTATTCCTGTTTCATCTTGGAGAGTCAACACGGTCATTCCTGAACAATAATCACAGAGTTGTTGATAATGTTGTGTGTAATAAGGAAAGTTAAACATGATTTTGGTTCCACAATATCAAACACCTTTTTTATTACTCACTGGACTTTCTGCTCTGCAGGGATGAAGGACATACCACTGGAGGCCTTGAAATCATCCTGGTTCTTCCACGGTTTTAGTAAGTTCATATCGTACACCCTTTCTGGGAGGGAACCATTTAGGCCATTTGACCATATAATCTATGAAATTTTTTAATTGTTTGACCTCATACAGTCCTTGCCAGTGTGAGATGTGTATGAGTACTGTAACTCGATTCCCCAGTTCAAACTTGCGGAGAGATGTATAAAGAAGACTTTGTGCATTGAGACTTTTCTAGGTGTTTTTTTTTTATGAAGGTCTCTCTGCACCTACCATACTCCCTTGGCTAGGTCAAGGAGCCCCCTGAGTTGTCTCCTGTACAGTAACTCAAAGAGCGAGAATCCTGTGGATGCCTGAAACACTTCTAGATGTGCAAATAAAATGAACAAGAGTAGCAGATCACAGTTTCACCAATCTTATTTAACATCCTTATTAAAGATTGGTTGAAGCCATCTGTTTGTGGATGGTATACAGACATTTTAGGGTGTTTGATAAACAGATGTTTATCAGTTTATTTAAAAGGTTCAGAAATGTGATTGGTGAGGATGTCTCTGCTAATCCTTACCTGTACAAAGACCCCAAATCGTTCTTGAGCAATTGTTTAGAATTAGCAACCCAGAATGGAATGGCTTAGGGATATCAGTTTGTACAATTCACTAATGCAACTATATAATTGTGCCTTCTAGGAGATGGTTCCAATGGACTCACCTTTACTCTAATCTGTTTGAAAAACCCATAATAGGTATAGGCACCAATATGGCTTTTTTTGTCATGGCTGACATTCCGGGCTAAGGGAGTATATCTCTATAAACTCTAGGGTTTTATCTAACCCAAGAGGTCCACTTGAGAAACACAGCATAAGAAAACATGAAAAATAGGAAACTAATCCAGTCAGCTGTCTAATTTCTAAAATGACTGTTACCAATACAGGGTTACAGAGATCTGCAGCCTAACCAAATATCTTGATACTAAGGATTCAGCCACCCTGGGATATGACCTCTGTCCACTGTGGGACACACTTAGCTATCATTGGCTTAATTTAGAGAAAGCAGTTTGCATAACGCGCTCATCTTTTCATTTCCCAGAGACATGATGATAATGTGCAAACTCCCAGTAGACCAGGTAAGTAATCAAACCAAGGCCCACAGAGACAGAAGAAGGTTAGTAAAACAGGATCTTGGCAGTTAGGCAAACCTCAGTTAAGAAGCATGCCAGGGAGTGTTTACAAAGCCAAAAAAGACTCTAAGTTCTGTCGAAAATCAAAAGAAGTACATAAAGAGTTAAAAAAGAAAGACCTGATAATAATAAAGTAATGCCAGAATGCCAAACCACAAATACCAAGAGCAGCACAGTATAAATACATGAAAATATGCTTGACTTTGTACACTTAAAAAATACAAAAATATACAAAATAGTATATACAAACCTGCTTCTGTATCAGGATTCAGAGCCCATCCCAACAGTATCAGTAGGTAGGCAGGAAGCAGCTATGGCCAGGGCTCTTTTATTCCCCAGTAATCCTAATTCTGCCTTCATGGTCAGAGTTTATTGAATGGTTTGTCTTCCTTTATTTTGTTTGAATCCTGATGGGATTTCAGTGTTTTTGGAATCACATCAAAGGTATTATTCAAAGACAGCAATTTACCTGGAACCAATCAGCTTTAAAGTTGTCTGTGATATTGTAAAAGAGAGGCTGCACAAGGCACTTAAAACTCCCTGTTCAAAGTGAAAACTTTCTTTGTCGTTCATTAAAACACATGCAAAATCCTACCAGCTTGAAAAAGAAATCTGTTATCGTTTAAATTTGTAAGGTAAGCTGATTTTTTTAAAACTCTTATTAAAGCATGGGAAAATCTTGTGTCTTAATGCATGCACTCTCTGTTTTAATGATGTCAGAGGCTAAAGTTAAAGATGATTGGTAAAAGATGGCTGTACTGAATCCAGGAACAAAGGAAACAAAACAATATCAAATTCACCAGAGTGAAGCAGTGGATAGTGAGCATGGACAGGACATGCATCATCACTGTAGAATTTGAAAGGAGTGGAGGAGATGTGCAGACACCCAAAGAAGAGCTGAGATGTCCTCTTGCAGTATATGTTTTAAGCAGAGGGTTTCAGGTTGCTTTTTCCTTATCCAGAAGTCATCCAGTAGCAAGAAATGTTGGTTCCTTTTTTATATGGGACAGAGCAATTATCCCTGCATTTAATAACCATTGTAGTTACTCCTCGTGTTTTGCTGGTGAAGAATGTATATTTTATAAGCTAATTTTAATACCAACACTTTTATATTAATGCTAATTTTTCATTACACTAGATAAGATTAGATAAACTGTATTAATTCCAAGGGATATTCAGATGCATAAACAGAAACATAAAAACAAGGATACAGACACACAGGACAAATAATTCAGCCAATCAATCAATCAATCAATGGATACATAAATAAAAATAAATAAAAGTATATTGCACATAAATTTTAAAATGAACATAAAGCATATGTCAGGAGGAAGCATTGAATTGCGTGATAGCAGTGGGCAGAAAAGATCCCCAGAGGCGCTTCTTAGCACACTGTGGTGGAATGGCTGTGGCTAAAAGTGCCCCATGAGAGTGCCTACTGGAGGGGATGGAGGGAATTTTTCATGATGGCATCCAGTTTTGCCACCATCTTCTTTTCCACAACAGCTTCCACTGTGTCCAGGGTTAGCCTTGTGATAGAGAAAGCTGTCCTGATAAGTTTGTTCAGGCATTTTGAGCTCAAGTTGTTTCCCTAGGAGACTGCAGCGTAGAACAACACATTGACCACTATGGACTGTGTAACACATCTAGGGGCGTAGCAACCACCCAACCCGACACAGACAGATGCAGGAGGCACACTTATAAAAACACAAATGTTTTATTTTTCTTCACCACGTGGAAAACGCCTTCCACGTTTCCCATGGGAACACAACACAGTCCCACAAGCACAATAGCAAACAATACAAAATAACTCCTCTACTTCTCTCTTTTCTCCTCCACTCCTCCTCAGCAAGCTTCATCCACCTTCCACCCGACTGTGGCCCACCGAGTAGTCTCTGGAGGCCCCTTATATAAGGCACTTGGAAGTGCTCCAGGTGTTCGTTGACCTAATTCTGGCAGCACTTCCAGGTGTGGTGGAAGAGCAGCTTTCCAAGGCTCAGCAGCAGCTGCAGCACCCCCGGTTCCCAAACAGGGCTGTATCCAACTCCATTTCCCGTGAAACCCCGTGGGAATCCGAGGCACCGCTGCAACCCATGGGGGCTGCCATTTAGTGTCCAGGCTTGCTCCCCTGATCCTTCCAGCGAAGAGGTGGAAGGATCCCAGCCATCTGTGACAACTGATAAAACATTTTCAGCAGCTTGCTGTATACATCAAAAGAACTGAGTCTCCTAAGGAAGTGCAGTCTGCTCTAGCCCTTCTTGTACAGCGTCATTGTGTTGTCAGACCAGCCCAGTTTGTTGTAATGTGAACCCCCGGGTACTTGTAGCTCTACACCACTTCCAAATCCTCTCCCTAAATGGTGACTGGTCTCAGAGACTCCTTGGCACACCGAATGTTCACCTCCAGCTCTTTTGTTTTGCTGATGTTGACTTCCAGGTGGTTCCCCCTGCACCACATGACAAAGTCCTCCACAACATTCCCATACCCTAACTTGTCTCAGTTATTAATGCAGGCTATGATGGAGGAATTGTTTAAACATTTCTGTAGGTGGCAAGTGCTGTTATTGTACAGGAAGTCTGTAATATAGAAGGTGAACAGGAAGGGAGACAGGACTGTTAAATGAGGTGCTCCAGTATTCCACACCACCATCTGTGGCAGACATTCATGCACGTAATAAATGATTTGCTCATCTTCAATTGTTTCACTTTGTTTGACTGTATCTGGAGAAAATACGAGTAACTTTGTTAATGTTGTTTCAGTGTTAATCGTAGTGGGTGAATGTATATTAAAGAGGCCAAGTGTATACCTTTGACAAACAGTAATAATAATATTAGTCAGGGATCATTACAGGTGGAACAAATATGTCATCCTAATTTAGCTCACGTTTGGTGGGTGATGACTAAGCAGATGGGATGTTGTGAAACACATTTGCTTTTTTGACTTATGAATAAAAGGTGTAATCAGTGCAAACTACTGTTTCTGCTACTGTGATCCAACTGCAGGACTTCCAAAGAAATCCTGTAAGAGGAACACACTTTGGAAATTTTCCCCTGTTGGACCAAAGCTTAAAATAATGCACATTACTTTCCAGTATCCAAAGACGGATTTGTTCACATTTTAAGAACTTAAAGTTTCTCAAAAAAGTTTAAAGCGTCTGTCTCACACTTTCCTGGCAGCATCTTTCAAAGTACAATCCAGTGAGTGGTTACCATAATTAACAAAGCATGAGTCAGGGCAATTTTCTTTGCACGTCAGAAATATGACGTTATTGGCAACTTGAAAACAGCAACCTTGAAGATACTTAAAAGACAAATTTAAGACTACATATATAAAACTGATACAGGACATACTCTGCTATAGTGTATGTGCATAGTAAAAGTCTAATGAATCAATATTAAATTAAACAATTACTGTAATTCAGTCAGTCAGTCATTTTCCAACCAGCTATATCCTATACAGGGTCACGGGGGTCTGCTGGAGCCAATCCCAGCCAACACAGGGTGCAAGGCAGGAACAAATCCCCGAGCACACACACACACCAAGCACACATTTGGGGCAATTTAAGATCGCCAATGCACCTAACCTGCATGTCTTTGGACTGTGGGAGGAAACTGGGGCACCCGGAAGAAACCCACACAGACACGGGGAGAACATGCAAATTCCACGCAGGGAGGACCTGGGAAGCAAACCCATTTCTCCTTACTACGAGGCAGCAGCACTACCACTGCGCCACCATGCCACCCTACTGTAATTCCTCCATCCATCCATTATCCAACCCTCTATATCCTAACTACAGGGTCACGGGGGTCTGCTGGAGCCAATCCCAGCCAACACAGGGCGCAAGGCAGGAAACAAACCCCGGGCAGGGCACCAGCCCACCGCAGGGCACACACACACACCAAGCACACACATGGGACAATTTAGAATCGCCAATGCACCTAACCTGCATGGCTTTGGACTGTGGGAGGAAACCGGAACACCCAGAGGAAACCCACGCAGACACGGGGAGAACATGCAAACTCCACGCAGGGAGGACATGGGAAGCGAACCCAGGTCCCCTAACTGCGAGGCAGCAATGCTACCCATTGCGCCACCGTGCCACCCTACTGCAATTCATATATAATAAAAATAAAATAAGAAATGATTGAATCACTAAACAGCAAAACCAAATAAAGTAACATAATGAGACTCTCAGACCAGATAGATGTTTATTGTGCTGTAATTAACACGAGGTAGTTCCTGTGACTGCGTCAGAGCAAAGATACCATGCAGCCAAAAGCACATGTCTTTAGGATGTGAAATGACACTAGTGTACGCAAAAAAAAAAATCGGTTTGCACCCAGAGAGGAGCACTGCATTTCAAGAGTTTACATATTTTTCCTGTGTTTTTCTGAGTTTTCCTGAGGGAACTCCTGTTTACCTTGACATTCCAGAGACATATAAGATAACATTAACTGACAATTCTAAATTTTCCCATTATGAATGACTCTGGTATATGCATGAGTGTCTCCTATGATGAAGTTGAAACTTGTCAAGGATTAATTAGTGTCATGAACCCAATGCTCCATGCCACCCTGCACTAGATACAGTAAGTGGGTTAGAAAACAGATAATACACAAGTTTTATAAGAGTCAGCGATCAGCAGTATTCTGTTCTTATTTTCTTTCAATTTTCTGTTTCTCAAGACACCACAGTATTTTTAGAGACCATTAGGGACTGAAAAATGTTAGGAAATTTGCTAAAATGGCCAATAAAATCTCCCACAAATAGGGTACAGATGACCTAGACTTGTAACATATTCATTGATAGGGCCTTTCATCTTTACTGGTACTAGTTCCACTAATGGCTAAACCACTATTTACTCAATGTTATGTATACTGTATATACTCACGTATAAGTCAGGTCTTGAAACCCGAAAAATCGATCATAAAATCAGACCCCGACTTATACGTCCGTTCAAAAATGCGACACTTAATTTGTTTTTTTTTACATCTTCTTGCCTCCTACAATCTCACATCAGTTTCCCAGACACATCAAATTTTGTTGCAGCAGCACAGTTACCAATTTCTTTCGCTACTTCAACGACGTTTAATTTAAAACCAGCTTCATATTTTCTTCTGATCGAACGCTCCATAGTAGATAAGGAATGCTCTTACAATAAAGATATATGAGGGTGTGAGATAAAAAAAACACAAATTAGTGAAAATGTTGCTTTGGAATAGTTTGGGTATTACCGTGTGGTCACGTACGCACAATAGAGAGAGAGAGGTTAGGAGTATGCACTGATACAGTGGTTTGCCCCACCCACATAGAAATAAAAGGCAGTGTGCTCCATAGTTACTCTCTTAGGTGGGCGTTAGCATATCAAAATCTCTTGGACCAATAGCGTGAGTATTCTGCATTCGATTTATACGACTGACATTATAAAATACCAGAAATTATAAGGTAAAATCAAGTCCTGACTTATCCGCAAGTATATACATTACTCTCTGATGACAGCGAGGGGCATTCCACTTCAACCAGGGGGTGCGGCCTCTCTCTCTCTCTCTCTCTCACCCTCTGTGTGCCTCTCTCTTGAAAATGAAATGCTGCACCGTAGCCTCACTTTCTATTGATGGAGTTCTGTTGCTGTTCTTTCCTCATATGTGGCACTTTGTAAACCCACGGTTCACTCTTCCACACAGAAGCTTATATAATTTGTGGAATTCTATAACCTTTCTCTCTTGATGGTGGCATGTTTCCCTCTTTTTTGCACTACAGCAAGAGATCAAAAACAGCATGTAAAATGCCACAAGATATATCAAAATAAAAATTGGTAGTGAAGTGAAAGCAAACAGCAAGTAATGTTTTCATTGCCACTCCGGTAAAAGGACGATAAAAGAGAATTTACAAAACTTTAAGGGGCACAGGTGGAGAAATCTTTGATAATGAGAAGGAAATAGCAAATGAATTGAACAAATATTTCACCCTAGTATTTATAAAGATAGAATCAAATGGAATGTCTCATGCAGAAGTAAAAATAAACTCTTGAGTTCATAGATCTTAAAATTGAAGAGTCAGATGTGTTTCAAGCCCTCAATACACAGAAGACTAATACAACCCCTGGACCTGAATAGATTTTACCAGTTGTATTGACAGAAACGAAAGACATCACCTATAAACCCTTATTAGGCATAGTTGAACAGTCATATGAGAAAGGAGAAGTGCCAGAGGACTGGAAAGTTGCAAATGTGTTTCCAGTCTTTGAGAAGGGAGACAAAACTGATCCTGGTAAGTTACAGACCAATAAGTCTTACTTCTGTGCCATTTACACTTATGGAATTTGGAATAAGGATTAGATTAGAAAGGTTCATAAATGAAAATGATACACTAAATAACAGCCAGCATGGGTTTATGAGAGGAAGATCCTGCCAAACCAACCAATTATTTTGAAGAAGCAACCCGGAATAGTTGACAAAAACAAAGCATAATTTACTTTGGTCCCACACCAAAATTATTCTTAAACTAGAAACTGTAGGCATTAGAACGTAACCTACAAAACTGTATCTTTAGGTTGTTAACCGGCAGGAGACAAAGAGTACAGATTAGAGGAGAATGTGCCACGTAAAGTGAGGTCATCAGTGGAGTGCCTCATGGGTCAGTCCTTTGATCGTTACTTTTTCTGATTTATATTAATGACATTGATTCTGATATGGTTAGTAAACTTGTGAAACTCTCAGATGACTCTAAAAGACATTCAAAGAATTCAAAAAGACCTGGACAAGCTTCAGAACTGGGAGAATACTTTGAAAATACAGTTTAATGTAGAAAAGTACAAAGTGCTACATGTGGGCAAAAGGAATATCAATTAGAATTACAAAATGGGAGACACTGTCATACAGGAGGCAACATCTGAAAAGGATTTAGGGGCATATGTTGACACAACATTTTCATCAGCTATGCAATGTACAGAGGCAATTAAAAACACAAATAAAATGTTAGGTTATATTATAAAAACTGTTGAATGTAAGTCAAGGGACGTTATGCTCAAACTATATAATGCAGTAATGATAGTGCTTCTGGAGTATTGTGTGGAGTTCTGGTCACCAAGGTACAAGAAAGGCATTGCAGCACTTGAAGCTGTGCAGAGGAGAGCAACCAAGTGTACCCAGGACTTAAAGACATGTCCTACTCTGAACAGACTCGGACTCAGAGAATTAAATCTGTTTAGTCTTGACCAGAGGAGACTAAAGTCAGTTGAAGCAGAATCCTTGACAACCTTTAAGAAGTCTATGAATGAGATACTGGGACAGTTTAGATCTTAGCTAAACAAACGGGCTTGATGGACTGAATGGTCAAATTTTATGTTCTTATATGTAGACAAGCTTGTAAGACACTGCAGCACGTTGTTCTACTTTTTCTGAAAATATTTTTTTTTAACCCACTGGTGGCCATGTGCTTCTCTTTGTCATAGTTCATTTGTGTTTTGGTAATTATTCCTGCTACAAATACATTTTTATGGACTCCTACTTAATTTTACTGCAGATAATCTCTTAGTAATACTGTCCACTTTGTATATTTTAATTTGAGTGTTATTCATTTTATTTAAAACCCCCGGGTTTGTTTTACTGGATATACAATTTAAAGAGATTGTTATTTTCATGGGAATTGTTACATATGCATTATTTTCACTTTTACTTTAAAAGTTTTTTAAAAACAATACTTGTCTTTTATTTCTGGCCCTGGGCGTGGTTAAATCTCTTTCTCGCAGGACGTATAATGCTGCTCGCGTTGTGAAGGGGGTGCGGCTGAACACACGCTAAGGAGAAGCTGCTGCTGCTGGCGAGCTGCATGTTTTGCTTGTCGCTTGTCGTTGTTTTAAGAGCTGGGAGCACATGATGTCTGTCTGCCAAAAGCATTCCAACAACTGCTAGATTAGATGCCCGTTAACTTGTTTTAAATGTTGTCTCACTGCCTTGTCTCACATCCATCCTACCAATTAGGGTAACCAGATATCTGGCTTCAGATTGGAGCATCCATTTTTTTCAGTCACCTGTCCTCAGTCCAGGTCAAAGTCTAGATAAATGCTTATTTGTCTTCCATTCACCATCAATATTATTATTTTTGAATGTTATTTGCTCATGTTTGTGTCAAATAAACCATCTGATATTTCACTGCTTTAATAGCATCATACACAGATACGGGTATTAAAGTTAATTTGGCTGGTACTTAATAGCTATAGCTGCACTGCACACTCTCATTTGAAAATGCCGAAACTAAAATTTGTGGACAATTCAAAGTGGTCCAAGGAACAGACATTTTTTTCAAAGAGTAGGAAGAATGAGTTTAATGCATTCTGCACTCTTTGCGAATGTGATGTGACATTAGACAACATCAAGGTAGAACTCCAAATGTGTACAAACTTCTAAGAAGAGTCAACAGAGATGTTTCACAGATTTATATCCAATAAAAGAAAACTCTTGGAAGCAGAAAGGAAAGGGATCAAATTTCACAAGTAGGCATGACGTTGGGGGAGTGAAACACTAATTTTATCTTACAGTTCAGATTACACTTCAAATAGATCACAGCTACGTTGTAACAGATGTCACTTTAAATGAATCTCAGCTCTGTTGTTTGGTTATAATTTTTATTTTGTGTCTTGTCATTTGTAACTGCTCATAGTGTCTTCCTGTTTAGGGGGTCATGGAAATGCCTAACCTACTACCCAACCTACATTCCAATATTTTCATCATCTCTTATACCTCTGGCTGTTATGGGGCCAGAATTATAATGTAACCTAAAAGCCTTGACATTACTGTTTACCACTGGACTAGCCACCTAACCAAAAATATCCTAAATACCAAACAGAACAAACTTCGAAATTCAACCACTCAGTGGAAACTTACAATGTCACTTTCATCATCTCAGGTTGCAGTGCCATAGCTGAGAGCCGTCTATGGTTGTGAATGCCTTTGTATGGAGTATTGTGCTGTTCTGAGCACCAACGTTCACTTTCCAAGCGTATAATGGGGGGGGGGGGGGGGGGGGGGGGGGGGGGGGGGGGGG
>JANRMT010062818.1:2659823-2675398 GCA_026402145.1 Polypterus bichir lapradei | reverse complement strand
TTTTTTTTTTTTTGTGTTTTTGCCCACCTCTCAGCTATGGCACTGCAACCTGAGACCCCCCCCCCCCCCCCCCCCCATTCCACAGAGTTAATAATGCAGGTGAAAGTAGGTAGAGAAAGTCAAACTGTTGATTTGTTGCCCAAGCCAATGGTGTTATGCCACCCAAGCTGCACTACATCATACAGTATCTCATTCTTTGATACACTCTATGCAATAAAAGATATCTCCCACCCCTATTGGTTTCTTCAAAATGCAGACATTACATCTATGTGAGAAGGATTAGTAGCAGTTCCATAACGGATGGATAGTAATATCCAGGGGACAACATAAATAGCATCCAGTCCTCATATGGAAGACATCTTAGGAGCCAGGCCACCATACAGTGCATCTCTGTATTTAAGTATTCTAAAGGAAATGATTTCAGGATGATTTGTAATGGTTTTTATTTATAAAAGGCACTGCATTACATTTATTTTCAACTTAAATGTTTAGAATGACAGACTTCTGTCGTAAAAAATGAAAAGATGTTAGATTAAAGAAAAACAAGCAACTGTGCTTCTAAATACATAAACTAAATAATTAAGAAATAACAACACTTTTACATAAATAAATAAATGTTAAAACACATAAAGATGGTTTTAGGAATTACTCTTTGAGAAGAATAAATGGTTTCTGAAATATTTATAGACAAGCTAGTTTGCATACAGTACATGCTTAATTTGAATATAAATAGCCTCACGCTTCAATTGCTGCATCCACTCTACTTGCTGATATAACATTTTTTTATTGTTGTTGGCTCAAAATCTGTAATATTAAGCATGACCTTCACTTTACATTTTATTAAGATATTAAGGAAGTTTAAATGAAAGGTTCAAGGAGAAACTGGGTCAGACTCACCTCAGATGCAACACTGAGATAAAAGCAGTGCAGCAACTGGTGAAATAATCATGCTTTTCTTATGATATCTTAGCATTCCTTTGGAATAATTATATTAAAAATACGTTTAGTTATTGTTACGTTGTTGCTATTAACGAAATTTCCTACAACGCTAAAGTTTGCTGAAGTGCCTGATTTGTCATTTAACTTGTGACAAATACTTTCCAGAGTATCCTCATATTCCGATTACTAAAGTTTACAGTGTATTTTGTAGCTGAAAAAATGAATACTGGAATTAATAAAAGTCTGGGTGTGGGTTACCAGCGTTGGATATTGTATCCAAAACAGTGGCCTCATGAAAACACACTTCTACAAGGCAGACTCATGATCCGAGTGCTCAGGTTCCAAAATATCTGCAGATTCTTCATGTTTGAAATAATGAACTCTAAAGTTTCTCTGCTGAAATGCTTGCAGATTGTCTAAAGTGGTCTGCTCCCCCTCCCTCTCCTCATTTCCCGCCCATCAAGTTGCATACAATAGACATCTTGAATCACTTCAGACTTAAAAGAAAAAAAAATAAAATAAAATGCAGTCATCAAGTCTCTAAGCCTTTTATACACGTCCAATTGCTTTGATATGGTTATGCAAATAAACCACTTCAGAACTAAAAAATCTGGGTTCAACAAAATGGTTAATAATCCTTTCAAAAAGGCCCCTAAAAAAACTGTCTTGTATAATCAGAGCAGTGAGAGCGACTGCAAGGTTCTAGGTCAGTGCGACGGGGACTGCAAGGCACCACAGGTATTAGCCTGTCTGATTCTCAAAGGAGCAGCAGGGAAGAAGATAATTAGAGCCTGCAGTGTGGCAGTAAGGGGGGCTGGGGGGGGCAATATGAAACCTCACAGACTGTCGAGCATGTTTGAATTGAGGGATAGTTGTGGACACACACACACGCACATGTTTACTAATTTCTATCTAGAAAAAAATCTAACATGTATATTCATACTTTTATTTGCATAAAATAATCCCTAATATTATATACAAACTCACATGTGGGAGTTGCAGATTTACAATTTAAAAAAGGGACAGGTACATCAGAAGGTCAAAAAGCAGGGAAAAGACCAAAGACTGATCATTCTGACTATGCTGTAACAGACCACTTTTGAAGAATACTCCCTCTAAGGCATTTTGCTGAGGAGTAAGTAAAAGATACCATGAACAGCTTTTCTCCTGCCTGATTACTTAATTGTCCTGTTAGAGGAATATTTTTTCTTTAATAAGACTAGGGGGCAACTCGTTTTGCTCGCCTACCCACCACCTCTGACCGCCCCACCTGCGCTATGCGCCAACCACTTCGCGTCTCTGTCGCTCACGTTGTGAAGAGGGAGGCTGAGCGCACCTCAAGGAGACACGGTCGCTCCTCTGACACCCACTCTTAAACGGTGATACAATGGGAAACCTCCTCTTTGCTCAATCAACTGCTGGCTTGCTGCTGCTGCCATGCCGCGAGATCTGCATTTTCATGCGGCACACTTCTGTCATATCACCTATGTCCATATATTCAATCTCTTTTCACTTTTACCTTTTCTTCAATATCACATTGAATTTTTTATTCCGTGTTTGGAATTACATCGTGACAACACAACGTATAACTGCCCGTGAGTGAATATCATTTCTTTCTCTCTACAAGACATGTATCTGAAATACCCACGCAGGACTTTTCCAAATCTCTTTACATAAGCTCTTGTTTCTCTGGGCTTCCGGCCCCGGGCGTGGTTACATTGCTTTGCACGAAGACTCATCTCGCAGGACATGAAAGTGTCTCTGAGATAATCACATCTCGTCTCCTTCCAAGATTTTTTTTTTAATGATAGAGAGATGTTAAATTTCTACCACAGGAGATGAGTTAACCATGTTGAGTAGCTCTGACCCTGCGACTGGACCACTCTCCAGAGTCTATCATTTCGAAGACAATAGCTAAATGTTGTTTTGATAACCCTTTGTGCTTTCACGCACTTCTTATTTTCAGATCTTTTTTGTTTTTCAAGTAAACGGGGGGGCCCAGCTGGCACCCTAGCATTCCTTTTGAGTCCCCTTCTTCCCTTGACTGACGAGAATAATAAGCAGTTGGGTTCTACCTAAAGTCTTAATCACTGACCAATAATGTTAATTTATATAATGACGGCCTTTTTTTCAATTTTCTTATTGTATTTTGTACTAGAAATAGATGTAATGGATACATTAAATGCATTAAATATATTAAATGCATCCTTCTACTTGCAAAGTACATGTACACATATGTGTGAGTGTTTGCATATAATCTAATAAGGGTTGACAGATTTGCTTTAGCACTTTAAACACTATTTAAGATCAGCCAACAAGCAATACAGTTCTGTTTGCTCTTTCCAACAAAGGTTTTCAAACACTCAGTCTTTACATGGCAACTTTTGCACTAAATCTCAGAAAAGCACAGGCTAATTAAGTTATTTGACTAAGCTTACAAAATAAGACGGAGACAGAATTTAAACTCATAGCCACAAGATATGCAGTCAGACATTGTCTCCTCAAACTGTCAGGTCCTAAAACATAATTATGGTTATATTGTTATTTTTTTTTATTTCAGGGCTTTTGTTATTTATTATTACATTTTGTTTCAATATGTTTGTACAGTTGCATATGTACATTACCTGCATGCTTTATTATAAAAGGAAAGTGTCACTGAAGGGATAAATTAAAAAGATTTTAAAGACTTTACTATTATTGATGTCAAATGAACATCATAATTATTTGTGGATTAATGAAAGCAGATAATGCAAAATGTTATTCTTTCTCTGCTTTTCATAGAATTAGTTTTGTAAACCTTTTAGCAAAATGCCTTTAACATGAACTAAGGGTTAAATGCTACCTTAATATAAATGGCAGCACCAAAGTAATGTGGTGCTAGTTAGTCACCTGCAGAGATTGCTGCGCCATGCAAATAACAAACCATCTGCGTCAATTAAGAACCAAATATATTTTACATTTTATTTTTATTTTGCTTGGTTTGTTTTTTTGGTTTGTTATTATTTTCAGCCCAGCTAGTGTAAAAAATGAGTTGTACTGTGATTTTTTCACATTTTGTTGCATCTGCTGATGTTGTTATTGGCTTTCCTTGCTTGTGACATCTTGTGTTTTGAGATATGGTATCAAGGCATACATTTTAAGGGCTAACCTCACATCAGGAACTCTTTGGAATTTTGTTAAAAAAAGAGGAGAAAATGAACCTTTTGCAATTTAAGTAGTATACAGTAAATAAATTGTGGGTGTTTGATCTTTTGACTGATTTTGAGTTACCTTTGTCCTGTATTCCATCAGATATTCTTTACCATTAACTGTCAGATACAGTGTACACTGGTTTAGATCCCATCATCTTATGGACAGATTTAAAGAATTAATTACAAAGTTGTGGTGACAAATTCTTCTCTTGACACTCTTCTTGTCGGTCAACATAAAACAAGATCTTGGATCGATGAGTACTTCACTCCTTTAAAATGAGCAAAACATCACTTTCACAGTTGACAATAAAAACGTTTACGTATCACACTAAACTGCCAAAACCAAAAAAGAAGCTAAACAAGAAAATTATTTCAAAACAGACAAAGTACAAACATGTAGATCAACCTCCTCTTGCAAAAATATAATAAAACAGACATATTAGAATCTGGTTCTGTGGCACCAGGTACCTCCTACATCAAATTGGTTTGTTCTCTTTGAGTTCTAACCACACTGTTTTAAAAGTTTCTTTACATTTCACCATCCAAACAGTTGCATTTAAGTTGATTAATGACACGAAATGTACCTGTATTTCACCTTAATTGTCCCTAATTACAGAGTACTTAATTAGCAATTGCCTAGTAATTACCTAACCACAGTATAATTGTTGTACTGTGCATAATACATACATCAAATACTAGTACAGGTACAGAAAAGTTTAAGTGGCAATGTAAACATTGGATTCAATTATATGCTTAGCTGTAAATGTGCTTGGCTTTTACATTGATTCATGGTTCTCTTTCTGTTTAGTATTCCTGGCTGAATTTCCATTTGTGCAAAAAATAATATATAAGATGAGCAAATCTGATGGTCCAGACTGTTTGAGTGATTAGTTTGGTTGATACAGGACATCAGGAAATCCACCTTCAGCTTCTAGTAACACAACTACTAGAGGTGAGAGGAGGTAAGTTTTTAACTTTAACTGTCTGGTCCTGTTTTCACTGAGGACATCATGGACACATTGTTCACCTTTGCCAGCAGAAGTGAAACAATTAGAGAACTGAGTTCTACGATGGCTTAGGACACATTTTTTTTGTCTAAGTATTCACAATGCTGGAACAGATACTCCTAAATTGGTAAACTGAAGGTGATGGTATTTGCATAATCCAGACTGAGACAGTATACTCTGTCAAATGCAAAAACATAGATAATGGTACAGTTACATTTATGTATAACTAGCTGTCCCCCACGGCTCTGCACGCGTAGTAGTGAAACAAGACAAAGTTTAAAAATCAATAAACAAACAGGTATTGTTATCTAAGCTGAAGCAAGGTAGGCTCCAAAACGTGGCCGGAGCTAGACCGATTCGAATAGAGGCTGGTGTGTGAGTGGGGAGAGTCCTTCCAGGCTCACCACTCCTAACATCACCACTCCTCGGCCCGCAGCCTCTGTCTCAGATTAGTGTGAATAAAGCGCTCCTGCAAGCAAACTATGATAATTAGAGCAACGAGAGAAGTCGCAAAATCAACCGGCATGTTCAAGCAAATTATAGAAAAAAACTGTCTGTGTCCGGGGGTATGCTTTCCACAATGGCGCCCAACGTGGGGCCTTCCTCCTGCTAAAAGGGGGGGACCCCGTTTTAAAAAATAATTTTGTGGAAGCTTGTAAGGATGGGAGAGGAGGTCAAGAGAGAAGGAAGAAGAGAAAGAGGAGGAGAAAGAGAAAGGAAGAGAGTTGGTGGATGAAGGCATTGTGGTGCTGTAAGGAAAATAAAGAAGCGTGTTTTGGACATTCTGGTGTCTGTCTGTCTGTGTTCGGGGATATGCTTTCCACAGAGGATAATTCCATTCCCCTATTTTTCACCTCTCCAGGTCCTTATTTTATGCAGTCAGTAAAAGGCTTTCGGGAAATGTTGGCAAAGATCTTCATGAAGAATTATATAAGGAGTTAACATGGGCTAGTTGGGACTGTAACTCTCAGAATGTTTCAGAAGTGGAGGAAAACTTGACTTAAAAGACAGCAGAGCATCTATTTCCAAAGCATGAGTGGTCAATGTGTTCCCAGTACCATTTAGTCTTCATGTAAAGAAATACTAATACTTCATACTGATGCACTCTTCTGTTATACTCCACTGAAATATTATAGTCTTGGTTTTAATATTTATATGGAAGAAGGTTGTTCAAATGGATGCTAACCATTTCCTGCTTGCTAAACACATTGAACAACAGATAAATAATTCATTGATCCAAAAGGGAAACAGCAGTATTACAGTGGTCTAGGGATGTTCACAAAGTTTCCACTTTTTTTAACTCTATTTATTAAGAATTTTCTTAAACAAATGACATCACTTTTTTGCATAGTCACCTTCGTTTGCGATGCAATTTTCCCAGCATTGTACCAGCTTTTTAATGCCCAATTACTACTTCTCCTGCTTTCACCGTTTCCAGCAAAAATATAAAAGTGCAGAAATTTTTTGAACGTCCCTCGTACAAGTAGTAATAAAAGTTTGACCATATACAAAATGTTTACCAAGTCCCTTCTTTCTGTATCCCATGAGTTTCCTTGCTAAAGTGTAAAATCCTAAATGTCTTCTTCCAAGGAGAAGTTTGGTGATATCTTTCCACTGACTGCCCATTGGTCTCTGGTTCAGTAAGATTTGTCCATGTTTCATCTCCAGTGATGATCTGTGACTAAATGCTTTCATCCTTCGCCTAGAGAAACAGAGAGAGGCAGACAGACAGATAGGTAGACAAGTAGGTTAAGAGAGGGAGCAGCATTGAGAGCACAACTCTGAACACACTTGTTTCCATCCAATTTTCTGATTTATTAATCAGGTGTCACATAGTTCAATGTACAGTACACAAAATGATGAACATTCTTTTGCATCAATTATGTTGCTCACACTTCCCTTCCATTTGAAAGCTTTCTGGTCATAGTCCATCAGTCCTCTCAGACAAATTCATCTGCACATTGAAGCAGCGTCACAGTGACTGCTGTTCCTGGCCAGACAGAGCAAGTCAAGTCAATGGTCCTTCTAAGAGCACATAAGTCATGAAGCCCAATGGTTGCTAGTGCTTGCTCTCATTTGTGTTTTTTCTATGTACATTTTTTAACTATAAGTAAATGTTTGTTACTGATTAGTTATCTGCCACAGGAAATTCAATAATGCACATCACCGCACAATGAGATTATGAGGATCACTGGGAAATTGATCGTTCTGTGGTGCTCCAGTTATAAGCAGGACATTTCACAAAAACACAGAATAAGTTGCAGCCATGTTTTACTCTAGGTTCAAACAGATTTGGCAAAGGTGTATCATTTTCACCTCATTTTTACAGGTACCTCCACAATGTGACTAGCATATAGTTAATTGCAAAAGTATCCAGTCACCTTGAAAGTCATTACCATTGTCTTGATTTCAAAAGATACATACACCTATTTCTCCAATAAGTATTTTTATTGACAACCTAAGTGTTCTAAGGTGGTTTATTTTTTAAAGCTGCTGCATACAATGCCTTGAAAAACTACTCATTCCCCTGGGTGTTTGTCCTGTTTTCTCTCATTACAATCCAGAATTAAAGTGGATTTTCTGTAATGGACTTAACAACGCAGTCCAAATTGTTGAAGTGGAATGAAAATAAAATACCTTGTATTTATTGTCACAAAAGCAGACCACAGACAGCAAAAGGTTTGGGGCAGCCACCCATATATTGTGTCTTGGCTGTAAATGGGTTGAATTGGTTGTGATGTTCACAGGTTTGAGTCCAAAACAGAACTGATTGTAAAATGAAAAGATGGCGGCTTTAAAGCCCAAGACAGGAAGTGATGTCATCAGGACCGGAACCGGAAGTGACATTTTCTTGACCGTAAGTGACGTCATCACTGGCACCGGGACATAGCGAGATTTCCCGTGGATGGTCTGCAAAAGACTGAGAACGAGAGTTAGTGCAGCTCACCTCCCCCTGGTCTGGTGTGGTAGTACAATTCTTAAGGCCTTTCAGCTGTCTCCCAATTGTACGTGTGTGACAATATATATAAAATAACAAGTAAAAACTGAAATGCTGGGAGCACATATGTTTTCACCCCTTTGCTATGAAACTGCTAAATAAGATCTGGTCCAGCCAATTAATTTCATAAGTCACATAATTAGTTGATTAGGGTCCATCTGTGTTCAATCAAAGTGTCACATGATCTGTCACATGTTGTCTGTGTAAGTAGACCTGTTCTAAAATTTCCCTGTCTCTGCAACACCACTGAGCAAGCAACATGAGGACCAAGGAGCATTCCAAACAAGTCAGAGACAAAGTTGTACAGATGTATAGATCAGTCTTGGGATATAAAAAATATCTCAAACTTTGAATATCCCACAGAGCACCCTTAAATCCATGATAACAAAATAGAAGGAATATAGCACTACTACAAACCTGGCAAGAGAAGGCCACCCTCCAAAACTCACAGAATGGGCAAGGAGGGCATTAATCAGAGATTCAACAAAACCTCCAATGATTAACACTGAATCACTTTAAACTGTACACTCCACCAAGCGACTTTATGAAAGAGTGGACAGAAAAAAGCCATTGCTTAAGGAGAAAAATAAGGAAACACATTTGGACTTTGCCCAAGAGCATGTGGTGGACTCTCCAAACACATAGAATGAGATTCTCTGGTCAGATGAGACTAAAATTTATTTTTTTGACCATCATGGGAAACACCATGTGTGGCGCAAACACAACACTTCCCATCACCCCGAAAATATCCTTCCCACAGTGAAGCATGTTGGTGGCAAAATAATGCTGTGGGGATGTTTTTCATTGGCAGGAACAGGAAAACTGGTCAGGATTGTAGGAAAGATGGATGGCACTAAATAGAGGGCATTTCTTGAGGACAACTTGTTTCATTCTGTCAGACATTTGACATTGGAATGAAGGTTCACCTTCCAACAGGACAATGACCCTAAACATACTGCTAAATCTACACTGGAGTGGTTTAAAATGTCTTGGAATAGCCTAGTCAAAGCCCAGACATCAATCAAACGGAAAATTTGTGGCATGACTTGAAGATTTATGCACACCAACTCATCTAACTTGAAGGAGTTGTAGCAGTTTTGCCTAAGTGGTAGGCATGTGTAAATCAAATGATGCTTTCCCCCCAAATGCAGGTTCTAATCCAACAAAATGGGCTTCTGGCACTCTGTCTCCCAAAGTCTTTATGTGGGCTAGGAAAAAACTTCCTGTGATATAAAGATGCTCTTGCCACTTCTCATTTTTTTTTTTTTTTGGAAACGTTTCCCAGCCAGTTTCTGGTGCCTACCTCTTGCTCTGTTGCATCCAGGAGGAATCTTTCCCTCTGAATTCTGCCTATTAATCTTCAGATTACTGGATCCGTTGATTGTGCAAGGTTCCCATCTTATACTGTACCTGCTGTTCAAAAATAAGACCTGGCTGCTGTACATCCACCACATGGAAGTTAGAGCTTTGTTGTTAGTTTTTTTTTTTTTTACTTTTTCTTTGGTGTGTGTTCAACTCTCTCACTCTTGGCAATGGGCAGAGTTCTCCCCTGGTTACCCTTCACCATACACAGTCTGTGAGTGAGTACTATGATGGTGTCGTGTGTGGTACTGGTGTCCTATTTGGTCTAGGTATCTGTTTGTGCCAGAAAGTTTCTAAAGCCTCAGAAGGGATAGCTAGATTTGAGTTGTTTTAGATGAAACGATATTCATTTTTTAACATAATGTGTTAGTGCACCCATAATTCTTTTATTTGTTCATATACTTTCCCTACTTTTTACTGTCAGGGATACAGGGTAGTGCATCAGTAGTGAATTATTTAAATGTAACGTCTGCTTTTTCAAATCTCAAACCATATTCAGGTCTTTCTCATAATTAGCAAAATTAAAATGACCTGAATGTAATCCCCATTATCTAAAATATACCTAGCCTACAGCACAAGGGTGTAACTCACTTTCTGTTTTTAATTTCAGACACTTTGATGTTTACTATATACAGGGTGTGAAAACAGGTTTAGTTGTTTTTCAGCTGCCACCATAATATTAAATTTATTGGAAAAGTGTTTTTTATCAATCATATCTAAATACCATATTATAATTAACACAGATGTACTTTAGACATCCATCTGTTTCCAAACTTGCTTATCCAGTTTAGTGTTGCATTGGATAAAGGGTGGGAACTAGACCTGGATGGCGTGTTAGTCTACCACTTGGCATATGAACTCACACGCACACACACACACATATTGGGTCAATTTACAGTCGCCAACAAAACTAGCATGCATGCATTTGTAATAAGGATGGAAAATCACTGTACAATAAGAACAAAACCTAGCAAACTCATGGAGTATGTGTAAACTCCAGGCCAGAGTTTAAAGCCAGGACTCCAGAGCTGTGAGACAGCAGAGTTTTACAGTTCCCAAATATGTAAGCTAGGCTGTAAGGACTAAATGAAGAAAATTAGTTTTATATACTTAACCACAGCAATGACACCAGTATGCATTTCATTTACATTGAGGTGTTCAACAAGAAAGCAGAATGAGGTCATTTTAATTTATTTTTTAACAGAAAGTTGTCAGATCTAGGAATTTCATTTTGCTTCTTTATGTTTACATCTCCTGTTTGTTTCTTTTTCTTCTTTTTCTTTCTCTCTGACTGTGCCTTTATCTAAGACACCACAGTGAAAATGGATGTCTCTTTCCCATTGTATTCTATTTTTGACTATGTTCTTATCAAACCTTGCCTCCCTGCATATCCTTCACTTCTACATCCATTCTTCTAATTTTTGTTCAACTTCTTTTTCTTCTGGCAACTTCAGTTCTAATACTTTCCTTAGTATAGTGTTTTCCTCTTGTCTCTGTACATGTCCAGCTAACTGGAATCTATTCTCTCCTCCATCTTACATCATATCCCTTTCACCTTTAAGCTTCCAACAGCATGAAATGGCCAAGGCCCTGTTTACTTATCTGAATTTTATCATTACTTACAAACCAGAGCACACCTTAAGATCTCAAGATTCCTGCTCAATTATGATACCAAGGTTTAACAAGATAACAGTGGGAGGTCGAACATTTATTTACGGGGTCCCAAAGCTGTGGAATGGTTTGCCTGCTACTATAAAAGGTGCCCTTTCACTCTCAGCTTTTAAAACCTGGCTGAAAACTGACTAATTCAGTTTAGCATACCCTGAGTAGAGCTGCTAATTAGATATTCATACTGCATCTCTCTTGTTAGTCATTAATACTAAAATATAAGTAACATAAAATTTAATAACTGTTACTAACCCTCCCTTATTCTGTTTCTTTTCTCTGTATCCTCATGTGGCACTTGGTGCCACTGTTCTACTTGCTCACAAATTTGGGGGAATAGTTATGCGCAGTTATGCGGCCGCTATACCGATCTGTAATGGTGAAAAAGAGCTGAGTCAGAAGGAGAAGCTCCCAATTTACTACTTGATCTATGTCTCTACTCTCACCTATGGTCATTAGCTTTGGGTACTGACTGAAAGAATGAGATTGTGGGAGCCATAGGTCGAAATAAGTTTTCTTCACAATGTGGCTGAGCTGTCTCCTAGAGGTAGGGTGAGAACCACAGACATCTTTGAGAGGCTCAGAATACAGCCACTGATCCTCTGCAACAAGAAAAGTCAATTAGAGGTGGTTCAGGCTGATCTGATATGGACGCCTCTTGGATGCCTCACTGTGGAGGTTTTATGGGTATGACCAGCTGGGAGGAGACACTGGGGAAGACCCAGGGCTTGTTCGGAGGATTATATCTATTTGAGATATCTTGAAATCCTTTTAGGACAACTTGTAACAGATGTATTTTTATTATCTGACTATTCTTTTTAAGATATCCTAAATGCAAATACAGATATTTTTAAATGAATCCATACTTTTTGGTTTGTTACGTCTGCTTAATGTTAACATAAAACCTACACTGAAAAGAAAATAATTTTTCTAGAGAACAACGTTTTTGTAAAAGATTGGTATGGAATGGTCCATACAGTATTTCCAGGTAAATTACACTTTAGTAAAACTGGTGGAAATCAATCAACTGAAAATTTAATAATACAACTTATTGTACTCTATAACAATATAGAATTAAACTCATTAACGTATATATATTGATTTTGTACACAATTAAATGTAGAGTAAAATGAACAAGAAATTTAATGATTGTCACAGGAGTGGCTTAATACCAAATTCTGTTTAAATTCAAGTATTTCTGTGGCAACTATTGTTGGACATAGGTTAAAAGATTTTTGAAGGATATGAAGATGAGTACTGGACCACACTTGACCTAAAAATAGGCCTACAGCCTGGAATAAGAGAGACATTACTCAGTTTGTTTGAAGGAGATCAGTCAATTGTTTCAGAAGTTATCTTTGTACAAAGGTCATAATGCTGAGGGTAGATATCTTAGAAACCGATTGTTTTAAATTTTTGTATGTTTGCTGGAATGTAGGCACCCAGGAGCTGTATAAAACACAAAAAAGGCATAATGTTTTGAAACAAATTGTCATTTTTAGACATGAGAATCAATTTCAGTTTTTCACAGATACACAAGTAATCAAGTTTTCTTGTCATTTTGAACATTGTAGAATCATAAACTGAATTTAACTTGATAGCAAATTTTTGACCCTATCAAGTAACTTTTACATGGAAGTTAAGGACATTTGTTAATCATTTTTTTCATGTGTAAAGGCACAATGTCGGTAAACACAATTCTACAATCACAGTTAGTTGTAATCCAGCAGTCAAAGTCCTATTCCTTTTCATTTTGATTCAAATTTAATGAGAGATCCTGGTTGAACTGGATTTAGACTTGCTAGAAGAAAAAAAATCACAGTAAAGTGTACTAATTGTACATGTTGTGACTGAGAAGTCCGTGAGTTGCAATCTGTCAATGATGACTTTGCAAACTTAGTTACACAGAGATGTACTGTAAACGCACGTGTGTGACAATACAAGGTTATAATCATGGAGTATTTGCTTTTATTCATTGCTTTGGATGTGATTTCAAGGTATAGATCACGTGGGAGACATGAAGCACTTACACAGTCCATTAACTATACGGGCACCATGCGTTTATGGAGAGCAGATGTTTAGCTCTTCAAGATACTTTTATTTGATATGATTTTTGTGATGTCTTGCTTTATGAAGATACAAATTTTGATAATTTATCATTTTCAACAACATTTGTCAACTACTCCAAAAAATCTTTAAACAAGTGCAATATGATGCTGCCAGTTATGAAAGTAGGCCTATTCAAAGCAGCATGAACTCTGTACTAGGTACAGGTTGAATGGTCCTTTTTTGGGGAGGATTGCATTTGCCAATGGCATGATCATTCTAGCTCACTAAGCAAAGATGATATTGGGAGAGAGCTGTAGAAACTACAAGAGAGTTCATGTCAGTTACATAAAAGATCCGTAACCTTGGCTGACCCCACCGACCTTTCTATCAGTATCGCATCACTACTTTTAAAGATGGCTGTTGTCTAAGAGAGGTTTTGTACTGTTTTGCATGGGTGTTTTACTGATTACCAGCAGTGTCTTGCACACTCTCTACCTTTATCATTCATCCTGGAGCCCTTATCACTGTAATTGTACATGGACCGACAGGCCTTCTGTTCTTTTTTTTAAGTGTAAAAGTGACATTAAGTAAAACACTAGAAAGGCATTAAGGAGAATCATTCATTGACACTATAGTTATCGTTACATCTACAGCTTGCAACATTTTTTTAAACTTTCCTTCATGATGTCTAGTTTATGTGAATTTTTCTTTAGGGAAAAAATGGAGTTCACTTGTAAGGACAGCTTATAAACAATCTCTTTTTAATGAATAAATCCACCACAATGCTGCCTGATTACAATTTACTGATAATCTTTATTTATTGTATAAAAAGCTTTCTTAAAAAAAAAAAAAAAAGACTCCTGTAATTTTTCATGCAAAACCAATCTCGAGATAAATGAACTTTAACTGTAAAAAGTCACATTTGGTTCAGATTTCTTGCCTAGTAGGATTATGTTTTACATATTTATTAAAGTCAGGATAAACAAACAAATATTAAACAAATATTTTTCCACTCAGCTTTGCGCTGGATTAATCTCAACAATATAATCTGTTCCATTTTATCCGGTCCCATACAATATTTGACCTACTTTCATCCTTTGCCTCATATTTCATTTTGTAAGGAATCAAACACAGTAATTGATGTCATGTTTTATTCTGTGAAATTTCATAATGACATACTGTAATATGTATTTAATTTCATAATTTTTTTCCAAAGTGGCACTGGACAGCCCTTTAAGGAAAATATGTCAGTTAAATAACGACTATTATCATTTTCTTATAGATGCTACATTAACATTTTTGAAACCACATACAGAATCATAATCATGACTATTATGAATAATAACGTACCAGTCAATGGCCTAATTTTTAGAGCTATAGATCCTGAAGGAGGCAAGGTTTGTGAGGTCCCTAGTTACTTTAGTTTTGTTATTTGCAACTTATTACAAGGTAATTGGTTCTATACATTTCGTTTTCTATAATTTCATGGAAAAATATGGTGATTTATTCAGATATAAGATCAGAATTTGTAGAGGTTCATGAACTTTCTTTTGGATCGCTTAATGCACCAGCAAGGTAAGGCCATTATGAAATACTGAAAGTGAGCTAATTGTATCAATCATGGTTAAAATATGGCCCTGTTCATGCAGCTGTTAATCCTGTAGTTTGTCTCTTGTTAGCAGATATTGAAAGAATGCATGATGTGAAAACAACTGACGACATCAAAGTGGTGACAAACAAAATAATATAAATGACAGCTTGTCAAACATACACGTCAAAGGATCTCCTCACGGGCTTGATCGAGGTATGTGATAACTCGCTGGGACAAGACAGGGTGCTGTTACTAACATTCGCTTCTGTTTCTCTCCCGGCAGCTCAGAGAAACCACCCAGAATGAGGCATCTTTTGCGATCAGAGCAATCTGCCAGACGGAGTTCAAGTAAATGACCCCCAATTCTGTGCCAAGGAGCTGAATACCTTTGCTGTTATTTGCCCAAAGAGCTGCTTGTACAAATGCCAAGAAGCATGCATTTTGTTGGACTTTATTCATTTAAATGGGACAACCTGGTTGGTGTTGGTGTTCCAAATTTTCATCCTTTCTGTGACCTGTCATTCCTGCACACGGCCACAAGCTGTAATCTATTTCTAAAGAAATAAACATGGGAAAATTCTCAGAATATATCTAGCCTGCTGAACATCCTAACAGTTTTACTATTTAGTAAGTGCAGTCTGTACATTCATTAGTACATCATCCATCCATTATCCAACCTGAAATATATCCTAGCTACAGGGTCATGGGGGTCTGCTGGAGCCAATCCCAGCCAACACAGGGTGCAAAGCAGGAAACAAACCCCGGGCAGGGCG